>CANJKZ010000170.1:2652500-3062500 GCA_947471745.1 Closterium sp. Naga37s-1 | reverse complement strand
CAGAGCTCGTCGACCAGATTCTGTCGAGCAGAGCCTGCTCGACCGCAACTTCCGTCGAACTGCAGAAGCTCATTTCGGCGACCAATCCGTCGCGAGCTTCTCATCGATGGCGAGATCGGCTGCACCCAAGCGAGTGCGGGGCCTTTCTCTTCGATACTCCCCTGCCTAGCTCACGCTTGGGCACCCACACACAAGGTCCACCCAGAACCCAGAGGGATAGAACATCACCTACTGCTGCACTTCGTCATCCCTGTCGCCTACGTCGGCCAGACGCACTTGGCCGATTGGGACGGAGCACTGGTTGAAAGCCGGAAAATGCAGTGCCTTCGTCAGAAAGTCATCCGGCTGCTTGGTGGTTGGGATGTACTGCAGAGCAATCTTCCTGCAGCTTAACCATCTCCTGCAGCCAAGCATTGCGTTGCTCCAGGTGCTTGAGGTTGCCCTTGAGCCCCAAGCCATCTACGACAGTGATTGCCGACTGGTTGTCCACGTGTAGAACAGTCTGCCTCCCTAGGCGGAATCCTGCAAGGAGGAAGCGCAGACGGCGAGCCTCCTTGCCAGCTTCGGTGGCTGCGACGTACTCTGATTCGGTCGACGAGAGCGATGCGCATTTGATGCGCTGGCTCGGCCACGAGACTGCGGCTCCTCCGAAGACGAAAACGTAGCCGCCCGTGCTCGTCCGATTTTGCTTAATCACCAGCATCATCGGCATCTGCATAGCCGACCAGACACAGCGACCCTGGTCCGCCGCCGAACTCTAGAGCGGCGTCACAGGTTTCAGCAAGGTAGTGCAAACAGCGATCGACCTCACGCCAGTGCTTGTCGCTCCGCACTGTCAGGCCGGATCCGAGCTTGCTACAAGCAAAGGCAATGTCGGGCCTGGTCGTGGTGGCCGCAAACTGCAGCGAGCTGACCTTCTGCCGGTACTCTGCTTTCTCGCGCGATTGGAACTCCTTGTCGTCGAACATCAGCTCTGCGCAGGCGTTGACAGAGACTGGCGTCTTCGGCACTCGCCCACTCTGCTCCTCGTCGATGAAACGTCTGCTCAGCTTGTCAACGAAGACTTGCTGGTGAGGCCACAGCTTCCGTGCAGGGCGGTCTCGCATGATTTCCAGCCCAAGATACTTCTCTCCCGAGCTGATTTCGCGCAGCTTGAAGGCGGCCTCCAATACCTCCTTCAGCTCCTTCAGCATCGCAGTGCTGCTGCTTGCGGCTAGTAGGTCGTCGACGTAGACGAGCACCCAGCACGCCAATCCGTCGTCGCCGACCTGGCTCTTCTTTCAGCTCGCGCCAGTTAGCACCACGTCAAGCGCCGAGTACCACAGTAGCGGACTCTGCTTCAGCCCGTACAAGCTCTTCAGCAGCTTGCAGACGCGACCGGTTCCGTCGTTCTAGTAGTCAGGCTGGTACTGTCAATGGGAGTTCTGTGTTGGCCCCGTCCTCGCTTGGGCGGAGCCGACTTCGTGGTCGGGTGTGAGGGGAGCAGCCGACCTGCAGCAGTGGGCGAGCTGGTTGACAAGGAGGTTGACCTGCACGGGGGACACTGCACGGGCGCCGACTTCAGGGTGACGCCAACTTGGGGCAGCCGACATGGGTGGTCGGCTGACAGGACTGCTGGTCGACTCGGTGGTTGGTCGACCAGGCGTGATGTCAACCTGGTGGTCGACGGAGGAGGGGCCGACGTCGACCTCAACTCAGGACGCCGAGCACTGGGCATCGAGTCGCCGGGCGTCAACTTGGTGACGCCGACTTTGAGTAGCCGACTTGGGTGGTCGGCTGACAACCGCGCTGGTCGACGTGGAGCTGGTCGACCAGGAGTGACGTCGACCTGGAGCTGGTCGACCAGGGGCATGGTCAACCTGGTGAGGTCGACTTGGGGTGGTCGTCGACTTGGGAGGTTGACGGGCACATACAGGAGCAGCTGGTCGACGTGGTTGCCCGGTCGACCAGGTTACCTGGGTGACAAGGTTCTGCAGAGGAGTGCGACGGTCGCCCAGGCGAAGTTGGCGAGTCCGACCTCGGTGGTGGTATCCCGAGGTCGACGTGGCTGATCAGATGCAGTCGTCAGCGCCAGGTTGACTTGGTGTGTGCGATGTGCAGGTGACAAGGCTCAGCACGCCAATCATCTGCGAGCACCTGCGAAGCTGGTGCGATGCTGTTCTACAGGAGCAACGTTGGCACGCCGTCAACCTGCAGCATTGGCACGCCGTCGACCTTGCACGGCTGGAGCGCGGTCGACCAAGTCGTGCTGGAACGCAGTCGACCATGCTGTGTTGGCAGTTGACCGACCTGAATGCTAGCTCCGATGTAGTCTTGCCATGCCAACTTCATTGTACCATTATTGTCAACTTTCTCTAGTGAAACTCTTGCCAATTTGCCCCGTGAATAAGAAAGCAGTGTGTGCACTAGGAAAACGACTAAGGACCAACGAACGCAGAGATCACACGAGCACCCGTGCCTAGCCCGTTGTCTAGCTCCTGTTGTAGTAGTTATCTCCGCAGTTACATGTAGAGGAAGCGATCTAGCTTACTTTGCAGGAATGCGTTCTTCATGTCGAGTTGCATCAGATGCAGGTCGAGGACTGTTACATTGTAGAGGAAGTTCTGCAGAGTCACGTAGCTCCCCACCGGCGTGTACGTCTCATCGTAGTCTGCGCCGTAGGTGAAGCCCTTCACCACCACACGCGCCTTCTCACGAGCAACCGTATCGTCGACGTGGTACTTCGTCGTGAGCACACAGCGGTTCTTTCATGATGTTGACACCGCCCGGACGCTCAACATGCTCCCACGTTTCGTTGAAGATGAATCTCTTGATTTCCTCATCCATAGCGGCCTTCACTGCCTTGCCCTTCTAGCTCGCCCATGCCTCCTTCACTGTCATGTTGGCGATGTCCCAGCGGTGCTCTGGGTCGGCGTGCATGTCGGAGTCGAGTTCGAGCAGTTCGACGTTGGCTTCTACATCGTCGAGCAGAATGCTGTAGACCGTCGGCGACAGACAAGCATGGAAGCTCAGCTTCACCGGTGGCTTGCCGATGTTGGGGTGGGCAGACCGTCGCGGTTTCGCCATTTTGACTGCGACCTCTACCACGTCGTCGTCTTCAGACTGCTCCCATTCATTGCCGTTGGCCGCACAGATGACTTCCACAACGTCGTCACTTGATGAGTCGTCGTCGAACTGCTCCCCTGTCGGCAGCTCCTCTACCGACTGCTTTCTCAGGATTGGCTGCTCTGCCAACGGCTCCCCTGAAGCTGGCGCCTCTGCCGATGGCTTCTTTGCAGTCTGATTCGTCGCCGACAGCTCCCCTTTCATCTGCTCCCCTGTCGTCTGCCGCTGCCCATTTACGACCTTTTCGGCGTCACCTCGGCCACCGGCGATGCAACCGGTCGGCACCGTGGGCGACGCACCAAGTCTCCCCTCATCGCCGGCGGCCGACGAGGATCCCTTCTGAGGAAGGTCGACGACGGGCGGTGAAGGGGAGGGCATCGAAGTTGCCGACGGGGGCAAAATAGGAGGAGGGAGTGGGAATTCCTCGACGTCCTCGTCATCATGTTCGTCGTCGTCGGCGAGCAGCGTAGGCATCTCTGAGGAGGAGTCCGGCGGCGGGGCAGACAGCGTCCTCGTCGACGCCGGCCCGTACTCTGCCTTCCACATCTCCATCGATAGGGTCTCGTAGAAGATCGCCTAGACCGTTGTCACAACCTTGTTGTCAGTCAGATCGAGCACCTCCCAGCCCTTGCTCTCTGGCGACACTCCAAGGTGAAGACTGCAGACAGTGAAGCGAGGACCGAGGGCTTACGGGGAGGAGCACAAGAGGGATTAGGACAGGAAGTTTTGTTGGGTGATGGCGGGCTACCGCTTCAGCAAGCATGCGGCGCTGAAGGATGTGTCGCCCTACTATCTCCTGTTTGGCAAGGAACCGGTGATGCCAGTGGGGGCACCCAGGTTGATGCAGGATGTGGTGACCACGGGCTTGGCGGATAAAATGGGTGGCGGTGGCAGATGCGCGAGCAGCCTACTTGAGGCACCTGCTACCAGCAGCGCTAGAGAACCTGCACGTCGTGCAGCTGCGGGACATAGAGAGATACAAGCAGAGGCAGCAGGCTAACGGAAAAGGGGCTGCAGCAGGAGTTCAGAAGGAGGAGGAAGTTTACCTTAGAAGGCAGCGGAAGCACGCCTTAGACGTGGAGCTCTCACAGCAGCGGTGGACGGTGAAGGAGGTGCAGCCGTTGGGGGTGATCGTGTTGGAGGATGGGAAGGGAAAAAGGGTGGCGGACCATGTTACCAACGTGGCAAGGATACGCACAGAGAAGGGCATGGGCGGGCCACAGGGTCCCATGACGCGCGCGAGGGCGGCTGCAATGCGCCATGGGAGGGGGCATGAAGTGTTCGAGAAAGGAGATAACAAAGGCAAAGGCAAGGAGAAGGTGGGGTAGAGGCCAAAAGAGAGAGAGACAGAGCAGCAAGGGAGAAGTAGCAAATGGGGGAACGAGAGGTTAGGGAGGACCTGGGGAGGGACAGAGGAGGAAGACTACTGGAGCTATGAGGGTGGTGAGGCGGACGTTGGGGCACTGGTGGCGTGGAGAGAGGGGCTGGAGACGATGGAGGCGAGACACAGAGAGACTTGTGGTTTAGGGTTAAGGCAGAAGGCTGCAAGGGGGGGAAGTTTCCGACAAGCACCACAGAAGTCGTCGAGGAGGTGGGAGCAAAACTCAACACCTCGGTCAGAGTGCAGCCGCAGGACATGGAGGTTCTTATGGAACCGAGCGCGACGCTGGAGACAAATAGCGCGGATCCAAAGGATCAAGACACCGCTGACATCCTCCTTGCTCTGCAAGGGGAAGACCGTGGTGTAGCATGTGTAGTCGTCGACAACCAGAAGAAAGTAGCTTGCCACCCTGCCCAGTGACGTTGGTGGGGCCCCACACATCCATGTGCAGGGTCTGCAGAGGAGCAGTGGTAGGAGGAAACGAGGAGTGAGGAGCGGTGCGCTGCCGCCCCTCGACGCAGGGAAGGCAGGGTGGCGCAAGCGACCTCGGGAGTGGGGGCAGGGACCTGGGGAGACAAGACACAAGGAGACGTGAGTGCATGCCACGGAGGCGTGGCAGGGAGGGTTGACCAAGACGGTGGTGCTAGAGGAGAGTCTGGTGCGTGAGGAGATGACACGAACAAGACGAGGCGACCTCAACCGACGCAGCTTCCTGACCTGACTCAGCTACCAGTGCAGCCTCAGTGGTCAGTGTGTACAGGCCAGACCCAGGCCTCCGAGTGAACGTGGCAAGGTGCTCATCAGTCCGCGAGTCCGTACAGATCGCCACTAGCTCACCTCCAGGCTGGATCACAGTGACCCACTGGTCCTGGAGGACAGAGGTAGCCACCAAGTTCTTAGTGAACAAAGGGAAATGGAGACCTGTGAGGAGGCCGGAAGGGGCTACCGGACAAGGGAGAACAGTGGTGCCACGCGCGACTACCGGGCCCCCAGAGGGGTCGGCCAGTGTGACAAGGACAGGGACTGTGAGTGGTGTGACTGTGGTGCTGTCGCGGAAGAAGCAACGAGACGCGTCTGAGACGAGAGTAAAAGTGTGCAAGGCCTCGTCAAGCTCTGGACCTGTGCTAGCCGAGTCAAAAGCACGAAGACTAGTAGTCTCTACCCTTGCAACTCTAGGCACACACAAGTAACAGTCCTCCTCAACACTAGCAGAAGCAGCATACATCACATACATGGCAGCATGGATCACAGCCCAATCACAAGCAAAAACATCTATGTCCTGCTTCAGCAAAGCGAGCCAATCAGGAGTCTTCACGTGCTCACCATGCTCCGTACGATACAGATCGTCGAGGCGAAAGAAGCAACGAGCCTCGGTATAGTCGGTGCGAGTGCAGGTCGCCCTAGGCTGACCTGTGCGACAGACGTACTCGCAGCGAAGTGGGCCACCTGAGCTGTCACGGCGGATCGCCCACTCGCGAAGCTGCTGCGGCAAGAGCTGCGCCTTGCGGCTCGGCTGTTGCTGCTGACCACCCCCAGAGCCACCTCCACCCCCGCCTGTACCACGAGTGGCCGGACCTCCAGCTCCTCCTCCTCCAGCTCCACCCCTAGTGCCACCCCCGCCCCCTCCACCACTCCCACTGCTCCCTCCACCCCCGCCTCCTCCCTTGCCACCTCCACCTCCTCCTCCCCTGCCACCTCCACCGCCACTGCCACTGCCCCCACCACCCCCGCCACCCCCACCCTTGCCACCCTTGCCCTTGCCGCTGCGGCGCTTCCCACTAGGAGCAGAAGCAGCACCGACCTCCTCAGCACCAAAGAGGTCAACAGCAGAACCAGAGGCAACAGACGACGCGAGGAGGGAGGGGGAGCACCCCTCAAAGATAGAGGACTGGGGAGTGCCTCGAGAGGCAGCAACAGCTAGGGCAGAGAACTCCGTCTCTAAGAGATGGGACTCGAACGTGGCGAGGGTGATCTTCGTGGGGTCTAGGGCGAGGAAGTGGTCGCGTACAGCACGACAGGAGTCAAGGAGGCGGGCTGTGAGAAAGAAAAGGGTGAGGTAAATAGGTGGCTTGTTCTCAGCCCTTAAGGTGGGCTTGAGGGCGGCAGCGTAGCGGGGTCTTAAGAGAGCGCAGGTGAGTCATGAGGTCGGCTACAAAGGTGAAGTCTGACAGCTCGGGAAAGAGGAACGACAGTGCTAGATGGCCTACAGTGGCAGACGACCGGGTCGAGTAGCGTGTGACTACAGCATCGTAAAGCACCTTGGCCATCTTAAGCTGGCAAAAGTGGGAGCGCTGGTCTAGCGGAAGGTGGCTACGGACAGAAAGAGCGGCAGTAGCGTCACGAGACGCCCACCTGGACTTGTCTACATGAGTAGCTGTGGCAGCAGGGGCGGCTAGAGGTATGTTCAAAAAGTGAGACATCCTCCTTAGTCTGGCTCTCCAGGTACAGGTGGAGATCCTCTAACCAGGATTCGAAGTCTACCGGGTGACCCTCCCCGTCAAAGGTGAGAACAGTAGGGGTCGCCATAGCAGCAGAACGGTAGTAGCAGCAGCTGCAGTAGCAGTAGCAGCAGGTGCAGTAGCAGTAGCAGCAGCAGTAGCAGCAGTTCTATAGGGGCAGTGCAGCGCGGCTCGGGCAGGGCGGCGCGGCTCGGCGCAATTTGGGCAGGGCGGCGTGGCTCGGCGCGGCTCAGTGCAGCAGCGCGTGAAGCATCAGCAGCTCAGGCACAACAGCAGCAGCAGCGCAGTGCGTGAGGCAGCAGCAGCTCAAGCGCAGCAGCAGCAGCAGCGCAATGCGAGCGGCAGCAGCAGCTCAGGCGCAGCGGTGCCGCAGCAGCAGCAGCAGCAGCTCGGGGCAGGGCACAGCGCAGCGGCGCGTGCGGCAGCAGTGGCTCAGGCGCAGCAGCGCGCGGGCAGTTTGCTGTCAAGGCGAGCAGCGCGCGGGCAGCAATGCAGCGTGCAAGCGGCAGGGGCAGCGCGTCATCAGCAGGCGCAGTAAGCAGGCAGGGCGCGCAGCGAGCGCGGGCAGCGCACTTGCAGGCTGCGCGAGCAGGGCAGCGCGACGCACTAATGCAAGCAGCGCGTGCAGCAGGCAGCGCGCTAGGGCAGGGGAGAGTGCATGGCCGTCGGGCAGCACGACTCTCTTCGGGCAGGGCAGGACAGGGTCCTCGCTAGGTTTTGAACCCCCCTGATGCATCAGACGGGCCCTTCGGGCCAGTCTGATGCACCAAAAAAAAAATCTTATGAGTGTCTGACGAATCAAAAATCTTTAAAACCCTTATCTGTCCAATCAATACAGGGCTACTAGTGTGCGGATGCAGGTGGGAAATTTTTTGAGTGGAACTTCTCTCTCACCTGTCACATTCATTCTAAGGGCACACAACACTCGCCCCTGTCATACTACATTCGCCCCGTCACACCATATTCGCCCCTTCACGCCACATTCGCCCTTTCCTACCATATTAGCTCGCCCTATCGCAAGAGGGATTCGCACTGCGTTTAAAGATTCGCCTTGACACAACAAGTCAACCTGTCACAGCAGTGATCCAGGCACTGTCACGGCACACATTCCCTTCCCACCGCTGGAAATCGCGACATGCTATGTTTCGATTTGTGACGAAACAGAAAACACGTGTCTGATAGTACAGATGGAAACTAAGAACCATTTCTGATCAATCAGACGGCATAAAAAACACATTTCTTGATAATCAGATGAGTGAAAAAAAATCTGTCTGTTTTCTCAGAAAAACATACAAAATTGTCTGATAGCGAGGACCCTGGGGCAGGACAGCGCAAGGGCGCTACGGCAGGATCAAGCGGAAACGATGGTGGGCCCTAAAAAAAGGGTCCTAACCGGGACCTACTCTGAAACTATGTAAGAACGTGGATGGATGCATTAGGTCTGAGGGAGATACAAGTACAAGATAAGGGAAGTGTTGTACCCCCTAATGCTAAACCCACTACAGCCTAGCAAGATATGATCATACAATGTTTGACAGATTTTTCAAGTTACTTTCAGTACTATTAACAATGTACCCTAGTTTTTATACTCATCATACATTTTTTCCCCTTGTTCCAATAGGAGGAGCATGATGGAGGACTCAACGAAAACAACAAGCGCACGACAACCACTGCTCCTCCAAATGTTCCAGCAACCCCAGCAAAAGCCAATCAGCGTCGTAGTGATCTTGTAAGATACTATCTCCAATTTTAAGTTCCCTCGACTTTCATTGTGGTGTTTTTCTTTTCCTTAGCCAAGTTGTGCTAAAAAAAAAATCCTTATACAAAATATGTTGTTTGACTATTTCACTACCCTCATTAAATTGATTAATCATATGCATTTGTCATATTTTTTTCCAACGATTTTTCATGCAACATTTGGTTTTCTTTTGCAGCGCATGTAAGATCGATTGTCCTTTGCTTTGGAGGCGAAACACGAATGAAAATATACGAGGCGGTGGAGCGGAAAAGGAGTTGGAGGAGGAGGAAAGATGTTCAAAGAATACTTGAAGAACCGAGGAAATGAAACGGGTGTTGGAGGAGGAAAGAGAGTGAAGAGCGTGGCAAAATGGAAAAGAGAGGAGATGGATAGGGGAAAGGTGTGAAGAAGACCCGTTTGCTTCGATATAAACTTGAGATTAAACTTGGACGTAGCTTTTGATTATGTTTGTGTGCTACTTGGTACAGTGTGTCATTAATATGTCGTCACATTAAAAACGTGTGTGTGGTCATGTCATTACCCATATTGTGCTTGCATGCTGTTTGTTGATTACATAAATCATTTTCTGTAATCAGCCGATTTCACTTTATTTGGGGTGCGCAATAATATTTAGCTTGGGGCTGAAGCGGAAACGGGTTTCCTACTTTTGAGACAAAGTCATCTGAGGTCTTGACCAAAGAGAGCGAGCCATGGGGGAAATGGTGGTGTTTTGAGTGGGAGGGGCGAAATCAGTTCAGCCCCTTGATTTCGACCAATGGGAGCAAGGCAGGGATGAAAACGTGGTGTTCAAAGTGGGAGGGGCGAAGTGAACATTGACCAATGAGGTTGCAGTTCACTGCTCAAAAGGTGAGTTCGGATTTGGGTGGGTGCACATTCGAGTTGAGTGCTTTCTGGACCAATGAGAGCGAGCGGTTCTTGCCCAAGATGCAAGTTCGAATTGAGAAGTGAGTTTGCAGCTGTTCGTACCACTAGTTTTGGGGGAATGGGATTGGCTGATGTTCGTGCTGCGAGTTCGGTTCATTAGCGAGCAATCAGCTACTCGTGCTGTCACTTCTGAAGGGATCTGATTGGTCACTGCTCATGCAGCGTGTTCATTTTGTCAGTTTGCAAGCAGCTGTTCGTGACACGTGGGAGCAACGCAAGTGTTAAGATGCTTGCGACATCGAAAGCAAAGCACAGGTGGCGGGGTGCTGATTGAGTTGCTGATCGAGTCGAAGCTGACCGCCACCGACATATTGCCTCGTGCAGAATTCGAACGGGCTTCATCATAACCGTTCGTAAATGGCGCGAAGTGAAATGTTTGAATCGCCGCCGTCAAAACTCAGCGCGCGCGATTTTCGAATTATTTCGGCAACGCTTCGAGAGCGTGCCAGGTCAGGAAATAAACTGGAGGGAAAGCTCAATATGTGTTCGCGCTACGAGTATGGAAACAAAGAAACGTAAAACAGGGAAGGAAACTAGAATTATCAAGCCCTAGTATAAAGTTGTTTGTCCTTGCTTGTGTTAGACATAACTTGAGTGGATTTCTTTCTCTCGTACTTGCTGCAATAACGCCTTCAGTGTTCAAAGTTTTGACAACGCCTTGAAAGGAACGCCTGCTGCGACAAGCAAGCTACTACTGCAAGTTTCTCTCTCTACAAACTCGGACCCTTGGATAGGGGCTGACGTTAAGTCAGGCACCCAGGGACCCTTGGAGGTGACCCCGAGGAGAGTGCTGGCAGTGTTACAAAGGCGATTAGTGACTATGCTAGTACGTTTTAAGACCAACGCTATTTGTGCTGGTTATGTTTGTGTTTAGGTGTGGTGTTGTGTCTGTGGCCTATTCTGTCAAACTATATGTGTGGCTCGACAACCTACAGTTGTTCTTACTAAGCGATTCCCAGGACAGAGTCTCACTGTTTGACCTCACGTTTGGCGCCTCTCCCGCCCCTGCTGCCACAGCTGACAGTACGACTCGCTCACAGTGGCTTACTCGTGACGCTGTTGCTTGCTTAGCCATTTGCAACCACCTGCCGTTAGCCGAACGAGCTCACTTCGGACAGCACAAGACAGCGAAAGCACTGTACGACGCTGTAGTCGCTCGTTACTCCTCCCCGGCCACTGCTGCTCTAGGCCGCCTTCTCCTGCCCTACCTGTTCCCAGAGCTGTCCGCCTTAGCCACAGTAGCCGACCTAATCACTCACCTCCGCACTGTGACACTCGCTACCGAGCTGCGCTCCCCGCCGAGTTTCTCACCAAGAACCCCCCCCCCCCCCCCATGTACATCTCGCTCTACTTCATAGTCACCCGCCTCCCTGACTCTCTCACTGCAGTCAGGGACCTCCTCCTAGCGCTTGACCCCACCAACCTCACTGTCGACCTTCTCGAGAAGCACCTCCTAGCAGCTGAGACTAGCATAGTCGCTGTAGGTGCTTCTCGTGGCACTCCTCGCACACCCTTCTTCGAGGGGTGTTCGCCCTCCCCCCTTCTCCCCTCAGTCGCCTCTGCTGCAGCTGTTGACTACCTTCGTGCTGAGGAGGTAGGAGCTGCATCTGCCCCTAGTGGGAGGCGCCACAACGGCAGGGGCATGGGAGGCAGGAGCGGTGGGGGAGGCAGAGGTGGAGGCGGTGGTGGGGGCGGTGGAGGCGGTGGAGGGGGCGGCGGTGGAGGAGGTAGTGGTGGTGGGGGCGTAGGGGCAGGTGGCGGCGGTGGTGGCGGCAGCGGGAGTGGTGGCGGCAGCGGTGGTGGCGGCAGCAGTGGCGGCAGTGGGGGTGGAGGCGGCGGCAGTGGGGGCGGCAGGGGTGGCACCAGCCAGAGGGGAGGCCTTGGAGGTGGCCAGCGGCAGCAGCAGCGTCAGCCCCTTTCGTCTCAGGAGCTCCGTGAGTGGTTTGCTCAGCGTGGGGAGGCTGGGGGTAGTGGTCCCTGCCCGTATGTCATTCGCACAGGTGACCGCACTGGTCAGACATGCGGGAGGTCTCACACTCAGTACCGCTGCTTCTACCGCCTTACCGACGCCTTCCGCGCAGAGTTTCCCGACGCGGCTGAGCTCCCCGACTGGGCGGCGCTGCCTAGGCAGAATGTTGATATATTTGCTCTAGACTTTGATGCTATCCTATCTGCCATGTATGCATTGACTGTTAGTGCTGAGGGTGACTGTTACTTGTGTATGCCGCCAGACCCAGGTATACAGGCTGCTGCACTAGGTGCTAGTGAGTCTGCTGCCCCAGGTGCTGGTGAGTCTGCTCTCTCTGGTACTGCGTGTGCTGCGGCCCTGCACACCTTCACACTTGACTCAGGTGCTTCCCACTGTTTCTTTCGCGACAGTACCACAGTCACACCGCTCTCTGCACCTGTTGCTGTCTCTTTGGCTGACCCCTCTGGAGGCCCAGTCCTTGCACGTTCCTCCACTGTTCTGCCCTGTCCCGCGGTCCCGTCTGGGTCACTGTCTGGTCTCCACCTCCCCTCGTTCTCTACGAACTTGGTGAGCACCGCTGTCCTCCAGGATGCGGGGGTTGACACCTTCACCCCTGGACGGCAGCGTGTGGCGATCTGTACATGCTCTCGGACCGGTCGCCACCTGGCCACGTTCACCCGTCGGCCTGGGTCGAGTCTGTACACACTGACTACTACGCCTCCTCAGGTAGCTGCGTCAGGTCAGCTTGCTGCCCCCTGCTCGTGTCGCGCCCTGTCGCACCAGACGCTCCTTTGGCACCACCGTCTTGGTCACCCCTCTGTGGCACGCCTCCGTGGCATGCACTCCCGTCTCCTTGTCTCTGGTCTTCCCAGGTCTTTGCCTCCCCTCCCACCCTCGCCTGCCCCTCCCTACCTTCCCTGTGTCGAGGGACGGCAGCGCGCCGCTCCTCACTCCTCCTCGTTCCCCCCGACAGATTCTCCTCTGCAGACTCTCCACCTGGACGTGTGGGGCCCAGCCCGCGTCCGTGAACAGGGCCACGAGCGATACTTTCTGCTGGTCGTCGACGACTACTCGCGTTACACCACGGTCTTCCCTTTGCGCCACAAGGGGGAGGTCCCTGATGTTCTGATCCATTGGATCCGCGCTGTTCGCCTCCAGCTCCGCGAGCGGTTCGAGACGGACCTTCCAGTCCTGCGTCTGCACTCTGACAGAGGTGGTGAGTTTTCCTCCGACCTCTTGCGAGCCTTTTGTCGTGCGGAGGGCATTCGCCAGACGTTCACGCTTCCGGCCTCTCCGCAGCAGAATGGGGTTGCTGAGCACCGCATTGGCTTAGTCATGGAGGTCGCTCGTACCTCCATGATCCATGCGACTGCCCCCCATTTTCTGTGGCCGTTTGCAGTCCAGTACTGTCAGCCTCCCCACTGCCTGGTCCTTCTCCTTACACTGAGCCGACTGGAGGTCTTGCGGAGCGTCGTGAGCCCTTGACTCGGGTGCTTCCCGCTCCTTCTTTCGAGACCGCACCACGCTTACGCCGCTTAGTCGGCCGGTTGCGGTCTCCCTGGCGGACCCCTCTGGGGGTCCTGTCCTTGCTAGCTTCTCCACTGTCTTGCCGTGTCCGGCAGCCCCCTCTGGCACCCTGTCAGGTCTCTACCTCCCCTCGTTCTCTACGAACTTGGTGAGTGGTGCTGATCTACAGGATCGGGGGGTTGATCAGTTCACTCCTGCGAGTCAGCGGGTGACCCACTGTACGTGTGCTCGGACGGGCCGACACTTGGCCACGTTTACCCGTCGGCCGGGGTCGAGCCTGTACACACTGACTACTGAGTCTCCTCCGGTTGCTGCGTCTGGTCAGGTAGCTGCGTCGAGTCAGGTGTTTGCTGCAGCGTCCAGGTCTGGTCCTGAGTCTGCTCCCTGCTCGTGTCGTCTCCTGTCCCACCAGACTCTCCTTTGGCACCACCGCCTTGGTCACCCCTCCCTGCCTCGTCTCCGAGGCATGGCCTCCCGTGTCCTTGTCTCTGGTCTCCCCCGGTCCCTCCCTCCCCTCCCTCCGGGGCCTGCCCCTACCTGCGTTCCCTGCGTCGAGGGGCGGCAGCGCGCCGCCCCTCACTCCTCCGAGTTTCCTCCGACAGAGGCTCCCCTGCAGACTCTTCACATGGACGTGTGGGGCCCCGCCCGCGTCCGTGGCCAGGGTCACGAGCGTTACTTCCTGTTGGTGGTTGACGACTACTCGCGTTACACCACAGTGTTCCCCTTGCGCAGCAAGGGTGACGTCACTCAGGTGTTGATCGACTGGATCCGCGCGGCTCGTCTCCAGCTCAGAGAGAGTTTCAGCTCGGACTTTCCAGTTCTGCGTCTGCACTCTGACAGAGGCGGGGAGTTTTCCTCTGCCCGTCTGGGAGCCTTCTGTCGTGCACAGGGCATCCGCCAGACCTTCACGCTTCCGGCCTCTCCACAGCAAAATGGGATTGCTGAGCGCCGCATTGGCATGGTCATGGACGTCGCTCGTACGTCCATGATCCATGCGGCTGCTCCCCATTTTCTTTGGCCGTTTGCGGTTCAGTACGCAGCGCATCAGCTCAACCTTCAGCCCCGGGTCTCCTTGCCAGAGTCCTCCCCCACCTTGCGGTGGACGGGGAAGGTTGGCGATGCGTCTGCGTTTCGGGTCTGGGGATCTCGGGCGTTTGTCCGCGACTTGTCTGCGGACAAGCTGTCCCCCCGTGCTGTTCCCTGCGTCTTCCTTGGCTTCCCCCCTGACGCGCCTGGTTGGCAGTTTTACCACCCCACCTCGCGCCGTGTTCTGTCCTCCCAGGACGTCACCTTTGACGAGTCGGTGCCTTACTACCGTCTCTTCCCCTACCGCACTGCGCCCCTCCCCCCGCCGCCGCTCTTCCTAGCGCCAGGTCCTCCCCCGGTAGACCCTCTCCCCCCTAAGGGTCTTGCCCCGTCAGGTGTGTCCCAGGTAGACGCAGTCGAGCCTGTCGAGGTAGCTGTTGACTCTGGTGCTGCTAGGGGCGCTGAGCCTGCGGGTGCCGGGTCTGGGGGTGCTGAGCCTGGGGGTGCGGAGCCTGGGGGTGCTGAGTCTAGGGGTGCTGAGCTAGGGGGTCCTGAGTCTGGGGGTGCTGAGCCTGGGGGTTTGGAGCCTGGGGGTGCGGAGCCTGGGGGTGCTGGGTCTGCTCGTGTGGCCTCTGGCGGTGCTTCGTCGAGGCGGGAGCTACTCTCTCCGCAGGAGTTGCGCGAGTGGTTTGCCCGGCGCTGGAGCCGTGCTGCTGGAGCTGGAGGTACTACTGTTGCTGCTGGTCCTGGAGGTGCTCGTACTGGCGGTACTGGAGCTGCTGGGACTGGGGGTGCTGCTGGGGCTGCTGGCGTTAGTCCTGCTAAAGGTACTACTGGAGCTGCTGGCGGTGCTGGAGCTGACGGTCCTGCTGGAGTTGGTGCTGCTGGAGTTGCTGGAGCTGCTGGAGCTGGAGCTGCTGGGGGTGTTGGCGCTGGTGGTTCTGCTGGCTCTGGTGCTTCTGAGGGTGCTGGAGTTGGCGCTGTTGGAGCTGGAGGTGCTGCTGGCGCTGGTGCTGCCGCTGGGGGTACTGGTGCTGTCCCTGCTGGTTCTGGAGGCGCTGCGCGGCCGAGGCCGTACTTCGTTCCGCTCCTTGAGCAGGTTCTTGGTCTCCCGCCCTCTACTGGTCCTGCTCCTCCCTTAGAGTGTCCACAGCCTGTCCAGTCGCGGTCACAGTTACAGCCCGCCTCCCCCCTACCTGCTCCTTCTCGCTACACTGGTCCTACTGGAGGTCTTGCTGAGCGTCGTGAGCCTGCGTCTCGTCCTGCGTCGCCTGTTCGTGCTGCTCGCACTAGTGGTCGTGCTCCGCGTCCGCGTCCTCCTGCGGTCCCAGGCACACACCAGATGGCACTGCGCCCTTCCACTGCTCCTCTGCGTGTCCCGTTGCCGTCTCCTCCAGAGTCCTCTCTTCCTGTTCTTGCTGAGTCTGACTCTCTTCGTGCTGCCAGTCCTACTGTCACACGTCTCCTGGCCACTGTTGTCACTGACCCTTCCTTTGAGTCCACTGCTGCGTCTGCCTTAGTTGTTGAGCTTGTCGACTTTGCTGCTCGCTGTCGTCTAGACTACGCCGCTAGTCTCGTTGCTGAGTCTGAGTCTGTCTGTCCTCCGTCCGTCGGGGGTGAGTGTGCTCTTAGCACGGACGTCCTTGAGGACAGGCAGGAGGAGTTCCAGTGTTTTGCTGCTGCTTTGCCTCATCTCGTGTCCACGCTGATTGCCCCTGAGGGAGACCCGGATGCACCAGACATCCCGACTCCTCGATCGTACGCTGAGGCGATCGAGGGTCCCTACTCCTCACAGTGGCAGTCAGCCATGGACGTATCGATGGCTTCCTGGAAGTCCACAGGCACCTACGTCGACGAGGTTCCCCCACCTGGGGCGAACATCGTCAGTGGCATGTGGATTTTCAGGGTGAAGCGGCCGCCGGGTTCTCCGCCTGTCTTCAAGGCGCGTTACGTGGCTCGAGGCTTCAGTCAGCGGCAGGGAGTTGACTACTTTCAGACCTTCTCTCCCACCCCGAAGATGACCACTCTTCGGGTGCTGCTGCACATAGCCGCTCAGCGCGACTACGAGCTTCACTCTCTTGACTTCAGCACAGCTTTCCTGCAGGGCAGCCTGCACGAGGAGATCTGGCTGCGCCGCCCACCTGGCTTCACTGGGTCGTTTCCTCCTGGTACCCAGTCGAGCCTCCGGCGGCCAGTCTACGGTCTCCGCCAGGCGCCCCGTGAGTGGCACGACATACTGAGGACTACACTTGCGGCTCTTGGGTTTGCTCCGTCTACTGCCGACCCGTCGCTGTTTCTGCGCACCGACACCTCTTTGCCGCCGTTCTACATCCTCGTGTACGTCGACGACTTGGTCTTTGCCACTGCTGACACTGCTGGACTTGCCCATGTGAAGTCCGAGCTGCAGAAGAGACACACGTGCACAGACCTGGGTGAACTGCGCAGCTACCTTGGCTTGCAGATCACCCGGGACAGAGCACAGCGCACCATTACCCTGACTCAGTCACACATGGTGCAGCAGGTCCTTCAGCGCTTCGACTTCACGTACTCCTCGCCTCAGGCCACTCCTCTGTCTACTCGCCACTCGCTCTCAGCTCTGCCTTCGGATGAGTCCGTAGAGCCGAGTGGCCCGTACCCAGAGCTTGTTGGCTGCCTCATGTACCTGATGACCTGCACACGACCTGACCTAGCATACCCTCTTAGCATCTTGGCACGCTATGTTGCTCCTGGGAGACACCGACCAGAGCACATGGCTGCAGAGAAGAGGGTGTTGCGCTACTTGTGCAGTACGTCGGGCATGGGGCTAGTGCTTGGAGGGCGACGTCCAGTGGTCCTCACAGGTCACGCAGACGCTTCTTGGGCTGACGACCAGGCTACGCAGCGGTCGTCACAGGGTTACACCTTCAGCCTTGGCTCCGGCTCTGTTTCGTGGCGGTCTACCCGCTCGTCTTCTGTTCTCGGCTCCAGCTGTGAGGCTGAGATCTACGCAGGGGCCATGGCTGCACAGGAGCTACGCTGGCTCACCTACCTGCTGACTGACCTTGGAGAGCCGCCTCGTTCTCCTCCAGTTCTGTACGTAGACAACAAGGCCATGCTGGCCTTGTGTCGGGAGCACAGACTGGAGCACAGAACGAAGCACATTGCTCTTCACTACTTCCTTGCTCGTGAGCTGCAGCAGCGTGGTCAGTTGCGCCTTGCTTACGTGGCCTCTGAGGCCAACACTGCTGATATCTTTACCAAGGCACTTCCGCCTTGTGATCATCAGCGCTTCTGTACGATGCTAGGTCTTGTGCCTACTTGGCCTCACTTGCTCACTTCTTGACCTTGCTTGTACTGTGATCTATATATACCTGCACTTGCTTGTTTACCTTTATATATGATCTTGCATGTGAACTGGCCTTGTGGCCTTGCTCTTGTGCTCGGACTGTGTGGTGACGTTGTGATCCACCCTGAGCTTGCTTTGCTTTGCTTGACTGGTCTTGTGACCTCTTGTTCTCCCCCACTTTGCCTATGGGGGTGTGTCAAACTCATATACTATAGTCTGTGTAGGCTGTAGTGGGGTAGACAATATGGGGTACAACACTTTTAGGTTTTCCTACTTGTACCCACCTGCTTGCTAGTTCATTCATTCCTCGTTCTTTCACAATTGTGTCTGATCGTGATTGATCGGGTTGTTTGAGGCGGTTGATCGAGTTGGAGCGATTAGCTGATTGCCCCTAATTGCCTGAAACCGGCTTCCTGCCTTCCTATAAGTTATTGATCGCCTTTGATTGAGCCGATCAAAGACGATTGGGCCCACGTCCTTATCGACGATTATGGATGATTGGACACATTTGGTTTCACTTGTAGGGTAACTTACGTGAACAGTATTTTCTTCCAAAAGTCTTGGAGGGAAATCATTGTTCACGTTAGTTCCCCTAAAAGTGAAACCAATTGTATAAGGTTGCTACGCAACCCAAAAACTCAGGCTGCTCTTCGTGACGGCTGCAAATTGGTGAACAGTGCGCGAAACTTGCAAGTCCGTCCTCCCAACGATTGTTGCTGGATCAAGGACGTAGAGGTAGCGAAACATTCGCAGTGTCAAAATGGCCAGCCGAAGCACGACCTGAAAGCTGGTCGGACTGATGTAGTTTCTTAGTTTGGAAAATGAGACACGCCCTCAGGACTTTGAGCAGCTTTCACGCTGTTAGGGCTTCGTTAGTATGTCTCAGCACAATGGCAGCTCTTGTTTCACCTGGTTGCGCAGCCTACCCAAATCAAAGTTGGCGAGCATAATGGAAATCACCTGCAGTGGAGAATGCCTTCTTCTTTTGCCACCGCTGTGCCCTCGCCTCGCCGCGCCTCTCTTCTCCCGCGACCAATGCCCCTCGTATTCCGTGCTCGCCTGCTCCCCTCGTGCCACCTATCGCGCGGCATACACGCATTGACTTCCGACTGCGTGCAATCTCACCGCACGCGTTTCCTATCTGTATCGTGTCGCGACAGCGCGTCGCCTGTGCGAGTTGGCGGCATTTCCCCTAGCTGCAGCTCCTTCCAGTGAAACTGCCGATTAGGAAACATGAGGGGAAGGGCTTAGACGTCTTATAGGCTCTGCTCGTCATCTCATCTTACCCTGATCCACTATTTAACGAATACCATAACCCTAGGCGGTCGTAGTGCCTCAGTACGTGCGCGGAAGCGGGTGCGCCATGGGGCTGGCGGACAAGCTCCCCACCGTGCAGCTGCCCGACCACCCTTCCCCGCGCCACCCGCCGCCATCTGACCATTCACCTGCCGCTTCCCCCTCCGCCAACCCGTCCCCCTCTTCCCTCCGCCCGGGCCTTGCGACCGGCCGTGGGGTGGGCATCGTTCCGCTGCCCAAGTTCCCCTCGCGGCTGGACCGCACTCCCGGAGACGCGTCGGGCGCAAGCCGCCACATCAACCGAACGCACTCCGCGCCGCCACAGGAGTTATCGGACGTGTGCGTCGAGCGGCCCCTCGAGCCCCCCGCCGTGCCGTCCGTGCGCTCCCCCTCCTCCTCCTCCGTTCTCAAGCCGCCCGCGGGGGCGGCATTTCGCGCGCGCAAGGACGGGGGGTCGGCGCGGCCCCAGCGGACGAGCTCGGGCGGCAACGCGGTGATGCGCATGGCGAAGATTGTGAGCGCGCCGCATGCGGGGAACGGGGGAAAGGAGAAAGGGAGGGCGGGATGGGTGACTGTAGCGAAGGGATGGGGACGAGAATGGGGCAGCGGAAATGTATGAAGCGGAAGAGGTAGGTGTATAACAAGGAGTGGGGTGGACATAGAGGTGAGTGCCACGAGGTGGTGAAGTCGTGTGCGTAGCAGGTGTGAGGGCGTGCGGGTGAAACACAATGGGCACCGGTGGGGGTTGTGCGGGCCCAGCAGAGGGCGTGTGTGGTGTTGGGGTGGTGCCGTGGACAGGGTGCATGGGAGCAGTGGCCAGCACGGGGGCGTGTGCTGAACGCCACGTGCATGTGCAGCAGCGCGTTGTGCCTGCTCTCTGCCACCGCCCCAACCCATCAACACCTTCCTCGTCTCCCCTCCCCCGCGCCTCTCTTCCTCGTCACACTCCCTCCCAATCGTTCCGCTTCCCCTTGTGCGTCCTGTGTCGTGTGCTGTCCGTCTTCCCCCCATCTCTCGCTGCACGCCCTCCTCACCCTCCTTGGCGCCCCCTCTCGCCCCTCCCGCGCGCCCCACCCCACCAGGCGGAGGACTACGACTCCACCAAGGCCTCTGCGCACCCGCCCGCCCCCCCTTCCCCCTCCGCCCTCGATTCCCCCTCCGCCCACTCAACTGGCCGCGCCGGTCCGCCTGCTGACGTCGAGTGCAGGGACGGGTGGGGGGAGGACGGGGAAAGAGAGGGCGAGGCGGTGCATGGGGAGGGGGAGCAAGGCAGGTCGCCACCGCGAATGGATGTGCTGCTGAGCAGATTCGAAGCTGGCACGCAGCAGCTGGGGTGAGGTGGTGCGGGTGGCATGTGATGTGAAATGCTGGACTCGCGTTCCCATGCACGAACGTGGCGCGTGCGCTCCCGTGCTTGCTGCTGCAACAGCACACACACACACGCCACACATACACGCCACACACACACACACGCCACACACACACGCCACACACACACGCCACACACACACACACACACACACACACACACACACACACACACACACACACACGTGCACATTGCCATTGAGCCACTCGAGCCAGCTTAGCCGCGTAATCAAGGGAAACACGACCACTGACAAGTATGAGCTTGTGACGCTCGCCCTGTCCTGCAGAACCTCCCCCCCTCCCTCCCATGCGTCACGTGCCACCATGCTTTGCAACAGCCTGCTCACCATCCATCTTCTCTCCCCCCCGCCTCCGCTCTCCCCCCTCATACAAGCGCACACCGCGCCTTGCCTGCTCGCACGCCCTTCACCCGCACCGCTTTTTCCGCACCCCCCTCTCCCATCGCCCCCCATCCCTGCAGCACGCTCCTCTGGGGCAACGAGTCCTCGCCTCTGGCGGACATCCACCCGCCGTCCCCTCCGCCCAAGGCCGCCACGCCAGCAGCAGCATCCCCCCCACAGCGCGCGCCCATGTTCCCCTCGTCCCCCAGCGTCGCCTGCTCGCCTCCCAAGCCTCCCCACCCGGCCCCCGACACCAAGGCCGCCATCCGGCTGCGCTTCGCGGGGGACAGGGCGCGCGGGGCGGCGGGGCTGTTGTTCATGGGCAAGGCCAGCCGCCGCACGCTGTCCGTCAGCAGCCACGCCTCCTCCTGCTCCGTGCTCACCCTCTCCTCCACCGCCTCCGCTCCCCCCGCCCCCGACCCTGAGTCGCCAGCCGTGGAGCAGGGGGCGGTGAGGGTGCGGCACATGCACACGGCGTCACGCGCGTCCATAGCGAACTCACTGTTCGACGACCCCATGCTGGACGCCATCTACGCCGACGACGATGCTGACCCTGACCACCCCGACCCTGACCAGGACCGCTCCGAGGACGGATGGGCGGCGCGTGGTGACAGCATAGCGGAGGGCAGGACGAGCTCCATCCACCTGGGCAGTGGGCGGCTGGGCAGCATGCGGTATGGCGAGGGCGCGGAGGAGGAGTGGGGCGTGGAGGTGGAGCGCGAGGCCAGTAGCATGCGCGCGCTGGTGCAGCAGATCGCGGACAGGGGCGGCCTCGAGGACTGCCTCGCCAGCTATGCGTGAGTGCCCCGCGCGCAAGAGAGAGAGGGGAGAGGACGGGAATACATGGTGGGGGGGGACGGCTTGGGGAGCTTGCTGTGAGTCGATAAGTTATGGTGGGTGTGTGTCTGGGTGGGTGTGCGTGCAGGTGAGTGTTAAGTGCAGTGTAACACCATGTGTGCATGGTTTGAAGGATGAGGTGGGTGAAAGGGCCCCAGCCCCAGTGGTCTATGCTGCTGCCGTGTCACATGTACCGCCTCATGCATGCATCATGATCATGTGTGTGCTGCTGCCTGCCACACCTGCCCGAGCCTGTGTGAGAGAGGAAGAGGCCACTAGAGTGGCGCGTGCAACGTGCTGTGCTTCACTTCCAGGCAATGCCATCTCTGTCCTCTCCTCCCCTGCGCTCCCAACGCCCCATGCGCCATGTGCGAGCTGGCATGGGTGGCAGTGGCATGCGCATGGAGGTGGTGCGGCGAGCGGTGAAGGAGGCGGACGTGCAGCTGGCCGTGAGTGCGGGCGCGCTGGAGGGGCAGGCGTGGGGCGCCGTCGAACCCATGTTCAAGACGTGGCTCTCCCAGGCCCACTCCCTCGTCAGCCCCCTCCCTCCCCTCCCCTCCTATCGTATCAACCCCCTCACGCTCACTGCCATGCACGCTCACTCGGATCAGCGTGCTCACATGCACTGTCTGAAAAGAACCTTATGGTTGTTGTAAGGTTGAATGAAGGATGGTTGTTGTACTCATAGCCGAGCGGAGTGGTGTGGTTCTGGGTGTGTGCAGCGGTGGGGCAGCGCTATCGACGTGTTCATGCTGGGATGGAATCCATTCCTCAACAACTGCCCTCCACCGTTGCCTTGCTCTACACGTGAATATCCCATGCCTACACTAGGGTATGCATGTTATCGATATTCTCTAACCTACATGTGCACATACACATACGTTTGCACATGTACTTGAACATTCATTCTCCTTACTTACCCTCCCCCCCTGCCCCCTCTCCCTTCCCATGCTGCCCGTCCTGCCGCGCCCCCCCAGGCGTTGGTGCTGGTGCAGCGGGAGCGCGCGCTGCTGGCGGCCATCTTCAAGGACATCCCCTCCTTCGCACTCTCTGCGCCGCCCGGCCCCGCCAAGCCTGCGCTGGCGCGCCTGCCGTCGCTGGCGGCGAAGCTGCCGACGCCGACGGCGCTGCTGGCGGACATCATGGTGGAGGCGGGGCTGCTGACAGCGCTCTTCCACCTGCGCGCCAGTGCCACCGCGCTGCTGCACACGGCACCGGCGCCCGAGAAGATCTTCGTGCTGCTCGACATGTACTGGCTGCTGCGCTCCACCACCGACAACGTGAGCGTGCATGGCTGGGGGGGTGCCATGGCAGGTCAGACTGTGAGGCGTGACATTTGTATGGGGAGGGCAGGGAGGTGCACATAGTTGTATGGTATGATGCTGCGGGCAATGTGCGTGTGCTGCAGTGAGCAAAGTCAAAGGGGGTTGGTGCATGTGTGCGGCAGGGCAATGGTGAGGAGTGAGAGTGATGGTGGCTATTGGGTGGCGCAAGGAGAAGAGCTGCGCCATCATGCCTCGCCTCTCCTTCGCATCTCGCTCTTCCTTCTCTTCCTTCCTCCCCTCCTCTCTCCGATCCTCTCTCCCCCAACTTTCCCCATTCCCCCCTTCCCCCTTTTCGCTCATTCCCCCCGCGGGGCCTACTTGGCGCGCCCACTCGCTGCGCCCCTGGTAGATGAGGGAGGTGGCGCCGGCCAGTCTGGCGGAAGCGTGGGGGGCGCTGCCACGCAGGGCGGCGGAGGCGGCGACCAAGAGTTTGGCGGAGCTGCAGGCCATGGTGGAGCAGGGGTGCAGGGCGCCGCCCGCCACCACCACCAAGAAGTCCCTCGGCGCCCGCCTAAGGTCACGCCCTCCGCTCACTGCCATGCGCTCTCCGCCTCGCACTTGTCACACACCCCTCATTTCGCTCCTCCCAGGCTTCTCCTCGTCTCCTTATCCACGTGCTCGAGCAAAAAAGTAGTTGCTCTGTTCTGTTCCAACTACCTCGCTCTCCGGTCCACCCTGTGTGTGTGCCCACTCCACCTTATCTAACGCACTCTGCTGGCCCACGCTCGCCCTACCTGGTCTGCTCCCCCTCCCCCTGGCACACATGCATGGTGCAGGCTGCCTCGGCCGGGGCGCAAGAAGGCGCAGGAGGGGGCGCCGAGCAGTGTGGCGGTGCACCCCGTCACCAGCTACGTCGTCAACTACCTGCAGCAGTTCCAAGACAGGTCCGCCCCGCCCTGCCCCGCCCCGCCCCGCCCTGCCACTGCATGCTGCAATGGCTGCTCCTGTGACGTCGCCATGAGGTAGCAGCAACAGCAGGATGGCTGGCTTATGGAAGTCTGCTCGCCAACTCACAACAGCCCTGCTACTTCATGCCTATAGTGCTCTCCTCTCCTTTCCATGCCCACACCCTTTCACACATCTCTATCCCTTGCTCCCTCGCGCTCTCTCTGGCGCTGCCCTGTGTCGCCCTCAGGTCGCATGCGGGCAGCTACGGGTGCATATTGGAGGAGGCGCTGAGGGAGTTTGAGGAGGGCGCGAGTGTGGAGCGCGAGACAGGGCTGCTGCTGGAGGGCGTGCAGGCGAACATGGAGGTGAAGGGGCGCGCGTGCCCCACGGACATCACCTGCGCCATCTTCCTCATCAACAACCTCCACTACCTCGCATCTTTTGCGTTCGTCCATGCTTCTCTCTGCCCTTTCTCTCTGCTCTCTTCGCTCTTCTCTTTACCCTCTGTTCTCTTCTCTTTACCCTCTGTTCTCTTCTCTTTACCCTCTGTTCTCTTCTCTTTACCCTCTGTTCTCTTCTCTTTACCCTCTGTTCTCTTCTCTTTACCCTCTGTTCTCTTCTCTCTACCCTCTGTTCTCTTCTCTTTACCCTCTGTTCTCTTCTCTTTACCCTCTGTTCTCTTCTCTTTACCCTCTGTTCTCTTCTCTTTACCCTCTGTTCTCTTCTCTTTACCCTCTGTTCTCTTCTCTCTACCCTCTGTTCTCTTCTCTTTACCCTCTGTTCTCTTCTCTTTACCCTCTGTTCTCTTCTCTCTACCCTCTGTTCTCTTCTCTTTACCCTCTGTTCTCTTCTCTTTACCCTCTGTTCTCTTCTCTTTACCCTCTGTTCTCTTCTCTTTACCCTCTGTTCTCTTCTCTTTACCCTCTGTTCTCTTCTCTTTACCCTCTGTTCTCTTCTCTTTACCCTCTGTTCTCTTCTCTTTACCCTCTGTTCTCTTCTCTTTACCCTCTGTTCTCTTCTCTTTACCCTCTGTTCTCTTCTCTTTACCCTCTGTTCTCTTCTCTTTACCCTCTGTTCTCTTCTCTTTACCCTCTGTTCTCTTCTCTTTACCCTCTGTTCTCTTCTCTTTACCCTCTGTTCTCTTCTCTTTACCCTCTGTTCTCTTTTCTTTACCCTCTGTTCTCTTCTCTCTGCTCTCTCTACCCTCTGCTCTCTGCTTTCCGCTCTATGCTCTCTTCTCTGCTCTCTCTTCTCTCTGCTCTCTTCTCTCTTCTCTATGGCCCTGGAGCCTAGGACCCACGCAACCTAGCCTCTGTCCCGTGCGCTGTTGGTGTGGTGGCAGGGAGAAGAACGAGCACCCGTGTGCGGGGGCGTTGAGTGCAGTGTTGGAGAAGCACACCGACGCGTTTGTCAGCCTTGCGCTCAAAAGGGTACATGCCCCAACACTCTTCCTCCTGTTGCCCCACCCGTTTGCCTGTGAGCTCTATCACAGAAAGCCATGTCTGTCCTCCCTGGGAGCCATGCCTCCCATCCGCCTACCGTCCCTTACCCAGCCTCCTGCTTCTTCTCTCCATGCGAATGCCTTCCCCACTGGTGAGGGCGTGCAGATTCTGGACGCATTGGGGCCGGGCGACAGCAGCAGCATCGATGACAACGAAGTCATCAAGAGGTGAGGGGTGGGGGGACAGCCATGGTGGCCGCACACTGCAAACAATCCTCATGCTGCTAGAAGCGCCTGTGTCATGCCATGGTACATGGGGCTGCCCCCTGCATACCATGCCATCCCCGACCACCCCGGACCATCCTCACCGTGTCATGTCCCTTCTCATCACCGATCTTCCATCCCCCCCACCCCCCACGTGCATGGGGGGGCGGGCAGGCTGCGGGTGTTCAACGCGGCGTTTGAGGAGCTGGCGCTGGAGCAGAAGGACTGGAGCTTCACCAACGACGACTGCCGTCGCAACATGCGCCAGCGCCTCGCCTCCACCGTGCGCACCACCTACGCCAAGTTCCTCCTGCCGCACAGGTGCGCGCTGCCCTGCCCTCTGCCTCTCCCACCGCGCGCCTTGCTTGCACATCGCGCGTACAGGAGCCGGTGGGTGGGAGACGTGTCCAATGCTGCTGCAGTTCCACATGAACGGACCACTCACACGCTCCTATTTCTCCTCCATCCCTCCACTCATGATAATCCCATGTGCCTCCCTTTGGTACAAATCCATCGTGGAGCCTTGTGTGACCAGTGCCCTTTGCCACTGTGTCCCTCGCCACTCGCCCCCCCCACACGCATCTGAACCCCCCTCTCCACTCCCTTCCCCACTTTCCCCCCGTCACAATCCTTGCATGTGCACCCCCTGCGCGGGGGGGGATCAGGGAGGACCTGTGCACGATGCCGACGTACCACTGGGCGCCGGACGGGGTGGAGCGCCTCATGCAGAAGTCCTTCCTCTTCAACAGCTCGCTGCTGCCCTTCTCTGCCTCCCTGTAGCGCATGCCGCACCGCGCAACACCATGGCAGTTATCGCTCCACAGGGCGGGGGACAGCCCGTCGTCTGGGAGCTGGGTTGAGGGTGCCTCTGCTGGAAGGGCTCTGTCCTGTGCACTGCCCACTCACTGAGAGGGCTCAATGCAAGTGCGCCCGTGAATTGAGGGGGGGGAGGGGCAGGTGGGGTGGTGGGCAATGGGCACCCAGGAGGTGGTGGAAGCGTGTGTGGTGCTGGAGTACCACCTCCCGCCTAGCTATAGCAGTCAGCAGCACGGTGTTGGAAACAAGTAATTTACGCTTCTGATGTGTCGACACATTGAACTGCAAACGAGGCGAATTACAGCGAAGCAACGTCGAATCAACCGAGGAGGTTGACAGAAAAGTAACAGCAAGAGGTTAGCGAAGGTCAAAGGTCAGCGACCTTTGACTCGTCGAAAGGCAGCGCGACAGCAAGGACACACAACTTACTCGGTATTGAGCAGTTGCCCGAGTCGTCGCTGTATCGAACCGCAACAGCAACAGCAACAGCTAGTTGCATCTATTTATATTCCCTGTAATCTTGTAAAAGCTTTGTATTACTTTGCTATAATTAATCGATGTTGCTCTCACACACTAGTGCAAGGTGGTTCAATCAGTTCACTAAGAACACTTCCACAATTACATCATCTCTATTCAGGGTCTTCGCCTTGAAACGATCCTAAGGACTTTTCTCAGCCCGACATGGTATGAGAGCCTCCAAGGCAAGATCCAACTTCATTTAAACTCTTACAACACAAGGCATGGCAACACAGAAGGAGAGAAGCTCCTCTAACGGATCTCCGGGCACTACTCCTACTCCACCTCCAGCCTCTGCCCTACAGACAGAGGGAGGCACGGCAACAAGACCAGCTGCTGAGTCTATTGAAACTCCTGCGAACCAGGCAACCGGCTTCGATCCAAGCATGATGGAGAAATTCTTCTCCTTCATGTCGTTCTACGAACAACACCAGCAAGCAGCACCTGCACAATGAAACAACAGCGACAACAACAATGGCGTCACTCCAATGAGTCTTGACGGCTCATCCTATGCACACGGAAATCAGCAGCAGCCTACCTTTTGCTTCGTACGAGCCTCAACGCGGCTTCACTAGCTTCATGCTGAATCAACCTCCACCTGGACAAGAAAAGACATTGGATGCGCTTCAAGTACGGTCACAGTTTGCACACGTTCTGAAACTGCAAACGTCAACACCGTTCGACGGCAAATCCTTGGATTCTATACCTGGTGGTTTGAGTTCGAGCTGATAATGGAGGGCGCGCAAATCCTTGGATTCTTCGACGGCTCCATGCCATACCCAATGCACGGAACACAGTACGACAAGCAGCAGTACACGTATCAGTCGCTGATGGCGTATACAATTCTCCTGCGAAACATTATGCCAAATGAGCAGCAGAACATCTGGTCTTATCATGGATGCGGCAACTCCGCCGAGCTCGCGTACAACCACCTGAAGAACCTATCAAGCAACCGACAGCGTTAATCAGAGTCGTCTCATGGCACAACTGACAACAGTGGAAATGAAACCAGACGAAAAGGGAATGGCGTATATCAGTCGCTGCCGCGGACTGCGCGACAGACTCCTTCGATGCGGTGGATCAATATCCGGAGAAGCCTTTGTCACTGTCGTCATCTCTGGCCTCGGCCCTCATTGGCGCTCCACCCGAGCTATTCTCCGAGCTCACGGAAAGATCTCCGAAGCAGCCCTCTGCGCCGAAATCCACGCCGAATAGCAGGACATGGACCTGCACGAAGAGCGTCACAAGAGAAGAGCGTCAGCACATGTGTTCGCGTTTCACACTCAACGGCGCTACAACAACAACAACAACCAACAGAACAAGCATCAAGCACAACAATATGTACCACCATTCTGTCACCTTTGCCGAACGTCAGGACACCCCCGCACTCACTGCCCAAATCAGCAGCAACCAATACCACCACGACGCCAACTTTGACCTTCAAGCAGTCAGGTGGCTTCAACACAGCCGCATCCCACCAACCAAGTGCAGTCTTCAACGACACAATCTGCACAGGGCACAAAAAACATCGTGAGCTGCATGACAATAACAAACTCCTACGTCACCGAATCACCACCGACCTACTCACCAGAGGAACTGCTCGACGAAAGGACTCCTCGCCGTGAATCAGTGGAGCCGAACCCAACGTACGCAACCATTGCCCAGAGCGAGCCGTCCTTGAAAGACACCTGGTTCTTGGACAGCTGCTGCGGACAACATATGTGCTCTTCGGGTCGTTTCATTCAACGGGAACAACGTCTCAACCGCAAAGTCATCATCACTGTCGCCAACAACCAGAACCTGCGCACACGACGACAAGGGGTGATTCAGCTTCAGTCTCGAGAAACCAATGTTATCCTACAGATGTCGAAGGTCTTAATCACAGAAGGACTCGGCTATAACTTACTGAGCGTCAGTCAGCTCATGGCTAAAGGAATTCATCTTGAAGCAGACAGCACCACCTAGGAGTTCAAGCTGTACAACGGGAAGGATGGACTCTACATCGGGAAGGCAGTACTGAAGAACAATGTCTTCGTCCTCGACTTCGTTCCAGATCAAGGCACCTCCGACAGCGACGGAATAATCAACTTCACCTCTTGGACACATCCGCCAGATCTCGACCCTGACTTCAGTCCTGGAGGCTTCTGGTACTCGAACACTATACTTAAAGCAGAACGGACGAGAGCATTAGCAACAATTCAACAGACAACAACAGAAGCAGAGACAACACCGACAGGAGCAGAGACAACACTGGCAGCAGCAGAGACAATAACGGCAGCAGCAAAAACAACACCGTCAGAAGCAGAGACAACACCGACAACGACACCAATCGCAGGCCCCTCAACAGCACCAATCCCCAGCAACAACACTCCACCTACTCCTGCGCAACAGCTGAATCCCACTCCACGCGAAGTCCACAGAAGCGCCAACTCCAACCTGTACAGGCGATCACCTGGACATCGCGCCAGCGAATCAATCTGGCATGCAAGAATGGGACACGCGAGCAACACAACATTAAATGACACAATAAGAGCTGGAGTACTCGACAAGGACTCACTACTTCTACACGACGGCAAAGAGCTTCAACGAGTCCGCGGAACATGATTTACCTGCCCTGAAGCCGACTTACCCCATCAGCC
Organism: Closterium sp. Naga37s-1; assembly: GCA_947471745.1. Taxonomy (NCBI): domain Eukaryota; kingdom Viridiplantae; phylum Streptophyta; class Zygnematophyceae; order Desmidiales; family Closteriaceae; genus Closterium; species Closterium sp. Naga37s-1. The sequence continues at coordinate 3,033,234 of CANJKZ010000170.1, read as the reverse complement.
GTTCGTCTCTCACCACAACCCGAGCGCACCAGCATACGCACCACTGGAGAAAGTCTACAACGACATTCTGTACGCTCGCGAAAGCGGACAAGGAGCATATAATTACGTCATCACGTTCATCGACGCCGCCACCTGATACGTCCGGCACCTCAACCTTCCGAGCCGCGACATGGCGTTCGAAGCTTTCGTCGCCTGGATTCCAGTAGCAGAACGGGAATTAGGAGTGAAGCTGAAAATTTTCCAGTCCGACGGGGGAGGGGAATATCAGTCACAGAGGTTCAAGCAGTACCTGGCAGAGAGAGGCTTCAAGCAATTCATCTCTCTTCCTTACGCCCATCAACAGCAAGGTGTGGCCGAAAGAATGAACAGGACCCTCCAGAACACCATGCGCAAGCTGCTACGTGACATGTGGCTACCCAACCACCAGTGGCCCGAGGGAATGGACCATGCTGTAATGCTGCACAACTTTCTCTCGTCATCATCGCTCCTGAACAACGCATCACCGCATCTGTTGTGGACAGGAAAATTGGGCAGCACAAAAATGTTACGAGTGTTTTGCTGCATGGTACAGTACCGACCCCTGAGTGCACGAGCCGGCAGATTTTCCCAACGCGCACAGTGAGGACTACACCTGGGCATCGAAAAACACTACAACGCGTGGAAGATTTTTGACATCCACACAAAGAAAACAGTAGCAGCACGTGACGTGATTTTCTACGAATGGCTCACCCTTCAAACGTACCTGAACAACTTGGAAGCATAACGAGATGTCACAGGCGGATTTTGTGGTGACCGAGCCTTCGCTTCAGCAGCAAATGAAGCTGACTAGGACGAGCAGAACGTGGACGGAGCTTCGGAAGAAGTCGGACCTCTTCCCTACTGTTCGGTGGACATCCCGATGGATAGCGACAACCCTCACGAAGGCATCAACGCCGAAGTCTACTACGACTTCGCCGACAACGGTTACGTTACACCCCAACCAGTCAACACCGACATCTCAGAACGCATAGGACCCAATTTCTTACCTGATCCAGAAGTGGGAGACGAAGCAGTTTATCCCAAGGACCCGAATCTTCCCCGACTCTCACAGAGTGGACTACAGATACTCGGTCTCGTCACCGCCGTCCACGTAGCTTCGCCGCCGAAGGAGCCTACTACAGTTCAGCAGGCTCTGGGGGGGGAGCACAGGGAAAAATGGCGCGAATCCATAAACAGGGAATTGAAGGCGCTAGAAGATAGAAACACCAGGGAGATAGTGCCTATCGGAGTGGCACGCAACAAAACTGTCCTCACGGGAAAATAGGTCTTCCACATGAAAAAGAAAGCTGACGGAACGATGGATAAGTTAAAGGCGCGTTGGGTCGTATGCGGCTTCGACCAAGAACATGAACGAGACTTCACCGAAACTTTCGCACCAGTTAGCCGACATACTTCTCTCCGAATTCTCCTCGCGATAGCCGCCATGAAGCGGAAGAAGCTCCACCAAATCGATGTTGCCAACGCTTTTCTCTACGCTCCCGTCGATGCCGAGATCTTGGTCAAGCAACCGTACGGGTCTAACAAAAACCCCAACCAAGTCTGTCAACTACTGAAACCTCCGTGCGGCATCAAGCAAGCCCCGAGGCTGTGGCAGCAGTATCTACACACCCAACTAATCCGCATCGGATTTCGCCAACTGCCGCATGACCAAGAGATGTACCGACTCACAAAAGGCGCCGACTACATTCTACTCATCGTCTACGTGGACAATTTACTCTACATCGGCTCAACCGACGGCATCACGACCTGGTTTGAAGGGGAGCTGCAGCAGGACCTCACACTCACCGTCTCCTCAATAGTCACGCAGTACCTGGGACTCAACATACAAGACGGGGAGAACTCGATCTACGTCAGCGCTGCAAAATACGCCGACACCATAGCCAAGCGCTTCGGACTAACCCCAGCCACCATCACCACACCATGCCGCTACATCGACGGAAATCGCAAGGAAACCTCCGCTCTACTCAAATCCGCTGGCATTCGTGACTACTAGCGAAAGGTGGGATGTCTACTCTTCGCAGTCGTCACCTGTCGACCGGACCTATCGTACTCAGCGATCCAACTCGCCACCTACCTCAACAAGCCTGAAGTGGATCATACGGCAGAACTAGACCGCGCACTTCACTATCTCGTCAGCACTCCGACAGTCGGCCTAACCTACCACAAAACCGGAACCACAACGCCCAAACTAATTGGCTACGTGGATGCTGACCACGCCGGCGACTCCGACAACAGGCGATCGCGCACCGGCTACATCTACCAACTAGAGCCTATCGGGCCTATCTCGTGGCAGTCGAGCAAACAAGAGTTAATTGCTCTCTCCTCAGCTGAAGCAGAATATATCGCACTGTGCTCAGCCACCAAGGAAGGATTGTACCTTCGCTAACTGCTGGAAGAAGCGAAGCTGGCTCAGTTACCCAGCTTCTCCCTCTTCTGCGACAATCAGCAATTCGCATAGCGAACAAGAACGGGTTCGCGAACCGAACGAAGCATATCGCCCTGCGATATTTCTTCGTGAAAGACGAGATCAAGAAGGGAAGACTCGAGCTATCCTACTGCCCCACATCCGAGATGGCAGCAGATTACTTACTCAAGAAACTCGGAAAGCAGAAGTTCGAATACTGCATGGTGCTGACTGGACAGGGCCACGTCACCAGCAGCGACACTCCAAAAGCGAAGGGGAGTGTTGGAAACAAGTAGTTTACACTTCTGATGTGTCGAAATATTGAACTGCAAACGATGCGAATTACAGCGAAGCAACGTTGAATCAACCGAGGAGGTTGACAAAAAAGTAACAGCAGGAGGTTAAGCGAAGGTCAAAGGTCAGCGACCTTTGACTCGTCGAAAGGCAGCGCGACAGCAAGGACACACAACTGACTCGGTATTGAGCAGTTGCCCGAGTCATCGCTGTATCGAACCGCAACAGCAACAGCAACAGTTAGTTGCATCTATTCATATTCCCTGTAATCTTGTAAAAGCTTTGTATTACTGGTTCTAATTAATCGATCTTGCTCTCACACACTAGTGCAAGGTGGTTCAATCAGTTCACTAAGAACGCTTCCGCAATTACATCATCTCTATTCAGGGTCTTAGCCTTGAAACGATCCTAAGGGCTTTTCTCAGCCCAACACACGGCACGTGTTGGGTTACACAAGCTTGTGTGCTCTATGACCTTGAGAGAGTTTGTATGGCACCCATGTCTGTACACGCAGAATGTCCGAAATACAGTTAGAGAACCATTAGTGAAGTGCAGCGTGCTGATTATCTCAAGAGGGTGCGGGAGGGAAATGGATGCGGACTGGAGCAGGCTTTTAACAAAGAAAAGAATTGACTAGAATGAGGGCATACAGTTCGATATGCACCTAACCTGTACCCGTTACAATGTAACGCAATTTAGCCTACGGTATATGAGCAGCTGCAAAAGTGTATGTGCAAATTGACACAGCTCTCCTGCCTGGTGACCACCACAGGTTGTGTTCACAACTTGGCCTTGTTCAAACAAGCCCTCACTTGTTGTAGACTTGCCTCTTGCTTCTTGCTTGGTTTGTGTTGTTGCCTTATATATTAACTCTTCAATTGGCCTTGCCGTTTGTTTCAGAGGTTGACTAGTCGTACCACCTTGAGTTGCATCTCTTGTTTAGTCGACTGGTCGTATGACCACTTATCTCAGCGGTTGGACTAGTGCCGCCTTGAGTTTGCATGTTGTTGTTGCTCACGGGGTACTCCTTATCTAGGCTAGGGGGTGTGTGAAACTATGTTTATATATGATTGTATCTATATGCTAGAAATGATGTAGGCACTAAAGAGTTTAACACTTTTGTACTTGTATGCTCTCGACTCTCACCTGGTGCTCATTTCTCCTCTCGACAGTGGTGCAAAGAAACAACTTTTCCTTACTTCGCGTCATAGTGCATACCACGTACAGGACAATTCACGCCACTGTACTTCGGGACACTCGCTTCGACACTCTTCCCGCCACGACAACCCTCGCGCCCAAACCACCTGGCTCGGCTGGTAACCCACGACTTGGTCCTACGCCTCGACATTTCCCAACCACGGAAATAGGCCCGTAGGGCACCCCTTCGCAAGCACATGACCGTTGACAGATGTGTTTGCCATCAAACAATTTGTGTTAAACTGATACTTGCACATCCCTACAGCTAGCTAGTGTACTAGTTAGAGAATAATCTATAAAGAGAATGTGATTATGAAAGCTGCGAATACAATGAAAGAACGAGCATTTATAGGGCGGAAACGTGCTAGGCAAGGACCTCGGGACGTGCAAGGGTTGGAAGTGTCGCGATTGGTGGGGGGCGACCGGGAATGTGTTTCGAGCCAAAGTGTAGGCCGAACCCAAACTGACGCGAAGTGCACGGGATGTCTTTGCTAAGGAGATGCTATGTATAATTAATTACACTTTCCCATTCCTCTGCCTATTTATACCCTTGCCTCTAGTGAACATCCTCTTTTCTCCAAACATTCTTGTAACTCCCTCCATGCACTCGCCATCCTTCGTAGCCATCATCCGAGCCTAATCTCCTTTGTTTAACATGCTATCAGAGTGGGTTCCTACCTAGGACCCGATTGTTATGGGCCCACTGTTAACCTATGGCGTCGCTCACCCCACGCTGCTTGCCCACATGGCTCTGCCCTGTCGCACCCACTTGCAAACCCGCCAGCAAGCTCGCCAGCGAATACGTCAGGGAGCGGGCCCGCGACCCGCCAACGCGTCCGCGAGACCGCCAGCGCGCTCACGAACCTGCCAACAAGCGCAACAGCAATTTCCCAGCTAGTGCTCCAGCGACGGTCGCCAGTGCCAGCCCACTTCCCACCCCCCCGCCTCTTGCTGCGCCCTGCCTCGACAGGCACTATTGGGGGGGAGGCGGCAGACCTCGCGCCCGCAACTACTGGGGTGTTTAAGCCCCCCTTCCCCCCACACCTTCCTTTCCGCTGCCTCTCCCTCACTGCCGCCTCTGCTGCTGTGGGAGGGAGGGTCAAGGGGTGGCGAGAACGTACCTACAGCACATGCCACCTCCTCTCTCCCTTTGCCACCCCTGCTGCGGTGGGGTGGTGGGGAGGGGGTAGTGTGAGGGAGTGGAGGGGGTGACCATACAGCTGCCTCTTGTGCTCTCTCCTGTTTGCCTCTCCTCTCGTGTCCTCCTCTTGTGCTCTCTCCAGTATCAGCTACGCTCCCTTTGTGCACTACCAGCTTCCTCCTCCTCAGTGCACTCCCCGCCCTCCGCCAGTTATGTTTGTTGACTTGCTGCAAGATTGCCGACGAGCTACCGGCATCCTTCGCCAACTCTAGCATCCGCTCATGAGGCAACATGCCACTGGTCTGCACTAATTATAGCTGTAGGTAGTTACGGGGGTGTATTAAACTGATGTTTGCATATCTTATAATTGCCTATAGTTAGCTAGTGTATTAGTTAGATATTCACTACAATTGCTAGTGGTGTACCCTTTCCTATTGCTCTTCCCTTGCCTTTATTGTGAACACCCTCCTTTCTCCTAACATTCTCGTAATTCCCTCCATGCTCTTGCCATCCTTCCTAGCCATCATCCTCGCCTAATCTTCTATGTTTAACAGCTCATGCCCGCGCTCGCTCACTCGAATTGCACTCGTACATACGGTCAAACCTCATAGGACGATGGTCCGTCTAACGATCCCTCTCCCTCCATTCCGCCCTCCTCGAAAGCTCCTCCGCCTCTACCCGCCTCCCTCCCATCGCTCGCCGCCAATCTGCCTAAGTCGGCATCAACGTCGGCCGCCAGCGATGAGGGGAGCATTGGTGCGTTGCCTTCGGCTCTGCCCATCGGCATCGCTGGCGGTCGACGTGGTCTGGTCGGCGAGCAAGTCGGCGTTGGAGTGAAGTCTCCGCCGACAGGGAAGCCGTCAAACGGGAAGGGCGTTTTAGAAAAGCCGTCGACAGGGGAGCCGTCGAACGGGGAGCGCGTTTCAGAGGAGCCGTCGACAGGGGAGCCGTCGAACGGGGAGTTCGTTTCAGAGGAGCCGTCGACAGGGGAGCCGTCGAACGGGGAGCTTGATTCAGAGGAGCTGTAGGACAAGGAGCTCGCTTCAGAGGAGTGGACGACAGGGGAGCAGTTCGATGATGGCACATCGAGCGACGTGGTGGAAGTCTCTGCCGACAAGCCTGCAGTTCAATGTTCCACCCGCTCCAACTTTGTTAAGCCTCCCGAGAGGCTGAGCTATCATGCATGCCTTCCGCCGACCTCCTACAGCACTCTGCTCGACGATGCGCAGTTCGACGTCGACTTGCCCGAACTCGACCCCGATGTGCACGCCGACCCAGAGCATCGCTGGGACATCGCTAACATGACAGTGAAGGAGACGTTAGCGAGCTGGAAGGACAAGGTGGTGAAAGTGGCGATGGACGAGGAAATTCGAAGTCTCATCTCCAACGGCACATGGGAGCTGGTGGAGCGCCCGCGCGGCGTCAATGTCATGAAGAACCACTGGGTTCTGATGACGAAGTACCATGTCGACGACATGGTCACCTGCAAAAAAACGCGCCTGGTGGTGAAAGGCTTCACACAGGTCTACGGAGCTGATTACGACAAGACGGACGCACCGGTCGAAAGCTACGTCACGCTGCGGATTTTCCTCAGCATTGTTGCCGTCCTCGACCTGCACCTCATCCAGTTAGACTTGAAGAATGCTTGTCTGCAAAGCAAACTTGACCGCGTGCTCTGCATGGACCAGCCGGCTTACTACAACGATGGCACCGGCCGCGTATGCAAGCTACTGAAGAGCTTGTACGGGCTCAAGCAGAGTCCTCTGCTGTGGTACTCGATGCTCGACACTGTGCTGAGGGCGCCAGCTGGAGCAAGAGCCACGTGGACGAGGCTCTACATTTCAGAGTTGGCGACGACGGAGTGGCGTGCTGGGTGCTCGTCTACGTCGGCGACCTGCTCGCCGCCAGCAGCAGCACCGCGATATTGAAGGAGCTGAAGGAGCTACTGGAGGCCGCTTTTGAGCTGCGCGAGATCAGCCCGGTCGAGAAGTATTTGGGGCTCAAAATCGTGCGTGATCATACAGCGCGGAAGCTGTGGCTCCACCAGCAGTCCTACGTCGACAAGCTGCGTAGGCGTTTCATCGACGAGGAGCAGACTGGTCAGCGTTCGAAGACACCTGTTTCTGTGGACGCCTATGTGGAGCTGACTTTCGACGATAAGGACTTCCAGCCTTGCGAAGAGGAGTACCGTCAGAAGGTCGGTTCGCTACGGTTCGCTGCAATGACAACTCGACCCGACATCGCTTTTGCATGCAGCAAGCTGGGGTCTGGTCTGACGGTGAGGAGCGACCAGCACTGGCGCGAGGTTGATCGTTGCCTCACCTATTTCACCGACACACGTGATGCTGCTCTGGAGTTCGGCTGTGGGCCGGAAACTCTGAAACTGGTCGGCTACGCGGACGCGGACAACGCTGGTGACAAGCAGACGCGCAGCAGCACGAATGGCTACGTTTTCACCTTCGGCGGCGCAGCTGTCTCTTGGACGAGCCAATGCATCAAGTGCATGACTCTGTCTTCGACGGAGTCCGAGTACATCGGCCACCGAAGCCGGCTAAGGAGGCTCGTCGACTTCGATTCCTCCTCGCCGAGTTCCAGCTCCTCGACGCTGTGACACCAACTGCTCTAAACGTGGACAATCAGTCCGCCATCTCGGTCGCTGAGGGCTTGGGGCTGAAGGGCAACCTCAAGCACATGGAGCGACGTTACGCCTGGCTGAAGCAGATGGTGAAGCACAAGAAGATTGCGCTGGAATACATGCCATCTTCCGAGCAGCCGGCGGACTTCCTCACTAAGGCGCTGCATTTTCCGGCCTTCAACCGGTGCTGTGTCACGGTCGGCCAGGTTCGCCTTGCCAAAATCGGCAACGACGATGATGATGTGCAGCAGTAGGTGACATGTCCTCTAACATGGCTGGTGCTGTGATCGGCGTGCAGGGGTGTGCATGCCGTCAAAATATCCCCTTGTATTCTATTACGTAGGTTCTGGGTGGACCTTGTGTGTGGAGGCCCAAACTTGAGCTGGGCAGGGGAGTGTCGAGGAGAAAAGGCCCCGCCCTCGCTTGGGCGAAGTCGGCCGTGCATTTTGGAGCACAATAGTGTTCGTTTCGTGGTCATCAGCGACTTCAATGACTTTTATCTGGGTGCAAGAACCTCTGGGACTCTGATCTCTATACAACGGGTCGATTTTCGACAAGATTAATTCGTCGAAATAGAAGTGATGTTTCTGCTCCACGCAACTGCCCGTCGACGAGGCACTTATCGATGGGAGGAAATCGGTGTCAAAATCAAGCCTCGCGGGTTGACAAAATTGAAGAAAACATCGTTTCGACGAAACACTGGTCGACAGAATTAAGCTAAAAAAAGGCATTGTCGAGCAGAGCGATTCTGGTCGAGCGAAATTACTTGTCTCCGAAATTCGCAATGCGCGCGAATTTTGACCAATCGCGAAACAACAAATTTCGACCAATCAGATGCTCTTGGAAATTGTACTCCCTAGGAGAATTCGAATTAGTAAGGAAACAGAACCTGAAACACGTTTCTACTAACTGTAAAACGTATACAGTAAGGTGCTTGCTTGTCGAGGAACGTTCCTCCAGGGTTCTTTGTCTTTGCTATTTTGGTTCTCCTTCCTTGTACCATAATCTTGTTCTATCAAATTTTCTTAGTGAAACTATGCTTGAATTCTACAAAGGCATTTCAACACTCTCTCAAGAATCACTGCCACAACTCTAACCATGCATCCAACACAATTCAGCTCTCCCTTAGAATAGCGTTCTCCGCAGTTGGGCCTCCACTAGCACAGCAAATGAACCCTTCAACACTTGTCATGTCCTCTGGTTCCGATGCATATGAAGCATCCGAGTAGGCGGTGAGGAACAAACGCTCGGGTTCTACACCATCCACACCCTTTTGGCGCCTTTGCGCCGCCGCCGAGTATTGCAGCCCAACGGTCGGTGTTTGGCCAAGAAACTTGGCCACCCTCATTCCAGCTGCTACTTGCTCCTCATTAGGGCATTGCACAACCCTAGCCAGCTGCCCGGTAGCAAAGGCAACGCCCGGTCGGGTAATGACCGCCGCATACATGAGGCTGCCCACCAACAAGTGAAAACCGCGCCTCTCCTCTTTGCCAACGCTCTCCTCCTCTGGTCCCTTCACACACTTGAACCCAGAACTATTAGCCACATGACCTTCATGACCTCCTCTGGAACTTGCGTTGTTGCACCCGCATGCACCGCTTCTCCACGTCGCCTTCCATGTGGAGCCCGAGGTAGAAGTTCACGTCGCCAAGTGCCTTGCACTTGAACTTGTCCTGAAGCTTCAGCATCACCTCCTTCACAAGGTCAGAGGAGGGTGAGAAGATGAGGATGTCATCCACGTACACCACCATGAAGCTCCTGTGCTCCCCCTCGCCAAGCATGAACAAGGAGTGATCAGCCGTTGAGGGAGTGAAGCCGATCTCCTCCAACACTTCGCACAGCTTCAAGTGCCACTGCCTAGGGGTCTGTTTCAACCCATAGAGGGCCTTCTTCAGCTTCAAAAATTTGCCACTACCATCATCAAACCCCTCTGGATGCGCCAAGAAAATCTCCTCTTTGAGAATGTCGTTGAGGAACGCGGTTGTCACGTCCATCTGCCTCACCACCCATCCTTTGATGGCAGCCCCCGCGAGTAGGGTCCGCAGCGTCGTCGGCTTCACCATAGGAGCAAACAGCTCCTTGAAGTCCACCTTCTCCTTCTGCTAGTACCCCTTGGTCACAAGCCTAGACTTGTAGCGCTCGATCTTGCCGTCGGCGTCGGACTTGATCTTGAAGAGCCACTTGGCCGTTATCGCCTTACGTTCCTCCGGTATCTCCACCGATTCCCACGTGTCGTTCTTTTCAATGCTCTTCAGCTCACTCTCCATGGCCTTCTTGCACTCCTCAGCATCACTACTCTGCAAGGCCTCCTTGAGAGTTGCTGGTTCCCCCGGCATCTCCACCGGAGAGAAGAACACGAACGCACACTCCTCGTACTCACATTCCTCGTCATCTCCGACCATCATTGCCGCTTCGGCCAAGGCTGTCTTGCCCGGCTTTCTCAGTGCATCATATGTCAGCCTATTAGGGGGTTGGAATCTCCTCTTGCTCCTTCCTTCCTCCTCAGCTGTAGGGATTTGAAGGCCTTGACGTTGCTGCGGGGTGACTCGGATCCGTGGAGCACTCGTAGCGCGTAAAGGAAGTGTCGGTGCGTGCTCGCTCACTTGCTGCACCTCCTCCTCTTATTCCTCTGCATCCTTGGCCTCCTCTCCCCCATTCACAAGGGAAGATTGCCTTGTAGTGGTGCTGTCGCTGCTCAGCTCCAAAGGCAGCTCCACATGCTCCAAATCGGAAGTCTTCACCTCCCCAAACCGCACGCCTATCTTCGCCTCATTCTCCGCCTTCCAATCCTTATACATCAGGTTCTCCATGAACTTGCAGTCCCTGCTCACCAAGAGTTTCTTAGTGAATGGGTCCCAAAGAAGCCACCCCTTGCTGTTTTGAGCCATGCCCAAGTGCACAACCCATATGGCCTTGGCACCAAGCTTGTTGTGCCGAAGATGCTTAGGTACGAGTGCCATGCACATGCACCCGAACACCTGAAGCATATCCACCTTGGGCTTCCTTCCAATCCACTCCACATAGGGAACCCATTTACCTGCTCCCACATGAGTCAAGGCTCTGTTCTTGGCCATGCACGCACTCCGCACCGCATCAGGCCAGAAATGGTCGGGTAACATGGCTTCAATGAGCAACCCGTGCACCGTCTCCGTGATTGTGCGGTTCGCTCGCTCGGCGATGCCGTTCATTGGAGGAGAGTATGGCATCGTAATGAAGTGGCTTATCCATTCTTCTTCAGCCACAATCCGAACTCCTTGCTCAGAAAATCTCCCCCGCGATCTGTGCGGAAGTACTCTGCTTCAGCAGCTCCAAGCTTAAGGGGGCCCACCACGTCCATCATCACCTCATGAAGTGGTGCCTTAGCCGTTGCCTCCGAACTAGAGAACGAGAAACGGGTGAACTTGGCTTGCATGCACGACGGGCAGTCAAGTACCTCATCGGGCCCCCCCTTCACATGTATGCCAGCAACCATCTCTCCCTTTACTAGCTGCTGCAAAATAGGAAGGGCCACATGTCCCATTCGCCGATGCAAGGTGAGCCAATCACACTCCCCCGTAGCCGAAGTCGGATTGGAGAATGCCGCACTCGCAATAGTGCCCCACATGCTCTCTCCGTAGTCCTCCTCCACTGCTGCCTTGGGGTTCTCCTCACCCTTGTGCTGCTCCTTGGCTGAACACCGCTCTCCTTATGTTCACACTGCTTGCTGGTCCCTCCAAGATTGCTCTTCTTGGACACGTTCTCCTTGGCGCCATCGTTCGCGCCATGGCTGCTACCAACCGCTTCACCCTTGGTGCTGACGCTTGCTGCCACTTGCATCTCCTTATGCATGGGGACCACAGGGATCTGCCACATCTCGTTGTAGACATCCCTATCCTCATGAAGGTCCCATAGAATCCGCTCACCAATCCTTGCGGTGTAGGTCTTGGCTCCCTTCGAGCTCGTGTCCATGCCAGCTTTTTGCAATCGCTGCACGGAAATCATGTTGGCAGCAAGGTTGGGCATTCAAAGCACGTTCTTGAGGCCCACCATCTTCCCATCAGCACCCTTGAACATGGCCTTGCCCATGCATTTCACCTCTGCTCGCTGCCCCAAAGCCGATGTGACATGCTTTACCGGTGATGGTTCGAGTTCGGTGAGCAGGTCCGCACGAGGTGTCATGCTATAGGTAGTGCCGCTATCGATCACCCAATAGTCCAGGGAGTGTAGGGTCACCTTCCCCATAGCTCTAGGCTTATCGAAGCCTTCATCTTTCTCTGGTCCAGCCGGTGCTTGCGTCAATGCGAAGAAGATTTGACCCGGGAACCGATCGTCGTTCGAGTCTTTGTCGTTATCTCCGCTCTTCATGTTTGCAGCACCACCTCCACGACCGCCACGGCCTCCACGGCCTCTTCCTCTCCCTCCTCCTGCTCCTCTACCCTCTTGGCCTTGAGCAGGGGTCCATTTTTCAAGGAGCTTGTAGCAATTGCGCCACATGTGTCCGCTCTTGTGGAAATAGTGGCACTCGCCGTCGAATCGGCCGCGACCGCGTCTGTAGCACTTGTCGTCGCTGCCGTATCCGCCATTTCCGTCGCTCTTGCTGCCCCGGCGCCATCCGCACTCGCCAACTCACGGTGGCGGAAGTCCTCTTGAAGGATCGCTCGCTTCACGTCTTCAAGCGATAGGCGGGGCAAGTCACGGTTGAGGTTGATGATGAGCGAGGACCATGACTTTGGGAATAAGGCCAGCAACTTGGTCTTCTTGTGGAGCTCACTATAGTTTAAATCCGCTCCTTCAAGCCGCGTCCATAAGTCAAAGAATTGCTGCACCCCTTCTTCCACGGGTTCATCTTCTTCAATTCGTAGAGTCACCATTTGCCGTTCCAATACCACCGCTACCGCCGATGTTGCAGGAGCGTGTACACCCATGAGAGCAGCCCATGCCTTTGTTCCCTTCTCCGGTTCACGCTGGAATGGCTTTATGTGACGGATTTGGCTGCTCCCCAACGCTTGCCCAAGTAGGAGGTAGCCTTGTGCGCTCTTCCGCACCCACGGGCTCTTCTCCGTTCCTTCCATCACCTCCAGCAGGTCATAGTGGTCAAATACGCTCTCCATCCTAAAGGACCATTCAGCAAAGTTGTCGCCATCGAACTTGTCAAGCCCGAACACTCTTGGTTCATCCGTAGAAGGTCCAAGAATAGGTTGCACGAGCGCGATGGCTGAATCACGAGGTTGACCTTCATAGCCTTCTGGTCACAGCTTCAAATCACCTGATTCAACTTGGATCTGGAGCGTCTTAGATTCATTCACAATAGGCAATTTAGTTCACACGATTTCATCACAAATTGACGACACAGCGTCAGATTGAACGAACGGCACTATGGCAGCACTATAGTCTTTGAACACAAATTAGGAAGAGTTATGAGTTGAGAATGACTCCCAGCTCCTACAATCCCCAAGAGCCGAGGTACAGTGATGTGGAATAGTGCCACGCTGTCCCCAACCACGAAGGGTCTGAAATCTACCTTTCACAAGGGCCTACACCATTTGAAACGTTACACTACACAAAGCAATATAACTATTCTCAATATCTTGAGGTGTACCCTTCTCGCGGGTTTCGCGATCACTTGAATCTTGAAACCAAGGCTCTTGTTCTTCATTATAAACTCATCCTTGAGTTCTTGATGGGTCTGCTATGCACACCTGCGACACGCCAAACTTTCCACACACGACAAAACAGAAACCGCACGAGACATACAAACGACGAAATAGAAACCGCGCGAGACACACAAACGTCGACGTAGACACGCGACTAGCGATGACTCGCTATTGACTTGACACACACACATTCGACATCATAACTCATCATTCACACACTATTATAGGCATGAAATATATATTATCCCATGCCCTCATACAATTCCATGCACACACGCATGCACGCACACGGACAACAAGTCGAGTGCAAACCGTAGGGTTGCACCAACAGTAGCTGCGTTTTCCAACAATTTCGGAAGTTTTGTGTGGCAGCTGGCGTCACCGGACCTGCGTCAGCACCTGCACGAAAACTTTGGCATCGTCATCATGTGTCGTAGCTTGCATCGGAGGTCCTGCATCAACAGTTACGCGAAGATTTTGGGAATGGGCCTGCGTTAGCATGGGTGACAATTTCGGAGCTTCTACAGAAAACAACTTCTGGGAGAACTTGTCAGGCGCAAATGGAGTTTTTGCTGTCAGAATTATATGACTTAGCCTATGTAGGCTATAGTGGGGTAGCACATATGGGGTACAACACATTTCTAGGGTTTGTACTTATACCCAACCTTTCCCCTAGTCAATCATTTTTTCCTCGTAATTTTCACATGGTATAGAGCAGGTTCCCTAGTGGGAACGTTCCTAGGGCCCACCACTGAAAATCGATTTTTTTTCCTGCCCGGAGCGCGCTTCGCTCCTGCCCGAGTCGCGCCGCGCGTGCCTACCCTCCCGTCGCGTCCCCTGCCCTTAGCGGCCCGTCGCGCCCTCTTACGGCCCCGTAGCGGCCCCTCTCACGGCCCCCTCACGGCCCCTCTCACGGCCCTTCGCGGCCCCTTCAGGCCCCTCGCAGCCCCTTCGCGGCCCCGTCGCCGCCCTTCGAGGCCCCTCGTGGCCCCTCTCACGGCCCCTCGCGGCCCATTCGCGGCTCCCTCGCGGCCCCTCCGCCGCCCTTCGCGGTCCCTCTCACGGCCCTTCGCGGCCCCTTACCGCCCCTCGCGGCCCCTTCGCGGCCCCTCGCGGCCCTTTCACGGCCCCGTCGCCGCCCTTCGCGGCCCTGTCGCCGCCCTTTACGGCCCCGTCGCGACCCCTCACGGCCCCGTCTCGGCCCCGTCGCCGCCCTTCACGGCCCCTCACGGCCCCTTCGCGGCCCCTTCACCGCCCTTAGCGGCCCCTTCTCGGCTCCTCCGTGGCCCCTTCTCGGCTCCCTCACGGACCTGCCGCCCCTGCAACAGCCGCCGTCGCCGCCCCTGCAGCGGGAGCCGCAGCCGCCTCAGCCGCCGACAGCAGCAGCCGCCGCCGCCGCAGCCGGGGCTGCAGCCGCCGCAGCCGCCGACAGCAGCAGCTGCTGCCGCCACTGCCGGGGCCGCCGCCGCCGCAGCCGCCGACTGCAGCCGCCGCCGCCGACGACAGCAGGGGCCGCCGTCGCCGTTCCTGTTGGTGCAACCCTACGGTTTGCATTCGGCTTGTTGTCCGTGTGCGTGCATGCGTGTGTGCATGGAATGGTATGAGGGCATGAAATAATATATATTTCATGTTTACAATAGTGTGTGTATGATGAAGCATGATTTTGAATGTGTGCGTCGAGTCAATAGCGAGTTATCGCTAGTCGCGTGTCACGTCGTCGTTTGCGTGTCGTGTGCGGTTTTCTATTTTGTCGTGTGTGGAACGTTCGGCGTGTCGCAGGTGTGCGCAGCAGACTTCCAAGAACTCAAGGAAGAATTTACCTTGAAGAACCAGAGCCTTGGTTTCAAGATTCAAGTTATTTCGAAGCTCTCCTAAAGGGTAAACTTTAAGATAGTGAGAATAGTTGCATTACTTTGTGTAGTGTAACATTTCTCTTGGTGTAGGCCCTTGTGGAGGGTAGTTTCGAGACCCTTCGTGGTTGGGGACAGTGTGGCACTGTTCCACATCACTGTACCTCGGCTCTTGGGGTTTGTAGGAGCTGGGAGTCATTCCCAACTCGTAACTCTTCCTATCTTGTGTTCTAAGACTATAGTGGCTGCCATAGTACCGTTCGTTCAAACCGACGCTGTGTCGTCAATTCTTTATGAAATCGTGCAATCTAAATTGCTTATTGTAGGCGACGTCAAGACGCTCCAGATCCAATTTGAATCAAGTCATTTGCAGCTGTGAGCAGAACGCTATCAACGTTTGAAGCCGCTGTGCAGAAATCCGTCTGTGCACTCTATCTTTCGTTTTAGGCACATTCAAGGCTATTGTGACTATAACAAGTGGTATCAGAGCCCCTTGGAGCAGTTTCGACAATGGATGGACCTGAGGAAAGGGGTGGCAGAGTTGCTGGTGGCAGTGGAGAAGCCCAAGCTCAAGGCCAACCCCGTGATTCAGCCATGGCGCCCATGCAACCAAGTCTTGGCCCACCTAGGGATGAGCCTAGGGTGTTTGGGCTTGACAAGTTCAACGGTGACAACTTTGCTGAATGGTCCTTCAAGATGGAGAACATCTTTGACCACTATGACCTGCTGGAGGTGATGGAAGGAACGGAGAAGCGCCCTGAGAACGACCCGGAGAAGAGCCCGTGGGTGCGGAAGAGCGCACAAGGCTATCTCCTACTTGGGCAAGCGTTGGGGAGCAGCCAGATCCGTCACATCAAACCATTCCAGCGTGAACCAGAGAAGGGACCAAAGGCATGGGCTGCTCTCAAGGGTGTACATGCTCCTGCAACAGCGGCGGTAGCGGTGGTGTTGGAACGGCAAATGGCGGCACTACGAATTGAAGAAGACGAAGCGGTTGAAGAAGGGGTGCAGAAATTCTTCGACTTGTTGACGCGGCTTGAGGGAGCTGATTTGAACTACAGTGAGCTCCAAAAGAAGACCAAGTTGCTGGCCTTACTCCCAGAGTCATGGTCCTCTCTCATCATCAACCTCAATCGTGACTTGCCCCACCTCTCGCTCGAAGACGTGAAGCGAGCGATCCTTCAAGAGGATTTCCGTCGCCGTGAGTTGGCGAGTGCGGATGGCGCCGGGGCAGCAAGCATCGGCCGTGGATATGGCCGTGGAAAGGGCAGAGGACGAGGAGGAGGAAGGTTTGGAGGCAGCAACTTCAACGGAGGCCGCGGGAGTAGCGGATACGGCAATGACAACAAGAACAACGGACGCGGTCGCGGACGGTTCGACGGCGAGTGTCATTTTTGCCACAAGAGCGGACACATGTGGCGCGATTGCTACAAACTCCCTGATGGATGGACTCCTGCTCAAGGCCAAGAGGGTAGAGGAGCAGGAGGAGGGAGAGGAAGAGGCCGTGGAGGCCGTGGCGGTCGCGGAGGTGGTGCTGCAAGTATGAAGAGTGCCGGCAACGAGAGCGAGTCGAGGGACGATCGCTTCCCGGGTCAATTCTTCTTCGTGTCCACGCAAGCACCGGCTGGTCCAGAGAATGATGAAAGCTTTGAGGAGCCAGCAGCTGTGGGGAAGGTCACCCTACACTCCCTGGACTACTGGGTGATCGATAGCGGCGCTACCTATAGCATGACACCTCGTGCGGACTTGCTCACCGAACTTGAGCCGTCACCGGTGAAGCATGTGACATCGGCTTTGGAGCAGCGAGCAGAGGTGAAAGGCATGGGCAAGGCCATGTTCAAGGGTGCTGATGGGAAGATGGTGGGCCTCAAGAACGTGCTTTGGGTGCCCAACCTTGCTGCCAACCTGATTTCCGTGCGGCGGTTGCAAAAGGCCGGCATGGACACGAGCTCGAAAGGAGCTAAGACCTACACCGCGAGGCTTGGCGAGCAGATTCTTTGGGACCTTCACGAGGATAGGGATGTCTACAACGAGATGTGGCAAATCCCTGTGGTCCCCATGCCTAAGGAGAGGCAAGTGGCAGCAAGCATCAGCACCAAGGGTGAAGCGGTTGGTAGCGGCGATGGCGCGAACGGTCGCGCTAAGGAGATAAAGTCCAAGAAGTGCAATCTTGGAGGGACCAGCAAGCTCGGTGAACATGAGGAGAGTGGTGCAGCAGCTCAGAAGCAGCACAAGGGTGAGGAGAACCCCAAGGCAGCAGCGGAGGAGGAGTACGGAGAGAGTATGTGGGGCACTATTGCGAGTGCGGCATTCTCCAATCCGACTTCGGCTACGGGGGAGTGTGATTGGCTCACCTTGCATCGGCGAATGGGGCATGTGGCCCTGCCCATCTTGCAGCAGCTAGTGAAGAATGAGATGGTTGCTGGCATACGTGTGAAGGGGGAGCCCGATGAGGTACTTGGCTGCCCGACGTGCATGCAAGCCAAGTTCACCCGTTTCCCGTTCTCTAGTTCGGAGGCAACGGCTAAGGCACCACTTGATGAGGTGGTGATGGACGTGGTGGGCCCCCTGAAGCTTGGAGCTGCTGGAGCTGAGTACTTTCTCACCATTGTGGACGTCTACACTCGCATGACTTTGGTGTACGTGCTGTCCAAGAAGAGTGACGTGGCTGAAACGGTGAAGACCGATTGGTTGCCGATGGTGGAGCGGCAACAAGACCGGCTAGTGAAGGCAATCCGCACCGATCGAGGGGGAGAGTTCTTGAGCAAGGAGTTTGGATTGTGGCTGAAGAAGAATGGCATAAGGCACTCCCTTACCATGCCATACTCCCCTGCAATGAACGGCATTGCCGAGCGAGCGAACCGGACAATCACGGAGACGGCGCGCGGGTTGCTCATTGAAGCCGGGCTACCCGAATATATCTAGCCTGATGCGGTGCGGAGTGCATGTGTGGCCAAGAACAGAGCTTTGACTCATGTGGGAGCAGACAAATGGGTGCCCTATGTGGAGTGGATTGGAAGGAAGCCAAAGGTGGATATGCTTCGGGTGTTCGGGTGCATGTGCATGGCGCTCGTGCCTAAGCATCTTCGGCACAACAAGCTCGGTGCCAAGGCGATATGGGCTGTGCACTTGGGCATGGCTCAAAACAGCAAGGGGTGGCTTCTTTGGGACCCATTCACCAAGAAATTCTTGGTGAGCAGGGACTGCAAATTCATGGAGAATCTGATGTACAAGGATTGGAAGGCGGAGAATGAGGCGAAGATAGGCGTGCGGTTGGGGGACGTGAAGAGTTCCGGTTTGGAGCATGTGGAGCTGCCCTTGGAGCTGAGCAGCGGCAGCACCACCACAAGGCAATCTTCCCTTGTGAATGGGGGAGAGGAGGCCAAGGATGCAGAGGAAGAAGAGGAGGAGGTTCAGCAAGTGAGCGAGCGTGCACCGACACTTCCTTCTCGCACTACGAGTGCTCCACGGATCCGAGTCACCCCGCAGCAACGCCAAGGCCTTCATGTCCCTGCAGCTGAGGAAGAAGGAAGGGGCAAAAGGAGAATCCAAGCCCCAAATAGGCTGACCTATGAGGCACTCGGAAAGCCAGCCAAGTCAGCCTTGGCCGGAGCGGCACTTATAGTTGGAGATGACGAGGAGAGTGACTACGAGGAGTGTGCCTTCGCGTTCTTCTCTCCGGTGGAGATGCCGGGGGAACCAGCAACTCTCAAGGAGGCCTTGGAGAGTAGTGATGCTGAGGAGTGGAAGAAGGCAATGGAGAGTGAGCTGAAGAGCATTGAGGAGAACGGCACATGGGAATTGGTGGAGCTACCGGAGGGGCGTAAGGCGATTACGTCCAAGTGGCTCTTCAAGATCAAGTCCGACGCCGACGGCAAGATCGAGCGCTACAAGTCTAGGCTTGTGGCGAAGGGGTACCAGCACAAGGAGAAGGTGGACTATAAGGAGTTGTTTGCTCCTGTGGTGAAGCCGACGACGCTGCGAACCCTACTCGCGGGAGCTGCCATCAAAGGATGGGTGGTGAAACAAATGGATGTCACAACGGCATTCCTCAATGGCGTCCTTGAGGAAGAGATTTTCATGGCGCAGCCAGAGGGGTTTGATGATGGTAGTGGCAGAGTTTTGAGGCTGAAGAAGGCCCTTTATGGACTGAAGCAGGCCCCTAGGCAGTGGTACTTGAAGCTGCGAGGAGTTTTGGAGGAGATCGGCTTCACTCCCTCAACGGCCGATCACTCATTGTTCATGCTTGGCGAGGGGGAGCAGAGGAGCTTCATGGTGGTGTACGTGGATGACATCCTCATCTTTTCACCCTCATCTGACCTTGTGAAGGAGGTGATGCTGAAGCTTCAGGACAAGTTTAAGTGTAAGGCCCTTGGTGACGTCAACTTCTACCTTGGGCTTCACATTGAACGTGATGTGGAGAAGCGGTGCATGCGGGTGCATCAACGGAAGTACCTGGAGGCATTGGCTGCCAACTTTGGGCAGAGTGAAGGCCATGTGGCTACACCCTTTCCCTCTGGTTTCAAGTGTGTGAAGGGACCAGAGGAGGAGAGCGTTGGTGAAGAGGAGAGGCGCCGTTTTCACTCGTTGGTGGGCAGCCTCATGTACGCGGCGGTAAACACCCGACCGGACGTCGCGTTTGCTACCGACAGTTGGCTAGGGTTGTTCAATGCCCTAATGAGGAGCAGGTAGCAGCTGGAATGAGAGTGGCCAAGTATCTTGGCCAAACACCGACCGTTGGGCTGCAATATTCGGCGGCGGCGCAAAGGCGCCAAAAGGGCGCGGATGGTGTTGAACCCGGGCGTTTGTTCCTCACCGCATTCTCGGATGCTTCTTTTGCATCAGAACCAGAGGACATGACAAGTGTTGGAGGGTTCATTTGCTGTGTTGGTGGAGGCCCAACTGCTTGGGAGAGCAAGAAGCAGGTGGATCAAGCATTGAGCTCGGTGGAGTCCGAGTATATGGCACTCTTCCGTGCCGTACGGGAGATTGTGTGGCAGCGGCGTTTGTTGGCTGAATTGGGGGAGGAGCAGCAAGGACCTACCCCACTCTACTGTGACAGCCAGGGTGCCATTGCTCTTGCTAAGAACCCTGTGTTGCATGGCCTCACCAAGCACATGAGGGTGAAGTGGCATTGGACGAGGAGCATGGTGGCCGCGGGTGAAGTTGAGTTGCACTATGTGAAGACGAAAAGGCAGCCAGCTGACATGATGACCAAGAGGCTGGTGGAGCAGCAGCATTGGAAGTGTTGCAAGCTGGCTGGGATGGCTCTGAACTGAGAGAGCAAGATCCTAAGGCCAACAATCCGAGGGGGAGTTTGTTGGTGCAACCCTACGGTTTGCATTCGGCTTGTTGTCCGTGTGCGTGCATGCGTGTGTGCATGGAATGGTATGAGGGCATGAAATAATATATATTTCATGTTTACAATAGTGTGTGTATGATGAAGCATGATTTTGAATGTGTGCGTCGAGTCAATAGCGAGTTATCGCTAGTCGCGTGTCACGTCGTCGTTTGCGTGTCGTGTGCGGTTTTCTATTTTGTCGTGTGTGGAACGTTCGGCGTGTCGCAGGTGTGCGCAGCAGACTTCCAAGAACTCAAGGAAGAATTTACCTTGAAGAACCAGAGCCTTGGTTTCAAGATTCAAGTTATTTCGAAGCTCTCCAAAAGGGTAAACTTTAAGATAGTGAGAATAGTTGCATTACTTTGTGTAGTGTAACATTTCTCTTGGTGTAGGCCCTTGTGGAGGGTAGTTTCGAGACCCTTCGTGGTTGGGGACAGTGTGGCACTGTTCCACATCACTGTACCTCGGCTCTTGGGGTTTGTAGGAGCTGGGAGTCATTCCCAACTCGTAACTCTTCCTATCTTGTGTTCTAAGACTATAGTGGCTGCCATAGTACCGTTCGTTCAAACCGACGCTGTGTCGTCAATTCTTTATGAAATCGTGCAATCTAAATTGCTTATTGTAGGCGACGTCAAGACGCTCCAGATCCAATTTGAATCAAGTCATTTGCAGCTGTGAGCAGAACGCTATCAACGTTTGAAGCCGCTGTGCAGAAATCCGTCTGTGCACTCTATCTTTCGTTTTAGGCACATTCAAGGCTATTGTGACTATAACAGTTCCGGCCCTGCCCTGCAGAGAGGAGCGGCAGTCCTCTGCCGCCCTGTAGCGGCCCCGTCCCTGCCGGCGCGCCTCGGCCCTGCCCCACCACTCGCGGACCTCTACCCACCTGCCCTGGTAAGAGCACCGCCGAGCCGCGCCCCTACTGTTGCTACTGCTGCTGCTGCCCCTAGCCTGCTGCCACTGCTGTCATGGCTACCCCTAGCGTTCTAGTCTTTGATGCTGAGGGTCGGGCTGTTGACTTTGAGGTCTGGGTCGATGATCTCCAGCATTTCCTACAGTGCGATAGGAAAGACGGTCTCTCACTGTTCGATCTCACGTCTGGCGCCTCTGCTGCCCCTGCTGCCGCTGCTGACAGCACTGTTCGCTCACAGTGGGCCACACGCGATGCTGCTGCCCGTCTTGCTGTGCGTAGTCACTTGCCGTCCTCTGAGCGCGCGCATTTCAGTCAGTACAAGAGTGCTAGGACCTTGTACGACGCTGTAGTCGCACGCTACTCTTCCCCTGCCACTGCTGCCCTTAGCCGCCTCATGCTGCCGTACCTGTTCTCTGACCTCGCCGCCTTTCCCACAGTTGCTGACCTCATTACGCACCTTCGCACTAGTGACACCCGATACCGCGCTGCGCTTCCTGCTGAGTTCTGCGTCAAGACCCCCCCCCCCCATGTACATCACCCTCTACTACATAGTCACCCGGCTCCCTGACTCCCTTCGCTCGGTCAGGGACCACTTCCTCTCTGTTTGCCCCACCACACTCACCGTTGACCTCCTCGAGGAGCGCCTCCTGGCAGCTGAGAAGAGTATAGTCGCTGTAGGAGCCTCTCGTGGTGACCCTCGTGCCCCCTTCTTTGAGGGGTGCTCCCCCTCCCCCCTTTTGCCCTCTGTTGCCTCTGCTGCTGCCGTCGACTTCGTTGGCACGGAGTCGGTCGGCGCTGCGTCTGCCCCTAGCGGGAGACGCCGCACCGGCAAGGGCAAGGGGGGCAAGGGCGCTCGAGGGGCTGGCGGGGGCGGTGGAGGTGGCGGTGGAGGCGGCGGAGGGAGTGGGGGTGGCGGTGGGAGTGGTGGCGGGGGTGGGGGCTTCGGTGGCGGCGGTGGAGGCGGAGGCGGCGGCGGCGGTGGCGGTGGGAGCGGAGGAGGAGGCGGTGGCGGCGGTGGCGGAGGTAGCGGCGGCGGAGGTGGAGCTGGTCGGGGTGGCTCTGCGCAGCGGAGCGGCTTCGGTGGTGGTCAGCGCCAGCAGCAGCAGCGCACTCGTGAGACCCCGCCCCCCCAGCAGCTTCGTGAGTGGTACGCTGCGCGTCAGCGGGGTGGGGGTGCTGGTCCCTGTGCCTACGTCCTGCGTACCGGCGACCGCACTGGTGAGCCGTGCGGTGGCCTGCACACCACCCAGCGCTGCTTCGGCCGCCTGACGGACGCTTGGCGTCTCCAGTTCCCTGACGCCACTGAGATCCCCCGCTGGGGTGAGCTGCTTAGGTCGGGGGTTGCTATCTTTGATCTGGATTATGATGCTATCCTTTCTGCCATGTATGTTGTGTCTACTAGTGATGAGGGTGACTGTTACCTGTGTGTTCCGCCTGACCCGGGCATTGAGGCTGCTGCTCTAGGTGCTGGTGAGGCTGCTGCTCTAGGTACTGGTGAGGCTGCTGCTCTAGGTGCTAGTGCGTCTGCTGCCCCAGGTGCTGGTGAGTCTGCTCTCTCAGGTACCACGTCGGCTCAGGCCTTACACACCTTCACCCTTGACTCGGGTGCTTCCCGCTCCTTCTTTCGAGACCGCACCACGCTTACGCCGCTTAGTCGGCCAGTTGCGGTCTCCCTGGCGGACCCCTCTGGGGGTCCTGTCCTTGCCCACTTCTCCACTGTCTTACCGTGTCCGGCGGCCCCCTCTGGCACCCTGTCAGGTCTCTACCTCCCCTCGTTCTCTACGAACTTGGTGAGTGGTGCTGATCTACAGGATGGGGGGGTTGACCAGTTCACTCCTGCGAGTCAGCGGGTGACCCACTGTACGTGTGCTCGGACGGGCCGACACTTGGCCACGTTTACCCGTCAGCCGGGGTCGAGCCTGTACACACTGACTACTGAGTCTCCTCCTGTTGCTGAGTCTGGTCAGGTAGCTGCGTCGGGTCAGGTGTTTGCTGCAGCGTCCAGGTCTGGTCCTGAGTCTGCTCCCTGCTCGTGTCGTCTCCTGTCCCACCAGACTCTCCTCTGGCACCACCGCCTTGGTCACCCCTCCCTGCCTCGTCTCCGAGGCATGGCCTCCCGTTACCTTGTCTCTGGTCTCCCCCGGTCCCTACCTCCCCTCCCTCCGGGGCCTGCCCCTACCTGCGTTCCCTGCGTCGAGGGGCGGCAGCGCGCCGCTCCTCACTCCTCAGAGTTTCCTCCGACAGAGGCTCCGCTGCAGACTCTTCACATGGACGTGTGGGGCCCCGCCCGCGTCCGTGGCCTGGGTCACGAGCGTTACTTCCTGTTGGTGGTTGACGACTACTCGCGTTACACCACGGTTTTCCCCTTGCGCAGCAAGGGTGACGTCACTGAGGTGTTGATCGACTGGATCCGCGCAGCTCGTCTCCAGCTCAGAGAGAGTTTCGGCTCGGACTTTCCTGTTCTGCGTCTGCACTCTGACAGAGGCAGAGAGTTTTCCTCTGGCCTTCTGGGAGCCTTCTGTCGTGCACAGGGCATCCACCAGACGTTCACGCTTCCGGCCTCCCCACAGCAAAATGGGATTGCTGAGCGCCGCATTGGCATGGTCATGGACGTCGCTCGTACGTCCATGATTCATGCGGCTGCTCCCCATTTTCTGTGGCTGTTCGCGGTTCAGTACGAGTCGCATCAGATCAACCTTCAGCCCCGAGTCTCCTTGCCGGAGACCTCCCCTACTCTGCGGTGGTCGGGGAAGGTTGGCGATGCGTCTGCGTTTCGTGTCTGGGGATCTCGGGCTTTTGTCCGCGACTTGTCTGCGGACAAGCTGTCCCCCCGTGCTGTTCCCTGCGTCTTCCTTGGCTTCCCCCCTGACGCGCCTGGTTGGCAGTTTTACCACCCCACCTCGCGCCGTGTTCTGTCCTCCCAGGACGTCACGTTTGACAAGTCGGTTCCTTACTACCGTCTCTTCCCCTACCGCACTGCGCCCCTCCCCCCACCGCCGCTCTTCCTCGCGCCAGGTCCCCCCCAGGTAGACCCCCTTCCCCCTCGGGGTCCTGCCCCCTCAGGTGTGTCTCAGGTAGACGCAGTCGAGCCTGTCGAGGTAGCTGTTGACTCTGGTGCTGCTAGGGGTGCTGAGCCTGCGGGAGCGGGGCCTGGGGGTGCTGAGTCTGGGGGTGCTGAGTCTGGGGGTGCAGAGCCTGGGGGTGCGGAGCCTGAGGGTGCTGAGTCTGGGGGTGCTGAGCCTGGGGGTGCAGAGCCTGAGGGTGCTGGGCCTGCTCGTGTGGAGTCTGGCGGTACTGGGTCTGGAGGTCCCTCAGGTGCTTCGTCCCGGCGGGAGCTGCCCTCTCCACATGAGCTGCGCGAGTGGTTTGCTCGGCGCTGGAGCCGTGCTGCTGGAGCTGGAGGTGCTGCTGGAGCTGGAGGTTCTGCTGCTACTGGGGGTGCTCCTTGTCCTGGAGCTGCTGACGGTGCTGCTCGAGTCGGTGCTGCTGGAGGTGCTGGAGCTGTGGCTATTGAGTCTTCCGGTGGTCCGGCTGGAGCTGGAGCTGCTGGGGGTGTTGGCGCTGGAGGTGCTGCTGGCGCTGGTGCTTCTGAGGATGCTGGAGTTGGCGGTGCTGCAGCTGGGGGTGCTACTGGTGCTGGTGCTGCCACTGGGGGTGCTGGTGCTGTCCCTGTTGGCTCTGGAGGCGCTGCGCGGCCGCGGCCGTACTTCGTTCCGCTCCTTGAGCAGGTTCTTGGGTTTAGGGTCGTGATCCGCGTCCGCGTCCTCCTGCGGTCCCAGGCACACACCAGATGGCGCTGCGTCCTTCCACTGCTCCACTGCGTGTCCCTTTGCCATCTCCTCCAGAGTCCTCTCTTCCTGCTCTTGCTGACCCGGAGTCTGACTCCCTTCGTGCTGCCAGTCCTCATCTCACGCGTCTTCTGGCTACTGCTGTCACTGACCCTTCCTTTGAGTCCACTGCTGCGTCTGCCTTAGTTGCTGAGCTTGTCAACTTTGCTGCTCGCTGTCGTCTGGACTACGCTCCTAGTCTTGTTGCCGAGTCTGAGTCTGTCTGTCCTCCGTCCGTCGGGGTTGAGTGTGCTCTTAGTACGGACGTCCTTGAGGACAGGCAGGAGGAGTTCCAGTATTTTGCTGCTGCTTTGCCTCATCTCGTGTCCATGCTGATTGCACCTGAGGGAGACCCGGATGCGCTAGACATCCCGACTCCTCGATCGTACGCTGAGGCGATCGAGGGTCCCTACTCCTCACAGTGGCAGTCAGCCATGGACGCAGAGATGGCTTCCTGGAAGTCCACAGGCACCTACGTCGACGAGGTTCCCCCACCTGGGGCGAACATCGTCAGTGGCATGTGGATTTTCGGAGTGAAGCGGCCGCCGGGTTCTCCGCCTGTCTTCAAGGCACGTTACGTGGCTCGAGGCTTCAGTCAGCGGCAGGGAGTTGACTACTTTCAGACCTTCTCTCCCACCCCGAAGATGACCACTCTTCGGGTGCTGCTGCACATAGCCGCTCAGCGTGACTACGAGCTTCACTCTCTTGACTTCAGCACAGCTTTCCTGCAGGGCAGCCTGCACGAGGAGATCTGGCTGCGCCGCCCACCTGGCTTCACTGGGTCGTTTCCTCCTGGTACCCATTGGAGCCTCCGGCGGCCAGTCTACGGTCTCCGCCAGGCACCCCGTGAGTGGCACGACACACTGAGGACTACACTTGCGGCTCTTGGGTTTGCTCCTTCTACTGCCGACCCGTCGCTGTTTCTACGCACCGACACCTCTTTGCCGCCGTTCTACATCCTCGTGTACGTCGAGGACTTGGTCTTTGCCACTGCTGACACTGCTGGACTCGCCCACGTGAAGTCCGAGCTGCAGAAGAGACACACGTGCACAGACCTGGGTGAACTGCGCAGCTACCTTGGCTTGCAGATCACCCGGGACAGAGCACAGCGCACCATTACCCTGACTCAGTCACACATGGTGCAGCAGGTCCTTCAGCGCTTCGACTTCACGTACTCCTCGCCTCAGGCCACTCCTCTGTCTACTCGCCACTCGCTCTCAGCTCTGCCTTTGGATGAGTCCGTAGAGCCGAGTGGCCCGTACCCAGAGCTTGTTGGCTGCCTCATGTACCTGATGACCTGCACTCGACCTGACCTTGCATACCCTCTTAGCATCTTGGCACGCTATGTTGCTCCTGGGAGACACCGACCAGAGCACATGGCTGCAGCGAAGAGGGTGTTGCGCTACTTGTGCAGTACGTCGGGCATGGGGCTAGTGCTTGGAGGGCGGCATTCAGTGGTCCTCACAGGTCACGCAGACGCTTCTTGGGCTGACGACCAGGCTACGCAGCGGTCGTCACAGGGTTACACCTTCAGCCTTGGTTCCGGCTCTGTTTCGTGGCGGTCTACCCGCTCGTCTTCTGTTCTCGGCTCCAGCTGTGAGGCTGAGATCTACGCAGGGGCCATGGCTGCACAGGAGCTACGCTAGCTCACCTACCTGCTGACTGACCTAGGAGAGCCGCCTCGTTCTCCTCCAGTTCTGTACGTAGACAACAAGGCCATGCTGGCCTTGTGTCGGGAGCACAGACTGGAGCACAGAACGAAGCACATTGCTCTTCGCTACTTCCTTGCTCGTGAGCTGCAGCAGCGTGGTCAGCTGCGCCTTGCTTACGTGGCCTCTCAGGCCAACACTGCTGATATCTTTACCAAGGCACTTCCGCCTTGTGATCATCAGCGCTGCTGTACGATGCTAGGTCTTGTGCCTACTTGGCCTCACTTGCTCACTTCTTGACCTTGCTTGTACTGTGATCTTTCTATACCTGCACTTGCTTGTTTACCTTTATATATGATCTTGCATGTGAACTGGCCTTGTGGCCTTGAACTTGTGCTCGGAATGTGTGGTGACGTTGTGATCCACCCTGAGCTTGCTTTGCTTTGCTTGACTGGTCTTGTGACCCCTTGTTCTCCCCCACTTTGCCTATGGGGGTGTGTCAGACTTATATGACTTAGCCTATGTAGGCTATAGTGGGGTAGCACATATGGGGTACAACACATTTCTAGGGTTTGTACTTGTACCCAACCTTTCCCCTAGTCAATCATTTTTTCCTCGTAATTTTCACATTTGCATCAGAAAATGTCGGTGGCGAGGAGAGACGACACGAGGATTGCCCGACTTAGCTGGGGTCAACTACCGTCCCGCCCGACGTGCAGTGGCCTTTATTGCATGGCGGATGCGTCAACGAATATTTCGGCAGGAGAGCACGTGGACAGACAGGAACTTTGGACCCGCCGACACTTACTGGCTGAAATAGAAAGCTTGTGGCTTTATCGCACTAAGCAAAAGTGGGGCGTAGGCACGAGGGCATATCGAGACTGAACACCCGGAAAACACTCGTTTGACGTTGCGTGCCTGGAGATTGGTTTCCCCGTTCAAGGAAGCCGTTTTCGGGGACAGCCGCAGCAGCCCACGATTAAACGGTGTTCAAGGTACCACCCCGATAATCACGATGGAGCTGGTACAGGCCGCCGGGACACACGGGAAGTAACTGCGCGTCCGCTAAGCAGGGTTGAATAACATCGTGGGGAGTAGATAAAAGGCCGGCGGAACCTATCTGCGGCCCTGCTTCACCCGAACCTCACCATCCCCACGGATTATTGGTTCCGACTCATGCAGTCGACCTGATTCGGCCGAATAATGGGGATGAACACGAGCCTACCCTGCGCTGGTTAAAAGAACCTGGACTGGTGCCCGTTCATCACTGTACAGAAAGAAAGAAACAAATAAATAAAGAAAGTTCGCAGCACTGTTCTACTGCGACAGAAGCAGGGTGGGTGAGACAACAAGCGAAAATCGGCACGGCGCAAGGTCAACAATGGTGCAGTTTACGGGTTTCTCCTGACCCGGGCATTTACACGAGTTGACGGCGCAGCGGCGAAGCTGGGACCCCGAAGCTGTGGAGTTTGGTGGCATGACGGGCACGGTGGGCTCCAAAACGGTTGGGCGACAGTTCCTTTTGATTAAGGTACCCCGGATCCGATAGTTTTTGCCCCTCCACCGTAGCCAGGTTCGCGCGGGCAACACCGACTATACCCCACCCGACAAAAGTGGATGCTGGGTGAACGGCAGGAAGCGGAATTGTCGGGGGGTGAAACGGCAAAAAAATATGAAGATGAGGGCGTTTTTTCGCTTCTTGGAGTGCGGTTGAGTCGTTGGGGGACTTTGCCTGAAGGGTCACTATTTCAAGTTGCCTGGCAAGAAATACAGCGGCAGGGATACCTAGGACCCATTGGTGTTTAAACGCACACCTCAAGAAATTCTTTAGAGAAAGGGAGCATGGGAGCAGCCGAAGCTTCGGGACTTACCGCCGACGATGAGCAATGGGTGAAACATCTGCAAAGCGCCGGTGGGGGAGGCAAGATATTTTTTTGAACAGCATCGGTGGAGGAAGCTTCGACAACGAAGTCAACGGCGTTGATGCCACTAGGTTCCGTGAGATTTGGTCTCGGAATAACCCAGGGCAGTCCCCGGTTCTCGATGATACACCCACATGCTGGGGGTCGGGTAAACTGATGGAAACTGATGGTGACTGAGTCGGCGGTTATATTACGTCCGAGATTTTTGAATGAGAACTGCACCTGCAACCGAGGATTTACGGGGTTGTTTTCGATCGACAGTTATGAAGTTTCTACGCGATGACTACCGGTTTGCGGCGGGAAGCGCGAACAATTTCGTGGGATTTCTTCAGGTTTTGGTTAAACACGCGTAACAACAACGCATGGCAACAGCGTGGGAACTACACGGAGTTTTCAAGAGGTACGAACGACTTACGATGAACTGGTAGAGGCAGTAGCAACAGTCCATGGGGGGAGAGACAACTGCAATTTTTCATCACTGCCCAGGAGCCCTCGGCGAATTACGACAAACTTTTCGGCGAGTCTGGACAAATTTGCCAGAGAAGCTGACGTCATCTGACACAAAGAACGAGTTCCACATTCTTGACTGGAGGACATTTCGATCCGGTTACTACTGCGACCACCGTCGCCAATTTTCGTATTCGACTTCGCGTCCAATCGCCTTCATCATCGAATTTTCGCCCCACCCCTGATTTCACGGCCAGAGGATTTCAGGACGGTCCGTTCCAGCTCTACTAACAACAACCCGCTCAACTCGACCCGCCCGCAACAAGAGAATTTTATTTCGACCACGTTAGGTGCTGCCAGCTAGGGGCGGCGAGGGCCTGCAGGGGCGGCGCGCGGTCGGGCAAAGGCCGCGCGCGGGTGGCAAGGGCCTGCAGGGGCGGCGCGCCGGCCTGACGGGCCTGCAGGGGCGGCGCGCTGGCCTTACGGGCCTACAGGAGCGGCGCGTTGGCCTTACGGGCCTGCAGGGACAGCGCGCAGTCGGGCAGAGGCTGCGCGCGGGCGGCAAGGGCCTGCAGGGGCGGCGTGCTGGCCTGACGGGCCTGCAGGGGCGGCGCGCGGGCCTTACGGGCCTGCAGGGGCGGCGCCCGTGCGTTACGGGCCTACAGGGGCGGCGCGCGGGCCTTATGGGCCTGCAGGGGCGGCGCGCGGGCCTTACAGGCCTGCAAGGGCGGCGCGCGGGCCTTACGGGCCTGCAGGGGCGGCGCGCTGGTCTTACGGACCTGCAGGGGCGGCGCACAGGCTGAGACGGCGGTGCGTGCGTAGCTAGGGCAGCGCACGGGGGAGCAGCGTGCAAGGCAGCAGCAGGCAGCGCGAGGGCTGCAGGACGGCGCGCGCAGCGCAACACGTCACAAGGCAAGGCAGGGGAAGGCGCGCGTAGGCAGCGCAGCAGGGCAATGTCAAACTTATATGCTATAGTCTGTGTAGGCTGTAGTGGGGTTGACAATATAGGGTACAACACTTTTAGGTTTTCCTACTTGTACCTACCTGTTTCCTAGTGCACTCATTCCTCGTAATCTTCACATGGTATAGAGCAAGTTCCCTAGTGGGAACGTTCCTAGGGCCCACCACTGAAAATCGAAATTTTTTTTCCTGCCCGGAGCGCGCTTCGCTCCTGCCCGAGTCGCGCCACGCGTGCCTACCCTCCCGTCCCGTCCCCTGCCCTTAGCGGCACGTCGCGCCCTCTTACGGCCCCGTAGCGGCCCCTCTCACGGCCCCCTCACGGCCCCTCTCACGGCCCTTCGCGGCCCCTTCAGGCCCCTCGCGGCCCCTTCGCGGCCCCGTCGCCGCCCTTCGAGGCCCCTCGCGGCCCCTCTCACGGCCCTTCGCGGCCCCTTACCGCCCCTCGCGGCCCCTTCGCGGCCCCTCGCGGCCCCTTCACGGCCCCGTCGCCGCCCTTCGC
Source organism: Closterium sp. Naga37s-1 (assembly GCA_947471745.1). Lineage (NCBI taxonomy): Eukaryota > Viridiplantae > Streptophyta > Zygnematophyceae > Desmidiales > Closteriaceae > Closterium > Closterium sp. Naga37s-1. The sequence continues at coordinate 3,002,483 of CANJKZ010000170.1, read as the reverse complement.
GGCCCTGTCGCCGCCCTTCACGGCCCCGTCGCCGCCCTTCGCGGCCCCTCGCGGCCCCTTCTCGGCCCCGTCGCCGCCCTTCGCGGCCCCTCACGGCCCCGTCTCGGCCCCGTCGCCGCCCTTCGCGGCCCCTCACGGCCCCTTCGCGGCCCCTTCACCGCCCTTAGCGGCCCCTTCTCGGCTCCTCCGCGGCCCCTTCTCGGCTCCCTCACGGACCTGCCGCCCCGCCGTCGCCGCCCCTGCAGCAGCAGCCGTCGCCGACCCTGCAGCGAGAGCCGCAGCCGCCGCAGCCGCCAACAGCAGCAGCCGCCGCCGCCACAGCCGGGGCCGCAGCCGCCGCAGCCGCCGACAGCAGCAGCTGCTGCCGCCACTGCCGGAGCCGCCGCCGCCGCAGCCGCCGACTGCAGCCGCCGCCGCCGCCGACAGCAGGGGCCGCCGCCGCCGTTCCGGCCCTGCCCTGCAGAGAGGAGCGGCAGTCCTCTGCCGCCCTGTAGTGGCCCCGTCCCTGCCGGCGCGCCTCGGCCCTGCCCCACCACTTGCGGACCTCTACCCAACTGCACTGGTAAGAGCACCGCCGAGCCGCGCCCCTACTGTTGCTACTGCTGCTGCTGCCCCTAGCCTGTTGCCACTGCTGTCATGGCTACCCCTAGCGTTCTCGTCTTTGATGGCTGTTGACTTTGAGGTCTGGGTCGATGATCTACAGCTTTTCCTACAGTGCGATAGGAAAGACGGTCTCTCACTGTTCGATCTCACGTCTGGCGCCTCTGCTGCCCCTGCTGCCGCTGCTGACAGCACTGTTCGCTCACAGTGGGCCACACGCGATGCTGCTGCCCGTCTTGCTGTGCGTAGTCACTTGCCGTCCTCTGAGCGCGCGCACTTCAGTCAGTACAAGAGTGCTAGGACCTTGTACGACGCTGTAGTCGCACGCTACTCTTCCCCTGCCACTGCTGCCCTTAGCCGCCTCATGCTGCCGTACCTGTTCTCTGACCTCGCCGCCTTTCCCACAGTTGCTGACCTCATTACGCACCTTCGCACTAGTGACACCCGATACCGCGCTGCGCTTCCTGCTGAGTTCTGCGTCAAGACCCCCCCCCCCCCATGTACATCACCCTCTACTACATAGTCACCCGGCTCCCTGACTCCCTTCGCTCGGTCAGGGACCACTTCCTCTCTGTTTGCCCCACCACACTCACCGTTGACCTCCTCGAGGAGCGCCTCCTGGCAGCTGAGAAGAGTATAGTCGCTGTAGGAGCCTCTCGTGGTGACCCTCGTGCCCCCTTCTTTGAGGGGTGCTCCCCCTCCCCCCTTTTGCCCTCTGTTGCCTCTGCTGCTGCCGTCGACTTCGTTGGCACCGAGTCGGTCGGCGCTGCGTCTGCCCCTAGCGGGAGACGCCGCACCGGCAAGGGCAAGGGGGGCAAGGGCGCTGGAGGGGCTGGCGGGGGCGGTGGAGGTGGCGGTGGAGGCGGCGGAGGGAGTGGGGGTGGCGGTGGGAGTGGTGGCGGGGGTGGGGGCTTCGGTGGCGGCGGTGGAGGCGGAGGCGGCGGCGGCGGTGGCGGTGGGAGCGGAGGAGGAGGCGGTGGCGGCGGTGGTGGAGGTGGCGGCGGCGGAGGTGGAGCTGGTCGGGGTGGCTCTGCGCAGCGGAGCGGCTTTGGTGGTGGTCAGCGCCAGCAGCAGCAGCGCACTCGTGAGACCCCGCCCCCCGAGCAGCTCCGTGAGTGGTACGCAGCGCGTCAGCGGGGTGGGGGTGCTGGTCCCTGTGCCTACGTCATGCGTACCGGCGACCGCACTGGTGAGCCGTGCGGTGGCCCGCACACCACCCAGCGCTGCTTCGGCCGCCTGACGGACGCTTGGCGTCTCCAGTTCCCTGACGCCACTGAGATCCCCCGCTGGGGTGAGCTGCTTAGGTCGGGGGTTGCTATATTTGATCTGGATTATGATGCTATTCTTGATGCCATGTATGTTGTGTCTACTAGTGATGAGGGTGACTGTTACCTGTGTGTTCCGCCTGACCCGGGCATTGAGGCTGCTGCTCTAGGTGCTGGTGAGGCCGCTGCTCTAGGTGCTAGTGCGTCTGCTGCCCCAGGTGCTGGTGACTCTGCTCTCTCAGGTACCACGTCGGCTCAGGCCTTACACACCTTCACCCTTGACTCGGGTGCTTCCCGCTCCTTCTTTCGAGACCGCACCACGCTTACGCCGCTTAGTCGACCAGTTGCGGTCTCCCTGGCGGACCCCTCTGGGGGTCCTGTCCTTGCCCACTTCTCCACTGTCTTACCGTGTCTGGCGGCCCCCTCTGGCGCCCTGTTAGGTCTCTACCTCCCCTCGTTCTCTACGAACTTGGTGAGTGGTGCTGATCTACAGGATGGGGGGGTTGACCAGTTCACTCCTGCGAGTCAGCGGGTGACCCACTGTACGTGTGCTCGGACGGGCCGACACTTGACCACGTTTACCCGTCAGCCGGGGTCGAGCCTGTACACACTGACTACTGAGTCTCCTCCTGTTGCTGAGTCTGGTCAGGTAGCTGCGTCGGGTCAGGTGTTTGCTGCAGCGTCCAGGTCTGGTCCTGAGTCTGCTCCCTGCTCGTGTCGTCTCCTGTCCCACCAGACTCTCCTCTGGCACCACCGCCTTGGTCACCCCTCCCTGCCTCGTCTCCGAGGCATGGCCTCCCGTTACCTTGTCTCTGGTCTCCCCCGGTCCCTACCTCCCCTCCCTCCGGGGCCTGCCCCTACCTGCGTTCCCTGCGTCGAGGGGCGGCAGCGCGCCGCTCCTCACTCCTCAGAGTTTCCTCCGACAGAGGCTCCGCTGCAGACTCTTCACATGGACGTGTGGGGCCCCGCCCGCGTCCGTGGCCTGGGTCACGAGCGTTACTTCCTGTTGGTGGTTGACGACTACTCGCGTTACACCACGGTTTTCCCCTTGCGCAGCAAGGGTGACGTCACTGAGGTGTTGATCGACTGGATCCGCGCAGCTCGTCTCCAGCTCAGAGAGAGTTTCGGCTCGGACTTTCCTGTTCTGCGTCTGCACTCTGATAGAGGCGGAGAGTTTTCCTCTGGCCTTCTGGGAGCCTTCTGTCGTGCACAGGGCATCCGCCAGACGTTCACGCTTCCGGCCTCCCCACAGCAAAATGGGATTGCAGAGCGCCGCATTGGCATGGTCATGGACGTCGCTCGTACGTCCATGATTCATGCGGCTGCTCCCCATTTTCTGTGGTCGTTCGCGGTTCAGTACGCGGCGCATCAGATCAACCTTCAGCCCCGAGTCTCCTTGCCGGAGACCTCCCCTACTCTGCGGTGGACGGGGAAGGTTGGGGATGCGTCTGCGTTTCGTGTCTGGGGATCTCGGGCTTTTGTCCGCGACTTGTCTAAGGACAAGCTGTCCCCCCGCGCTGTTCCCTACGTCTTCCTTGGCTTCCCCCCTGACGCGCCTGGTTGGCAGTTTTACCACCCCACCTCGCGCCGTGTTCTGTCCTCCCAGGATGTCACGTTTGACGAGTCGGTTCCTTACTACCGTCTCTTCCCCTACCGCACTGCGCCCCTCCCCCCGCCGCCGCTCTTCCTCGCGCCAGGTCCCCCCCCGGTAGACCCCCTTCCCCCTCAGGGTCCTGCCCCCTCAGGTGTGTCTCAGGTAGACGCAGTCGAGCCTGTCGAGGTAGCTGTTGACTCTGGTGCTGCTAGGGGTGCTGAGCCTGCGGGTGCGGAGTCTGGGGGTGCTGAGCCTGGGGGTGCTGAGTCTGGGGGTGCTGAGTCTGCGGGTGCTGAGTCTGGGGGTGCTGAGCCTTGGGGTGCGGAGCGTGAGGGTGCTGGGCCTGCTCGTGTGGAGTCTGGCGGTACTGGGTCTGGAGGTCCCTCGGGTGCTTCGTCCCGGCGGGAGCTGCCCTCTCCACAGGAGCTGCTGGAGTGGTTTGCTCGGCGCTGGAGCCGTGCTGCTGGAGCTGGAGGTGCTGCTGGAGCTGGAGGTTCTGCTGCTACTGAGGGTGTTGGTGCCACGGGTCCCGGAGGTGCTAGTACTGGAGGTGCTGGAGCTGCTGGGCCTGGGGGTGCTCCTTGTGCTGGAGCTGCTGGCGGTGCTGGGGCTGGCGGTGCTACTGGAGTCGGTGGTGCTGGAGGTGCTGGAGCTGTGGCTGTTGAGTCTTCCGGTGGTCCGGCTGGAGCTGGAGCTGCTGGGGGTGTTGGCGCTGGAGGTGCTGCTGGCGCTGGTGCTTCTGAGGGTGCTGGAGTTGGCGGTGCTGCCGCTGGGGGTGCTACTGGTGCTGGTGCTGCCACTGGGGGTGCTGGTGCTGTCCCTGCTGGCTCTGGAGGCGCTGCGCGACCGCGGCCGTACTTCGTTCCGCTCCTTCAGCAGGTTCTTGGTCTCTCGCCTTCTACTGGTCCTGCTCCTTCCTTAGAGTGTCCGCCGCCTGTCCAATCTGAGTCGCAGTTATAGCCCGCCTCCCCGCTGCCTGCTCCTTCTCCCTACACTGGTCCTACTGGAGGTCTTGCTGAGCGTCGTGAGCCTGCGTCTCGTCCTGCGTCGCCTGTTTGTGTTGCTCGCACTAGTCGTCGTGTTCCGCGTCCGCGTCCTCCTGCAGTCCCATGCACAAACCAGATGGCGCTGCGTCCTTCCACTGCTCCACTGCGTGTCCCTTTGCCGTCCCCTCCAGAGTCCTCTCTTCCTGCTCTTGCTGACCCGGAGTCTGACTCCCTTCGTGCTGCCAGTCCTACTGTCACGCGTCTTCTGGCTACTGCTGTCACTGACCCTTCCTTTGAGTCCACTGCTGCGTCTGCCTTAGTTGCTGAGCTTGTCGACTTTGCTGCTCGCTGTCGTCTAGACTACGCTGCTAGTCTTGTTGCTGAGTCTGAGTCTGTCTGTCCTCCGTCCGTCGGGGGTGAGTGTGCTCTTAGCACGGACGTCCTTGAGGACTGGCAGGAGGAGTTCCAGTGTTTTGCTACTGCTTTGCCTCATCTCGTGTCCATGCTGATTGCACCTGAGGGAGACCCGGATGCGCTAGACATCCCGACTCCTCGATCGTACGCTGAGGCGATCGAGGGTTCCTACTCCTCACAGTGGCAGTCAGCCATGGACGCAGAGATGGCTTCCTGGAAGTCCACAGGCACCTACGTCGACGAGGTTCCCCCACCTGGGGCGAACATCGTCAGTGGCATGTGGATTTTCAGGGTGAAGCGGCCGCCGGGTTCTCCGCCTGTCTTCAAGGCGCGTTACGTGGCTCGAGGCTTCAGTCAGCGGCAGGGAGTGACCTTCTCTCCCACCCCGAAGATGACCAATCTTCGGGTGCTGCTGCACATAGCCGCTCAGCGCGACTACGAGCTTCACTCTCTTGACTTCAGCACAGCTTTCTTGCAGGGCAGCCTGCACGAGGAGATCTGGCTGCGCCGCCCACCTGGCTTCACTGGGTCGTTTCCTCCTGGTACCCTGTGGAGCCTCCGGCGGCCAGTCTACGGTCTCCGCCAGGCGCCCCGTGAATGGCACGACACACTGAGGACTACACTTGCGGCTCTTGGGTTTGCTCCTTCTACTGCCGACCCGTCGCTGTTTCTACGCACCGACACCTCTTTGCCGCCGTTCTACATCCTCGTGTACGTCGACGACTTGGTCTTTGCCACTGCCGACACTGCTGGACTCGCCCACGTGAAGTCCGAGCTGCAGAAGAGACACACGTGCACAGACCTGGGTGAACTGCGCAGCTACCTTGGCTTGCAGATCACCCGGGACAGAGCACAGCGCACCATTACCCTGACTCAGTCACACATGGTGCAGCAGGTCCTTCAGCGCTTCGACTTCACGTACTCCTCGCCTCAGGCCACTCCTCTGTCTACTCGCCACTCGCTCTCAGCTCTGCCTTTGGATGAGTCCGTAGAGCCGAGTGGCCCGTACCCAGAGCTTGTTGGCTGCCTCATGTACCTGATGACCTGCACTCGACCTGACCTTGCATACCCTCTTAGCATCTTGGCACGCTATGTTGCTCCTGGGAGACACCGACCAGAGCACATGGCTGCAGCGAAGAGGGTGTTGCGCTACTTGTGCACTACGTCGGGCATGGGGCTAGTGCTTGGAGGGCGGCATTCAGTGGTCCTCACAGGTCACGCAGACGCTTCTTGGGCTGACGACCAGGCTACGCAGCGGTCGTCACAGGGTTACACCTTCAGCCTTGGTTCCGGCTCTGTTTCGTGGCGGTCTACCCGCTCATCTTCTGTTCTCGGCTCCAGCTGTGAGGCTGAGATCTACGCAGGGGCCATGGCTGCACAGGAGCTACGCTGGCTCACCTACCTGCTGACTGACCTAGGAGAGCCGCCTCGTTCTCCTCCAGTTCTGTACGTAGACAACAAGGCCATGCTGGCCTTGTGTCGGGAGCACAGACTGGAGCACAGAACGAAGCACATTGCTCTTCGCTACTTCCTTGCTCGTGAGCTGCAGCAGCGTGGTCAGCTGCGCCTTGCTTACGTGGCCTCTCAGGCCAACACTGCTGATATCTTTACCAAGGCACTTCCGCCTTGTGATCATCAGCGCTTTTGTACGATGCTAGGTCTTGTGCCTACTTGGCCTCACTTGCTCACTGCTTGACCTTGCTTGTACTGTGATCCATCTATACCTGCACTTGCTTGTTTACCTTTATATATATAATCTTGCATGTGAACTGGCCTTGTGGCCTTGAACTTGTGCTCGGAATGTGTGGTGACGTTGTGATCCACCCTGAGCTTACTGTGCTTTGCTTGACTGGTCTTGTGACCTCTTGTTCTCCCCCACTTTGCCTATGGGGGTGTGTCAAACTTATATGCTATAGTCTGTGTAGGCTGTAGTGGGGTTGACAATATAGGGTACAACACTTTTAGGTTTTCCTACTTGTACCCACCTGTTTCCTAGTGCACTCATTCCTCGTAATCTTCACAGGCAACACGTGGGGTAGCGCGGTAACCGCAACGGTAGGTGGGCCCGAAAAAAAAAGACGGTCCTACGGACCTTGTGCTTTGAAACCATGTTATAATCTAATAGCAGGAATGAATCAACTAGGAAGGTGTTGGGTACAAGTATGAAACCCTAAAAGAGGTTGTACCCCATATTGGCTACCCCACTACAGCCTAAACATAAATAGCATACATATGATTTGACAATCATCAGGGCCCAAAATTGGTTTAGGCCAACCCTTACAAATCAGGGTTTCGACCCCTCCTTACCCAGACCCCTAGGGTAAAAACTTTCGTACCCTGCAGCAGGGTAACTCAACCTCTAGCCTGATTTGAGCAGGGTAGTTTTAGGCTAATCCTGGTTTGGCTACTAGTTTGTGAGCGAAGTTATTATGAAAATTTTTGAAAGTGTATAACACTTTCTAAAAATACGTATTGTGAAAGTGCAGCTGACTGTTGCGCAGCAAGGCAACTGCGAATTAGCATTCGCCGAATATATAAGAGGGTTGGAGGCTATTTGGCCTCCACCCATGTCTTCATTTCGGAACTTTGTGTCAAACTTATATGATCTAGCCTGTGTAGGCTGTAGCGGGTTAGATACTAAGGGGTACACAATTCTAGGGTTTCATATTTGTATCACTTTCATTCCTTAGTCAATCCATTCTCGTTCTAAGTTTCTCATGGTATCGAGCAGGTTCCCTCGTGGGAACTGTTCCTAGGGCCCACCAAGATTTTTTTTTCCTACCCGGGGCGCGTGCTGCCCCTGCCCGAAGCGCGCCTAGTGTCCCGCCCCTAGCGACCCGTCGCGCCCTTCTTAGCGGCCCCTCAGGCCCCGTCGCTGCCCTCTCTAGACCCCACATGGCCCCTTAGCGGCCCCGTCGCCGCCCCTTACGGCCCCGCGACCGCCTCTTACGGCCCCGCGACCGCCCCTTACGGCCCCGTCGCCGCCCCTCAAGGCCCCGCGACCGCCCCTTACGGCCCCGCGACCGCCCCTCACGGCCCCGCGACCGCCCCTTACGGCCCCGTCGCCGCCCCTTAAGGCCCCGTCGCCGCCCCTTACGGCCCCGTCGCCGCCCCTTACGGCCCCGTCGCCGCCCCTTTCGGCCCCGTCGCCGCCGAGCCGCGACCCCGTAGCCGCCCTTCGCGGCCCCGTCGCCGTCCCCCCCTCCCCTCGGCCTCGTCGCCGCCCTTCAGCGGCCACGTCGCCGCCCCTCCGCGGCCCCGTCGCCGCCCTTCAGCGGCCCCATTGCCGCCCTTCCGCGGCCCCGTCGCCGCCCTTTCGCGGCCTCGTCGCCGCCCTTCAGCGGCCCCGTCGCCGCCCCTCAGCGGCCTCGTCGCCGCCCTTCAGCGGCCTCGTTGCCGCCCCTTGCGGCCCCATCGCCACCCTTCGCGGCCCTGCCGCCCTTCCTCGGCCCCTCAGCCGCCCTTCCCGGCCCCGTTGAGCAGCCGAGCCGCCGTCACCGCCGAGCCGCCGAGCCGCCGGGCCGCCCTTGCCGCCGTGCCGCCGAGCCGCCGAGCCGCCGAGCCGCCGAGCTGCCGAGCCGCCGAGCCGCCGAGCCGCCGAGCTGCCGAGCCGCCGAGCCGCCGAGCCGCCCTGCAGCCGAGCCGCCGAGCCGCCGAGCCGCCACGCCGCCGCAGCCGAGACGCCGCAGTCCCTGCCGTCGCGGCCCTGTCCCTGCCGGCCTGCCTCGGCCCGCCCCACCTGCCTGGTAAGAGCAGCGCCTCTGCCACTGCACTGCCCTACCCCGCTGCTCTCTCTGCCAGTCTACTGCTGTCATGGCCACCCCCAGTGTTCTCACCTTTGACGCTGAGGGTCGGGCTGTTGACTTTGAGGTCTGGGTAGATGATCTGCAGCTTTTCCTACAGTGCGATAGGGCAGACGGTCTCTCTCTGTTTGACCTCGCCTCTGGTGCCTCTCCTGCCCCTGCTGCTGATGCTGACGCCACTGTTCGCTCACAGTGGGCCACGCGCGATGCTGCTGCTCGCCTTGCTGTGCGCCGCCACTTACCGACCGCTGGGCGCGCGCATTTTAGTCAGTACAAGAGTGCTATGACCTTATACGACGCTGTCGTTGCACGCTACTCTTCCCCTGCCACTGCTGCCCTTAGCCGCCTGATACTGCCGTACCTCTTCCCTGACCTCGCCGCTTTTCCCACAGTCGCTGACCTCATTACGCACCTTCGCACTAGTGACATTCGCTACCGCGCTGCGCTTCCTGCTGAGTTCTGCGCCAAGAACCCCCCCCCTATGTACATCACCCTCTACTACATAGTCACCCGGCTCCCTGACACCCTTCGCTCGGTCAGGGACCACTTCCTCTCTGTTTGCCCCACCACCCTCACCGTTGACCTCCTCGAGGAGCGCCTCCTAGCAGCGGAAAAGAGTATAGTCGCTGTAGGAGCCTCTCGTGGTGACCCTCGTACCCCTGTCTTTGAGGGGTGCTCCCCCTCCCCCCTCTTGCCCTCTGTTGCCTCTGCTGCTGCGGCCGACCTCGTTGGTCTTGAGTCGGTCGGCGCGGCGTCTGCCCCTAGCGGGAGACGCCGCTCAGGCAAGGGCAAGGGGGGCAAGGGCGCTGGAGGAGCTGGCGGGGGCGGTGGAGGCGGCGGTGGAGGCAGCGGAGGGGGTGGGGGTGGCAGTGGGAGTGGTGGCGGGAGTAGGGGCACTAGTGGCGGCAGTGGAGGCGGAGGAGGCGGCGGTGGTGGCGGTGCGAGCGGAGGTGGTGGAGGTGGAGGCGGTGGTGGAGGTAGCGGCGGCGGAGGTGGAGCTGGTCGGGGCGGCTCTTCGCAGAGGGTCGGCTCCAGTGGTGGTCAGCGCCAGCAGCAGCAGCAGCAGCGCACTCGTGAGACCCCTTCCCCCCAGCAGCTTCGTGAGTGGTACACTGCTCGTCAGCGGGGTGGGGGTGCTGGCCCCTGTACCTACGTTCTACGTACAGGCGACCGCACGGGTGAGGAGTGTGGGGGTCCGCACTCCACCCAGCGCTGCTTCGGCCGCCTGACGGACGCTTGGCGTCATCAGTTCCCCGACGCTACTGAGATCCCTCGCTGGGGCGAGCTGTTTAGGGCGGGTGTTGCGATCTTTGATCTTGATTATGATGCTATTCTTGCTGCAATGTATGCTGTGACTATTAGTGATGAGGGTGACTGTTACCGGTGTTTTCCGCCTGACCCGGGCATTGAGGCTGCTGCTCTAGGTGCTGGTGAGGCTGCTGCTCTAGGTGCCAGTGAGCCAGATGCCCTAGGTGCTGGTGAGTCTGCGCTCTCAGGTACCGCGTCGGCTCCGGCCACCCACACCTTCACCCTTGACTCGGGTGCTTCCCGCTCCTTCTTTCGAGACCGCACCACGCTTACGCCGCTTAGTCGGCCAGTGGCAGTCTCCCTGGCAGACCCCTCTGGGGGCCCTGTCCTTGCCCACTTCTCCACTGTTCTACCGTGTCCGGCGGCCCCTTCTGGCACCCTGTTGGGTCTTTACCTCCCCTCGTTCTCTACGAACTTGGTGAGTGGTGCTGACCTCCAGGATGGAGGGGTTCACCAGTTCACTCCTGCGAGTCAGCGAGTGACCCACTGTACCTGTGCTCGGACGGGCCGTCACTTGGCCACGTTTACCCGTCAGCCGGGGTCGAGCCTGTACACACTGACTACTGAGTCTCCTCCGGTCGCTGAGTCTGCTCAGGTAGCCGCGTCGGGTCAGGTGTTTGCTGCAGCGTCTCGGTCAGGTCCTGAGTCTGCCCCCTGCTCGTGTCGCCTCCTGTCTCACCAGACTCTCCTCTGGCACCACCGCCTTGGTCACCCCTCCCTGCCTCGTCTTCGAGGCAAGGCCTCCCGTGTCCTTGTCTCTGGTCTCCCCCGGTCCCTCCCTCCCCTTCCTCCGGGGCCTGCCCCCACCTGCGTTCCCTGCGTCGAGGGGCGGCAGCGTGCTGCTCCTCACTCCTCCGAGTTTCCTCCGACAGAGGCTCCGCTGCAGACGCTTCACATGGACGTGTGGGGCCCAGCCCGTGTCCGTGGACAGGGTCACGAGCGTTACTTCCTGCTGGTGGTTGACGACTACTCGCGTTACACCGCAGTCTTCCCCTTGCGCAGCAAGGGTGAGGTCACTGAGGTGTTGATCGCCTGGATCCGCGCAGCTCGTCTCCAGCTCAGAGAGAGTTTCGGCTCGGACTTTCCTGTTCTGCGTCTGCACTCTGACAGAGGCGGAGAGTTCTCCTCTGACCTTCTACGAGCCTTCTGTCGTGCACGAGGCATTCGCCAGACCTTCACGCTTCCGGACTCTCCGCAGCAAAATGGGATTGCTGAGCGCCGCATTGGCATGGTCATGGACGTCGCTCGTACGTCCATGGTCCATGCGGCTGCCCCCCATTTTCTGTGGCCGTTTGCGATTCGGTATGCGGCGCATCAGATCAACCTTCAGCCCCGAGTCTCCATGCCGGAGACCTCCCCTGCTTTGCTGTGGACGGGAAAGGTTGGCGATGCGTCTGCGTTCCGTGTCTGGGGATCTCGGGCGTTTGTCCGCGACTTGTCTGCGGACAAGCTGTCCCCTCGTGCTGTTCCCTGCGTCTTCCTTGGCTTCCCCCCTGACGCGCCGGGCTGGCAGTTCTACCACCCCACCTCGCGCCGTGTTCTGTCCTCCCAGGACGCCACGTTTCCCTACTACCGTCTCTTCCCCTACCGCACTGCGTCCCTCCCCCCCCCGCCGCTCTTCCTTACGCCAGGTCCCCCTCCGGTAGACCCCCTCCCCCCTCTGGGTCCTGCCCCCTCAGGTGTGTCTCAGGTAGACGCAGTCGACCCTGTCGAGGTAGCTGTTGACTCTGGTGCTGCTGAGGGTGCTGGTGCCGCGGGTCCCGGAGGTGCTCGTACTGGGAGTACTGGAGCTGCTGGGCCTGCGGGTGCTTCTCGTACTGGAGCTGGTGGTGCTGCGGGCGTCGGTGCTACTGAGGGTGCTGGAGCTGGACCCGCTGCGTCTTCTGGTGGTCCGGCTGGAGCTGGAGCTGCTGGGGGTGTTGGCGCTGAGGGTGCCTCTGGTGCTGGTGCCTCTGAGGGTACTGGAGTTGGCGCTGCTGGAGCTGGGGGTGCTGCTGGCGCTGGTGCTGTCGTTCGGGGTGCTGGTGCTGTCCCTTCTGGTGCTGGTGGTGCTGAGCGGCCGCGGCCGTACTTCGTTCCGCTCCTTGAACAGGTTCTTGGTCTTCCGCCCTCTGCTAGTCCGGCTCCTCCCTTAGAGTGTCCACCGCCTGTCCAGTCCGAGTCAAAGTTACAGCCTACCTCTCCTCTGCCTGCTCCTTCTCCCTACACTGGTCCTACTGGCGTCGCCTGTCCGTGCTGCTCGCACTAGTAGTCGTGGTTCGCGTTAGCGTCCTCCCCCTGTCCCCGGCACGCACCGGATGTCTCTGCGTCCCTCCACTGCTCCGCTGCGTGCCCCTTTGCCTTCTCCTCCTGAGTCCTCTCTTCCTGTTCTTGCTGAGCCGGAGTTGGACTCCCTTCGTGCTGCCAGTCCTACTGTCACGCGTCTCCTTGCCACTGTTGTCACAGACCCTTCCTTTGAGTCCGCTGCTGCGTCTGCCTTAGTTTCTGAGCTTGTCGACTTCGCTGCTCGCTGTCGCCTAGACTACGCTGCTAGTCTTGTCGCTGAGTCTGAGTCTGTCTGTCCTCCGTCCGTCGGGGGTGAGTGTGCCCTTGGCACGGACGTCCTTGAGGACAGGCAGGAGGAGTTCCAGTGCTTTGCTGCTGCTTCACCTCATCTCGTGTCCATGCTGCTTGCCCCTGAGGGAGACCCGGATGCACCAGACATCCCGACTCCGCGCTCTTACGCGGAGGCGATAGAGGGTCCCTACTCCTCTCAGTGGCAGGCAGCCATGGATGCAGAGATGGCTTCCTGGAAGTCCACAGGCACCTACGTCGACGAGGTTCCCCCTCCTGGGGCGAACATCGTCAGTGGCATGTGGATTTTCAGAGTGAAGCGGCCGCCGGGTTCTCCGCCTGTCTTCAAGGCGCGCTACGTGGCTCGTGGCTTCAGTCAGCGGCAGGGAGTTGACTACTTTCAGACCTTCTCTCCCACCCCGAAGATGACCACTCTTCGGGTGCTGCTGCACATAGCCGCTCACCGTGACTACGAGCTTCACTCTCTTGACTTCAGCACTGCTTTCTTGCAGGGCAGCCTGCACGAGGAGATCTGGCTGCGCCGCCCACCTGGCTTCACTGGGTCTTTTCCTCCTGGTACCCAGTGGAGCCTCCGGCGGCCAGTCTACGGTCTCCGCCAGGCACCTCGTGAGTGGCACGACACACTGAGGACTACACTTGCGGCTCTTGGGTTTGCTCCTTCTACTGCCGACCCGTCGCTGTTTCTGCGCACCGACACTTCTTTGCCGCCGTTCTACATCCTCGTGTACGTCGACGACTTGGTCTTTGCCACAGCTGACACTGCTGGACTCGCCCACGTGAAGTCCGAGCTGCAGAAGAGACACACGTGCACAGACCTGGGTGAACTGCGCAGCTACCTTGGCTTGCAGATCACCCGGGACAGAGCACAGCGCACCATTACCCTGACTCAGTCACACATGGTGCAGCAGGTCCTTCAGCGCTTCGGCTTCACGTACTCCTCGCCTCAGGCCACTCCTCTGTCTACTCGCCACTCGCTCTCAGCTCTGCCTTCGGATGAGTCCGTAGAGTCGAGTGGCCCGTACCCAGAGCTTGTTGGCTGCCTCATGTACCTGATGACCTGCACTCGACCTGACCTTGCATACCCTCTTAGCATTCTGGCACGCTATGTTGCTCCTGGGAGACACAGACCAGAGCACATGGCTGCAGCGAAGAGGGTGTTGCGCTACTTGTGCAGTACGTCGGGCATGGGGCTTGTGCTTAGAGGGCGGAGTCCGGTGGTCCTCACTGGTCACGCAGACGCTTCTTGGGCTGACGACCAGGCTACGCAGCGGTCGTCACAGGGTTACACCTTCAGCCTTGGTTCCGGCTCTGTTTCGTGGCGGTCTACCCGCTCGTCTTCTGTTCTCGGCTCCAGTTGTGAGGCTGAGATCTACGCAGGGGCCATGGCTGCACAGGAGCTACGCTGGCTCACCTACCTGCTGACTGACCTAGGAGAGCCGCCTCGTTCTCCTCCAGTTCTGTACGTAGACAACAAGGCTATGCTGGCCTTGTGTCGGGAGCACAGAGTGGAGCACAGAACGAAGCACATCGCTCTTCGCTACTTCCTTGCTCGTGAGCTGCAGCAGCGAGGTCAGCTGCGCCTTGCTTACGTGGCCTCTGAGGCCAACACTGCTGATATCTTCACCAAGGCACTTGCGCCTTGTGACCATCAGCGCTTCTGTACTCTGTTAGGTCTTGTACCTACCTTGCCTCACTTGCTCACTTCTTGACCTTGCTTGTACTGTTTCATATATATATACCTGCTCTTGCTTGTTTAGCGTTATATATATGTGTGTACTCATGCATGTGAACTGGCCTTGTGGCCTTGAACTTGTGCTCAGAATGTGTGGTGACGTTGTGATCCACCCTGAGCTTGCTTTGCTTGACTGGTCTTGTGACCCCTTGTTCTCCCCCACTTTGCCTATGGGGGTGTGTCAAACTTATATGATCTAGCCTGTGTAGGCTGTAGTGGGTTAGATACTAAGGGGTACACAATTCTAGGGTTTCATATTTGTATCACTTTCATTCCTTAAGTCAATCCATTCTCGTTCTAAGTTTCTCACTTTGTAGTTCCACTCCATTCTTGTCCAACCACTAGAGGTTGTTCCTGTTTCCTTGGTTGTCGTCAACCTTACCTCAAAAAATAGTAGGCACTAGTAGTGATGACATTGAACGTTTTTAAGTTACTGGGACGTTTTTTCCATTTGCATCGTGCTGTTTTTCCTAGCTCCCGCAAACATCTACGGAAACATGCTCTCGCCCTCGCCTGTAACCTTTTGCAGCAGGAGCGCGCGATCCAGGGATAAGCGGAGAGATGGCGGCGAAATTGCCGCCAGCGCATCGCCTGATTACGAATCGCCACACGCGCGCCTGAGGACGAAATCGCCACAGGCGCGCACCCCAAGACGAAATCGCCACAGGGGCGCGCCCCAGGACGAAATCGCCATAGGCGCGCACCCCAAGACGAAATCGCCACAGGCGCGCACCCTAGGACGAAATCGCCACAGGCGCGCACCCCAAGACGAAATCGCCACAGGCGCGCACCCCAGGACGAAATCGCCACAGGCGCGCACCCCAGGACGAAATCGCCACAGGCGCGCACCCCAAGACGAAATCGCCACAGGCGCGCACCCTAGGACGAAATCGCCAGAGGCACGCACCAGGACGAAATCGCCATTGGCGCGCACCAGGACGAAATGGCGCACCCAAGGACGAATCACCACTGGCGCACCCCAGGACGAAAGCGCCATGGGCACGCCTGATGACAAAAGCGCCTATGGCGCGCCAGAAATGAAACTGCCACAGCT
This sequence comes from Closterium sp. Naga37s-1, assembly GCA_947471745.1. Taxonomy (NCBI): domain Eukaryota; kingdom Viridiplantae; phylum Streptophyta; class Zygnematophyceae; order Desmidiales; family Closteriaceae; genus Closterium; species Closterium sp. Naga37s-1. The sequence goes on along the minus strand of CANJKZ010000170.1, from coordinate 2,987,153 downwards.
CTGGCGCCCCTGCTAGGACGAAACCTGCTTCTATTTCTAAAACGGGTATGTGCTAAAATACGTTTTCTCATATGTATCATATTATTTTTCTTCCATTTGACTTTCATTCTTGACGTAGCGGACGAGGTGCGGGGCGATAGCCCGGGCAAAAGGTCGCCATTGTTTACACCATCGCAACGACGGCCATTTTTTACACCCACGATGTCTCCAAGACGGGAAAGGGACCGAGGGTCCCGTTGCTGGCCAGAGGGCCGTTCCCCAGGGGGGACAGGGACCGAGGGTCCCGTTGCTGGCCAGAGGGCCGTTCCCCAGGGGGGAAAGGGACCGAGAGAGTCCAAAATCAGCCAGGGAGACGTTGCCCTAAGACGGGACGCTAGCATGAATTGTGTAGGTCTCATTGTGGCCAGATATTGAGATATTTTACCTGATTTTGGTACGGATCAGATATATTATTGTAGGTGTTTATTAATGGGAAAACTGTACGAGTCTCAAAAAAAAAAAAATGTTTGGAGTGATCTGATTACAAATATTTGGTTGGTAGAGTTTAAGTAAGGCTTTTTAATCTCACTGGTTGCACACACCAAACCCCAATCATTGTTTCTTTTGCATGAGGGCAGCGCGGAAGGGATCAGGCGTTCGCTATCGTGCACTGCACATCCAACTTGTTCTATCATACATGTACATGCTTGACAAGCGACGTGCATGCTTATTAATGATTGAGAAATGCTGGGTACAAATCTACCGGCTGTGCATCGTATGGACAAGAATGCGCCGTTGAGAGTTACAGATTGACTTTTCGTTTCAAAAAAAAAAAAAAAAGGATGAAGTCCTCGTCTAACCCGCATGCCAGACTGAGCTTCCCTACTACGATATCCAAATGAAGTTCAGACACTCGCGCTGTAGTTAGTCGGGAGCATCAAACCAATTGAAGTGCAGCACATTTGACATTTCAACCGCCGAATACCGTACAAGCTATAATTTGTTCTAGATTCTACAACGAGGGTCATGTTAGTGGTGAGAAGGCCATTTCCCAAGGGGAAAGGAGCAGAAGGTTCCTGATGGTCAAAGGGTTGTTCCCCTAAGGACAGGAGGCTGATTGGACACTAATCGTGGCCTTATAATGGAGATATTTTATCGAGCTTGGTTGCTGAGAAGAGTCGTCTTCCAGTGTTGATCATAAAAAATAGCAGTCCAACCTTTTATAATACCGTATATATGCTTGGACGCATGCGCCATGCGGTGAACATGGAAGCACATTGCCTAAACTCTCTCCCATTTGAGTGTAATTCACATGGTCGTTGGCAAGCACGCACACTATTGGGCCCCGCATGGCCATAGAGTAGTTGGAGGTGCTCACACAGTCATTTAATCAAGGTCATTTATTTTGCGTAGATCAAATCCGTTGATGGTCAGATTCTCATATCATTTTGACACGCCAAGAGCTGTTATGTACGTGTTACAGAAATTCTTGCGATGCGGTACTCTACATAAAGAACCATAGGGATGAATCGAGCTCTGGTCAACGACTGAAGATACTGGCCATGTCAAACATTTATGCTATAGTCTGTCTAGGCTGTAGTGGGGTAGACACTATGGGGTACAGTTTTCTAGGGTTTCATACTTGTACCCTTCACATTTCCTAGTCAACCATTCCTCATTCTTCACATGGTATAGAGCGGGTTCCCTAGTGGGACCGTTTCTACCAAGGGCCCACCTTCGAAAGTTTTTTTTTAGCCTGCCCTAAACGCGCTTCGCGTCCTGCCCGAAAATTTCGCGGCCCCTTAGTGGCCTGCCCCTTAACGGCCCCTTAGTGGCCCCTTCGCGGCCCCCTTAACGGCCCCCTTCGCGGCCCCTTAGCGGCCCCTTCGCTGCCCCTTAGCGGCCCCCTTCGCGGCCCCTTAGCGGCCCCCTTCGCGGCCCCTTCGCTGCCCCTTAGCGGCCCCCTTCGCGGCCCCTTCGCGGCCCCTTCGCGGCCCCTTAGCGGCCCCTTCGCGGCCCCTTCGCGGCCCCTTAGCGGCCCCTTCGCGGCCCCTTCGCGGCCCCGCCCCGTTGCCCGTAGCGGCCCCGCCCCGTCACCAGTCGCGGCCCCGCCCCGTCGCCACCCGGGTGTCCCCCCTCCCTTGTCGCGTGGCCTCCGCGGGACCCGCGCGTCGCCCCCGCCTCGTCGCGACGCCCCTGCGGGACCCGCGAGGCGCGACTCCTGCGCGTCGCGATGCCCCAACGGGACCCGGGCGTCGCCCCCGCTCGTCGCGACGCCCCTGCGGGACCCGCGCGGCGTCGCCGTTGCCCGCCGCGGCGCCCTGCCCTAACCCGCGCCCCTGCAGCAGCCGCCCCTGCAGCAGCCGCCCCTTGTCCCTGGAGCAGCCGCCCCTGCAGCTTCCGCCCCTGCAGCAGCCGCCCCTGCAGCAGGTGTCCCTGGACCTCTGCAGCCGCCCCTGGCCCCTGGAGCAGCCGCCCCTGCAGCAGCCGCCCGTGGCCCCTGGAGCAGCCGCCCCTAGCCCCTGGAGCAGCCGCCCCTGCAGCTGCCGCCCCTGGCCACTGGAGCAGCCGCCCCTGCAGCAGCCGCCCCTGGCCCCTGGGGCAGCCGCCCCTGCAGCAGCCGCCCCTGGCCCCTGGAGCAGCCGCCCCTGCAGCAGCCGCCCCTGGCCCCTGGAGCAGCCGCCCTTGCAGCTGCCGCGGAGCCCTCGCCCTGCAGTGGTGCCGGCCTCGCCGTTGCCGCCGTCGTACGCCTGCCCTTCTTGGCACTGGTGAGCACTGTCCTGCCCGTACTACTGTTACTGCTGCTCCTGCTGCTACTGCTCTTTCTACTGCTACTGCTGCCCCTGGCATGGCCAGATGCAGCTCCAGCACCATCCGCGTGAGTCCCTCACGCCCCAGCAGCTTCGTGAGTGGTACGCTCGTTGGGGTTGTCGGGGTGGCCGTAGTGGGAATCGTCCTGGCGTGAGTAGTTCGGGAGCTTCTTGTAGTGGCCAGGTGCAGCTGTAGCGTCGTCCGCGCGAGACCCCTTCGCCCCTGTAGCTTCGCGAGTGGTACGCTCAGAGTAGAGGGTCATTGAGTACTGCTCGCTGCCCGTACGTCATTCGCACGGGTGTCCGGACTGGTCAGCCTTGCGGGACACCTGGTCACACAGAGTCCCGCTGCTTCGCCCGTCTGAGCGACGCTTGGCGTACAGAGTTTGGCGACGACGCTGAGCTCCCCGACTGGGTGGAGCTGCTTAGGCAGAGGGTAGATATCTTTGCTCTTGACTATGATGCTATCCTCACTGCCATATATGCATTGTCTACTAGTGCTGAGGGTGCCAGTCACCTGTGTGTGCCGCCTGACCCCGGTATCCAGTGTGCTGCTCCAGGTGCTGGTGAGGCTGCTGCTCTAGGTGCTGTTGCGTCCCCTACTCAAAGTGCCGGTGAGGCTGCTGCCCGAGGTGCTCGTGCGTCTACTGCTCCAGGTGCTGGTGAGTCTGCTCTCTCTGGTGCTGCGCCTGCTGCGGTCTTGCACACCTTCACCCTTGACTCGGGTGCTTCTCGCTCCTTCTTTCGAGACCGCACCACCCTCACGCCGCTCAGTCGGCCGGTTGCGGTCTCCTTGGCAGACCCCTCTGGGGGTCTTGTCCATGCCCACTTCTCCACTGTTCTACCGTGTCCAGCGGCCCCGTCTGGCTCCCTGTCAGGTCTTTACCCCCCCTCATTCTCTACGAACTTGGTGAGTGGTGCTGACCTTCAGGATGCCGGGGTGTTGACCAGTTCACTCCTGCGAGTCAGCGGGTGACCCACTGCACGTGTGCTCGGACGGGCCGACACTTGGCCACGTTTACCCGTCAGCCAGGGTCGAGCCTGTACACATTGACTACCGAGTCTCCTCCGGTTACTGCGTCTGGTCAGGTAGCTGCGTCGGGTCAGGTGTTTGCTGCAGCGTCCAGGTCTGGTCCTGAGTCTGCCCCCTGCTCGTGTCGCCTCCTGTCCCACCAGACTCTCCTCTGGCACCACCGTCTTGGTCACCCCTCCCTGCCTCGTCTCCGAGGCATGGCCTCCCGTTACCTTGTCTCTGGTCTCCCCCGGTCCCTCCCTCCCCTTCCTCTGGGGCCTGCCCCTACCTGTGTTCCCTGCGTCGAGGGGCGGCAGCGCGCCGCTCCTCAATCCTCCGAGTTTCCGCCGACAGAGGCTCCGCTGCAGACTCTTCACATGGATATGTGGGGCCCAGCCCGCGTCCGTGGACAGGGTCACGAACGTTACTTCCTCTTGGTGGTTGACGACTACTCGCGTTACACCACAGTCTTCCCCTTGCGCACCAAGGGTGAGGTCACTGGGGTGTTGATCGACTGGATCCGCAATGCTCGTCTCCAGCTCAGAGAGAGTTTCGGCTCGGACTTTCCTGTTCTGCGTCTGCACTCCGACAGAGGTGGAGAGTTTTCCTCCGACCTTCTGCGAGCCTTCTGCCGTGCGAGGGGCATCCGCCAGACGTTCACGCTTCCGGCCTCTCCACAGCAAAATGGGATTGCTGAGCGCCGCATTGGCATGGTCATGGACGTCGCTCGTACGTCCATGATCCATGCGGCTGCTCCCCATTTTCTTTGGCCGTTCGCGGTTCAGTACGCGGCGCAGCAGATCAACCTTCAGTCCCGTGTCTCCTTGCCGGAGACCTCCCCCACCCGGCGGTGGACGGGGAAGGTTGGCGATGCGTCTGCGTTCCGTGTCTGGCGATCTCGGGTTTTCGTCCGAGACTTGTCTGCGGACAAGCTGTCCTCCCGTGCTGTTCCCTGCGTCTTCCTTGGCTTCCCCCCTGACGCGCCTGGTTGGCAGTTTTACCACCCCACCTCGCGCCGTGTTCTGTCCTCCAAGGACGTCACGTTTGACGAGTCAGTTCCCTACTACCGTCTCTTCCCCTACCGCGCTGCCCCCCTCCCCCCCCGCCGCTCTTCCTCGCGCCAGGTCCCCCCCCGGTAGACCCCCTTCCCCCTCAGGGTCCTGCCCCCTCAGGTCTGTCCCAGGTAGACGCAGTCGAGCCTGTCGAGGTAGCTGTTGACTCTGGTGCTGCTAGGGGTGCTGAGCCTGCGGGTGTCGGGTCTGGGGGTGCTGAGCCTGAGCGTGCGGAGCCTGGGGGTGCTGGGTCTGGGGGTGCTGAGCCTGGGGGTGCTGAGTCTGGCGGTGCTGAGCCTGGGGTTGCTGAGTCTGGGGGTGCAGAGCCTGGAGGTGCTGGGTCTGCTCGTGTGGAGCCTGGTGGTGCTAGGCCTGGAGGTCCTTCAGGTGCTGTGTCCCGGCGGGAGCTCCCCTCTCCCCAGGAGCTGCGTGAGTGGTTTGCTCGACGCTGGAGCCGTGCTGCTGGAGCTGGTGGTGCTACCGGTGCTGGAGGTTCTGCGGCTGCTGGAGGTTCTGGAGCCATGGGTCCCGGAGGTGCTCGTACCGGTGGTACTGGAGCTGCTGGGCCTGGTGGTGCTGCTGGTGCCGGAGCTGGAGGTGCTGCTGGCGTAGGTGCTGCTGGAGGTGCTGCTGGAGCTGGTGCTTCTGCGGGTGCTGGAGTTGGCGATGCTGGCGCTGCTGGGGGTGCTTCTGGAGTTGGCGCTGCAGGGGGTGCTGCTGGAGCTGGTGGAGCTGCTGGCGCTGGTGCTGGCGCTGGGGGTGCTGGTGCTGTCCCTGCTGGTCCTGGAGGCGCTGCGCAGCCGCGGCCGTACTTCGTTCCGCTCCTTATGTAGGTTCTTGGTCTCCCACCTTCTGCTGGTCCTGCTCCTTCCTTAGAGTGTCCACCGCCTGTCCAGTCCGAGTCACAGTTACAACTCGCCTCCCCACTACCTGCTCCTCCTCCCTCCACTGGTCCTACTGGAGGTCTTGCTGAGTGTCGTGAGCCTGAGTCGCGTCCTGTCTCGCCTGAGCCTCGTCCGTCGTCGCCTGTTAGGGCTGCTCGCACTGGTCGTCGTGTTCCGCGTCCGCGTCCTCCGGAGGTCCCCGGCACGCACCAGATGGCACTGCGTCCCTCCACTACTCCACTGCGCGTCCCTTTGCCGTCTCCTCCGGAGTCCTCTCTTCCTACTCTTGCTGACCCGGAGTCTGACTCCCTTCGTGCGGCCTGTCCTACTGTCACGCGTCTCCTGGCTACTGTTGTCACTGACCCTTCCTTTGAGTCCACTGCTGCGTCTGCCTTAGTTGCTGAGCTGGTCGACTTCGCTGCACACTGTCGTCTAGACTACGCTTCGAGTCTTGTTTCTGAGTCTGAGTCTGCCTGTCCTCCGTCCGTCAGGGGTGAGTGTGCTCTTGGCACGGGCGTCCTTGAGGACAGGCAGGAGGAGTTCCAGTTCTTTGCTGCTGCTTTACCTCATCTCGTATCCATGCTGCTTGCCCTTAAGGGAGACCCGGATGCACTAGACATCCCGACTCCGTGCTCTTACGCGGAGGCGGTAGAGGGTCCCTACTCCTCTCAGTGGCAGACAGCCATGGACGCAGAGATGGCTTCCTGGAAGTCCACAGGCACCTACGTCGACGAGGTTCCCCCACCTGGGGCGAACATCGTCAGTGGCATGTGGATCTACAGGGTGAAGCGGCCGCCGGGTTCTCCGCTTGTCTTCAAGGTGCGTTACGTGGCTCGAGGCTTCAGTCAGCGGCAGGGAGTTGACTACTTTCAGACCTTCTCTCCCACCCCGAAGATGACCACTCTTCAGGTGCTGCTGCACATAGCCGCTCAGCGTGACTACGAGCTTCACTCTCTTGACTTCAGCACTGCTTTCCTACAGGGCAGCCTGCACGAGGAGATCTGGCTGCGCCGCCCTCCTGGCTTCACTGGGTCGTTTCCTCCTGGTACCCATTGGAGCCTACGGCGGCCAGTCTACGGTCTTCGCCAGGCTCCCCGCGAGTGGCACGACACACTGAGGACTACGCTTGCGGCTCTTGGGTTTGCTCCTTCTACTGCTGACCCGTCGCTGTTTCTACGCACCGACACCTCGCTGCCGCCGTTCTACATCCTCGTGTACGACGACGACTTGGTCTTTGCTACTGCTGACACTGCTGGACTCGCCCACGTGAAGTCGGAGCTGCAGAAGAGACACACATGCACAGACCTGGGTGAACTGCGCAGCTACCTTGGCTTGCAGATCACCCGGGACAGAGCACAGCGCACCATTACCCTGACTCAGTCACACATGGTGCAGCAGGTCCTTCAGCGCTTCGGCTTCACGTACTCCTCGCCTCAGGCCACTCCACTGTCTACGCGCCACTCGCTCTCAGCTCTGCCTTCGGATGAGTCCGTAGAGTCGAGTGGTCCGTACCCAGAGCTTGTTGGCTGCCTCATGTACCTGATGACCTGCACTCGTCCTGACCTAGCATACCCTCTTAGCATCTTGGCACGCTATGTTGCTCCTGGGAGACACCGACCAGAGCACATGGCTGCAGCGAAGAGGGTGTTGCGCTACTTGTGCAGTACGTCGGGCATGGGGCTAGTGCTTGGAGGGCGACGTTCAGTGGTCCTCACTGGTCACGCAGACGCGTCTTGGGCTGACGACCAGGCTACGCAGCGGTCGTCACAGGGTTACACCTTCAGCCTTGGTTCCGGCTCTGTTTCGTGGCGGTCTACCCGCTCGTCTTCTGTTCTCGGCTCCTGCTGTGAGGCTGAGATCTACGCGGGGGCCATGGCTACACAGGAGCTGCGCTGGCTCACCTACCTGCTGACTGACCTAGGAGAGCCGCCTCGTTCTCCTCCAGTTCTGTACGTAGACAACAAGGCCATGCTGGCCTTGTGTCGGGAGCACAGACTGGAGCACAGAACGAAGCACATTGCTCTTCGCTACTTCCTTGCTTGTAGGCTGCAGCAGCGTGGTCAGCTGCGCCTTGCTTACGTGGCCTCTGAGGCCAACACTGCTGATATCTTTACCAAGGCACTTCCGCCTTGTGATAATCAGCGCTTCTGTACGATGCTAGGTCTTGTGCCTACTTGGCCTCACTTGCTCACTTCTTGACCTTGCTTGTACTGTGATCTTTCTATACCTGCACTTGCTTGTTTACCTTTATATATGATCTTGCATGTGAACTGGCCTTGTGGCCTTGAACTTGTGCTCGGAATGTGTGGTGACGTTGTGATCCACCCTGAGCTTTCTTTGCTTTGCTTGACTGGTCTTGTGACCTCTTGTTCTCCCCCACTTTGCCTATGGGGGTGTGTCAAACTCATATGCTATAGTCTGTGTAGGCTGTAGTGGGGTAGACAATATGGGGTACAACACTTTTAGGTTTTCCTACTTGTACCCACCTGCTTGCTAGTTGATTCATTCCTCGTTCTTTCACATCTAGTTCATCATTCATTCCTCAGTTCTTCACAATATTGAGAAACCTTGCTTTCTGTTCTTGCAATGGCAACGTGCTTCATTAGAATTGGGTCATCTGAGACATGTGTGGTTGGGGGCGTTGAAGACGTGTCGTTGCACTTGATGGCATCGACAAAGTGCTGAGAGGGGTGCCGTTGGTGGTTGCGATTGCCGTGTCAATGGGGTTCCGAATGTTGTGCATTGAGGTTGCTCGTCCCATGAGATGGTGGATGTCTTGGATGTTGGTGCGGCATTAGAGTGTGGTTGAAACTGGTGGTAGTTGGTGTTTCGGGCGTGTCCGAAGTGACCATGTCGCTGGATGTTGGTGCATATCAGCTCTCGGATCAAAGATTCCGACCGTCAGGATTCGACGACATCCGCAACGGATGCCGACGTTTCACTGTTGAGGATGCGAGCGAGCTAATGGATGGATAACGAAGCGCGATAGCACGTGTGTCTCTTCTGCAGCTTGGACTTCACGTGGGCGAGTCCAGCAGTGTCAGCTGTGGCAAAGACCAAGTCGTCGACGTACACGAGGATGTAGAACGGCGGCAAAGAGGTGTCGGTGCGCAGAAACAGCGACGGGTCGGCAGTAGAAGGAGCAAACCCAAGAGCCGCAAGTGTAGTCCTCAGTGTGTCGTGCCACTCACGGGGCGCCTGGCGGAGACCGTAGACTGGCCGCCGGAGGCTCCACTGGGTACCAGGGGGAAACAACCCAGTGGAGCCAGGTGGGCGGCGCAGCCAGATCTCCTCGTGCAGGCTGCCCTGTAGGAAAGCTGTGCTGAAGTCAAGAGAGTGAAGCTCGTAGTCGCGCTGAGCGGCTATGTGCAGCGCCCGAAGAGTGGTCATCTTCGGGGTGGGAGAGAAGGTCTGAAAGTAGTCAACTCCCTGCCGCTGACTGAAGCCTCGAGCCACGTAACGCGCCTTGAAGACAGGCGGAGAACCAGGCGGCCGCTTCACCCTGAAAATCCACATGCCACTGACGATGTTCGCCCCAGGTGGGGGAACCTCGTCAACGTAGGTGCCTGTGGACTTCCAGGAAGCCATCTCTGCGTCCATGGCTGACTGCCACTGTGAGGAGTAGGGACCCTCGATTGCCTCAGCGTACGATCGAGGAGTCGGGATGTCTGGTGCATCCGGGTCTCCCTCAGGGGCAATCAGCATGGACACGAGATGAGGCAAAGCAGCAGCAAAACACTGGAACTCCTCCTGCCTGTCCTCAAGGACGTCCGTGCTAAGAGCACACTCACCCCTGACGGACGGAGGACAGACAGACTCAGACTCAGCAACAAGACTAGCAGCGTAGTCTAGGCGACAGCGAGCAGCAAAGTCGACAAGCTCAGCAACCAAGGCAGACGCAGCAGTGGACTCAAAGGAAGGGTCAGTGACAATAGTAGCCAGGAGACGCGTTACAGTAGGACTGGCAGCACGAAGAGAGTCAGACTCCGGGTCAGCAAGAACAGGAAGAGAGGACTCCGGAGGAGACGGCAACGGGACACGCAGAGGAGCAGTGGAAGGACGCAGTGCCATCTGGTGTGTGCCTGGGACCGCAGGAGGACGCGGACGCGGAGCACGACTACTAGTGCGAGCAGCACGAACAGGCGACGCAGGACGAGACGCAGGCTCACGACGCTCAGCAAGACCTCCAGTAGGACCAGTGTAGGGAGAAGGAGCAGGTAGGGGGGAGGCGGGCTGTAACTGTGACCGCGACTGGACAGGCTGTGGACACTCTAAGGGAGGAGCAGGACCAGTAGAGGGCGGGAGACCAAGAACCTGCTCAAGGAGCGGAACGAAGTACGGCCGCTGCCGCGTAGCGCCTCCAGAACCAGCAGGGACAGCACCAGTACCCCCAGCGGCAGCACCAGCCCCAGCAGCACCTCCAGCTCCAACAGCGCCAACTCCAGCACCCTCAGAAGCACCAGCGCCAGCAGCACCACCAGCGCCAACACCCCCAGCAGCTCCAGCTCCAGCAGCTCCAGCAGCACCAACTCCAGCAGCTCCAGCAGCACCAACTCCAGCAGGACCGTCAGCTCCAGTACCGCCAGCAGCTCCAGCAGTACCTCCACCAGGATCAACTCCAGAAGCCCCAGCAGCACCCCCAGTCCCAGCAGCTCCAGTACCGCCAGTACGAGCACCTCCAGGACCAGTGGCTCCAGTAACTCCATTGCCGACCCCAGGGTCAGCAGTAACAGCAGCACCTCCAGCTCCAGCAGCACGGCTCCAGCGCCGGGCAAACCACTCGCGCAGCTCCTGTGGAGAGGGTAGCTCCCGCCTCGACGAAGCACCGAAGGGGCCCCAAACCCAGCACCGCCAGAGGCCACACGAGCAGACCCAGCACCCCCAGGCTCCGCACCCCTAGGCTCAGCACCCTCAGGCTCCGTACCCCCAGGCTCCGCACCCCCAGGCTCCGCACCCCCAGGCTCCGCACCCCCAGACTCAGCACCCCCAGGCTCAGCACCCCTAGCAGCACCAGAGTCAACAGCTACCTCGACAGGCTCGACTGCGTCTACCTGGGACACACCTGACGGGGCAGGACCCTGAGGGGGGAGGGGGTCTACCGGGGGGGGACCTGGCGCAAGGAAGAGCGGTGGCGGGGGGAGAGGCGCAGTGCGGTAGGGGAAGAGACGGTAGTAAGGCACCGACTCGTCAAAGGTGACGTCCTGGGAGGACAGAACACGGCGCGAGGTGGGGTGGTAAAACTGCCAACCAGGCGCGTCAGGGGGGAAGCCAAGGAAGACGCAGGGAACAGCACAGGGGGACAGCTTGTCCGCAGACAAGTCGCGGACAAACGCCCGAGATCCCCAGACCCGAAACGCAGACGCATCGCCAACCTTCCCCGTCCACCGCAAGGTGGGGGAGGTCTCTGGCAAGGAGACCCGGGGCTGAAGGTTGATCTGATGCGCTGCGTACTGAACCGCAAACGGCCACAGAAAATGGGGAGCAGCCGCATGGATCATGGACGTACGAGCGACGTCCATGACCATGCCAATGCGGCGCTCAGCAATCCCATTTTGCTGTGGGGAGGTCGGAAGCGTGAAGGTCTGGCGGATGCCCTGTGCACGACAGAAGGCTCCCAGAAGGGCAGAGGAAAACTCCCCGCCTTCTGTCAGAGTGCAGACGCAGAACAGGAAAGTCCGAGCCAAAACTCTCTCTGAGCTGGAGACGAGCTGCGCGGATCCAGTCGATCAACACCTCAGTGACGTCACCCTTGCTGCGCAAGGGGAACACCGTGGTGTACCGCGAGTAGTCGTCAGCCACCAACAGGAAGTAACGCTCGTGACCCTGGCTACGGACGCGGGCGGGGCCCCACACGTCCATGTGAAGAGTCTGAAGCGGAGCCTCTGTCGGAGGAAACTCGGAGGAGTGAGGGGCGGCGCGCTGCCGCCCCTCGACGCAGGGAACGCAGGTAGGGGCAGGCCCCGGAGGGAGGGGAGGGATGGACTGGGGGAGACCAGAGACAAGGACACGGGAGGCCATGCCTCGGAGACGAGGCAGGGAGGGGTGACCAAGGCGGTGGTGCCAGAGGAGAGTCTGGTGGGACAGGAGACGACACGAGCAGGGAGCAGACTCAGGACCAGACCTGGACGCTGCAGCAAACACCTGACCCGACGCAGCTACCTGACCAGACTCAGCAACCGGAGGAGACTCAGTAGTCAGTGTGTACAGGCTCGACCCCGGCTGACGGGTAAACGTGGCAAAGTGTCGGCCCGTCCGAGCACACGTACAGTGGGTCACCCGCTGACTCGCAGGAGTGAACTGGTCCACCCCCCCATCCTGTAGATCAGCACCACTCACCAAGTTCGTAGAGAACGAGGGGAGGTAGAGACCTGACTGGGTGCCAGAGGGGGCTGCCGGACACGGCAAGACAGTGGAGAAGTGGGCAAGGACAGGGCCCCCAGAGGGGTCCGCCAGGGAGACCGCAACTGGCCGAATAAGCGGCGTAAGCGTGGTGCGGTCTCGAAAGAAGGAGCGGGAAGCACCCGAGTCAAGGGTGAAGGTGTGTAAGGCCTGAGCTGACGTGGTACCTGAGAGAGCAGACTCACCAGCACCTGGGGCAGCAGACGTACTAGCACCTAGAGCAGCAGCCTCAATGCCCGGGTCAGGCGGAACACACAGGTAACAGTCACCCTCATCACTAGTAGGCAATGCATACATGGCAGTGAGGATAGCATCATAGTCAAGAGTATAGATATCTACCCGCAGCCTAAGCAGCTCCACCCAGTCGGGGAGCTCAGCCGCGTCGCCAAACTCCGTACGCCAGGCGTCGCTCAGACGGGCGAAGCAGCGGGACTCTGCGTGACCAAACGTCCCGCAAGGCTGACCAGTCCGAGCACCAGTGCGAATGACGTACGGACAGCGAGCAGTACCCCGTGACCCGCCACGCTGAGCGTACCACTCACGAAGCTGCTGGGGCGAAAGGACCGCGCACGGACGACGCTGCAGCTGCACCTGGCCACTACAAGCAGCTGCCGAACTACTCACTCCAGGACGACTCCCACTACGGCCACCCCGACAACCCCAAGTAGCGTACCACTCACGAAGCTGCTGGGGCGTGAGGGACTCACGCGGACGTCGCTGGAGCTGCATCTGGCCACCGCCAGGAGCAGCAGGAGCAGTGGTAGCCGCAGTAGCAATAGCAGTCGTCGCAGCGCGGCCACCCCTATAACCCCAACTAGCGTACCACTCACGAAGCTGTTGGGGGGTGAGGGACTCACGCGGACGACGCTGGAGCTGCATCTGGCCACGCCAGGAGCAGCAGTAGCAGTAGAAAGAGCAGTAGCGGCAAGAGCAGCAGTAACAGCAGTACGGGCAGGGCAGTGCTCACCAGTGGCGAGAAGGGCAGGCGTACGACGGCGGCAATGGCGAGGCCGCTACCACTGTAGGGCGAGGGCTCCGCGGCAGCTGCAGGGGCGGCTGCTCCAGGGGCGGCAGTTGTAGGGGCGGCTGCTCCAGGGGCGGCTGCTCCAGGGGCGGCTGCTGCAGGGGCGGCTGCTCCAGGGGCGGCTGCTGTAGGGGTGGCTGCTCCAGGGGCGGCTGCTGCAGTGGCGGCTGCTCCAGGGGCGGCTGCTGCAGGGGTGGCTGCTCCAGGGGCGGCTGCTGTAGGGGCGGCTGCTCCAGGGGCGGCTGCTGCAGGGGCGGCTGATTCAGGGGCGGCTGCTGCAGGGGTGGCTGCTCCAGGGGCGGCTGCTGCAGTGGCGGCTGCTCCTGGGGCGGCTGCTTCAGGGGCGGCTGCTCCAGGGGCGGCTGCTGCAGTGGCGGCTGCTCCAGGGGCGGCTGTTGCAGGGGCGGCTGCTCCAGGGGCGGCTGCTACAGTGGCGGCTGCTCCAGGGGCGGCTGCTGCAGTGGCGGCTGCTCCAGGGGCGGCTGCTGCAGTGGGGGCTGCTCCAGGGGCGGCTGCTGCAGGGGGCGGCTGCTCCACGGGCGGCTGCTGCAGAGGTGGCTGCTCCAGGGGCGGCTGCTGCAGTGTCGGCTGCTCCAGGGGCGGCTGCTTAAGGGGCGGCTGCTCCAGGGGCGGCTGCTTCAGGGGCGGCTGTTCCAGGGGCGGCTGCTGCAAGGGAGGCTGCTCCAGGGGCGGCTGCTGCAGTGGCGGCTGCTCCAGGGGCGGCTGCTGCAGTGGCGGCTGCTCCAGGTTCGGGTTAGGGCAGGGCGCCGCGGCGGGCAGGGGTGACGCCACGCGGGTCCCGCAGGGGCGTCGCGACGCACAGGAGCCGCGCCTCGCGGGTCCCGCAGGGGCGACGCGACGAGGCGGGGGCGACGCGGCGGGGCCGCGACTGGCGACGGGGCGAGGCCGCGAAGGGGCCGCGAAGGGAGCCGTGAGGGGGCCGCGAAGGGGCCGCGAGGGGGGCCGCGAGGGGGCCGTGAAGGGGCCGCGAAGGGAGCCGTGAGGGGGCCGCGAGGGGGGCCGTGAAGGGGCCGCGGAGGGGCTGCGAAGGGGCCGTGAAGGGGCCGCGAAGGGGCCGCAAGGGGGCCGCGAGGGGGCCGCGAAGGGGCCGCGAAGGGGCCGTGAAGGGGCCGCGAAGGGGCCGTGAAGGCGCCGCGAAGGGGCCGTGAAGGGGCCGCAAAGGGGCCGTGAAGGGGGTGTGAAGGGGCCGTGAAGGTGCCGCGAAGGGGCCGTGAAGGGCCCGCGAAGGGGCCGCGAAGGGAGGCCGCGAAGGGGCCACGAGGGGCCTGAAGGGGCCGCGAAGGGCCGTGAGAGGGGCCGTGAGAGGCCGTGAGAGGGGCCGCTACGGGGCCGTAGGGGAGCGGGACGGGCCACTAAGGGCAGGGGACGCGACGGGAGGGTAGGTACACGGGGCGCGACTCGGGCAGGGGCGAAGCGCGCTCCGGGCAGGAAAAAAAATCGATATTCGGTGGGCCCTAGGAAACGTTCCCACTAGGGAACCTGCTCTATACCATGTGAAAGAACGAGGAATGAATCAACTAGCAAGCAGGTGGGTACAAGTAGGAAAACCTAAAAGTGTTGTACCCCATATTGTCTACCCCACTACAGCCTACACAGACTATAGCATATGAGTTTGACACTAGAAAATGAGTTGGGTACAAATATGAAACCCTAGAAAGCTGTACCCCATACTGTCTACCCCACTACAGCCTAGAAAGACTATAGCATATAAGTTTGACACACCCCCATAGGCAAAGTGGGGGAGAACAAGGGGTCACAAGACCAGTCAAGCAAAGCAGAGCAAGCTCAGGGTGGATCACAACGTCACCACACATTCTGAGCACAAGTTCAAGGGCCACAAGGCCAGTTCACATGCAGAGATATATATATAAAGTTAAACATGCAAGTGCAAGTATGTATAGGTCAAAGTACAAGCAAGGTCAAGAAGTGAGCAAGTGAGGCAAAGTAGGTACAAGACCTAACAGAGTACAGAAGCGCTGATGATCACAAGGCGCGAGTGCCTTGGTGAAGATATCAGCAGTGTTGGCGTGAGAGGCCACGTAAGCAAGTCGCAGCTGACCACGCTGCTGCAGCTCACGAGCAAGGAAGTAGCGAAGAGCAATGTGCTTCGTTATGTGCTCCAGTCTGTGCTCACGACACAAGGCCAGCATGGCCTTGTTGTCTACGTACAGAACTGGAGGAGAACGAGGCGGCTCTCCGAGGTCAGTCAGCAAGTAGGTGAGCCAGCGTAACTCCTGTGCAGCCATGGCCCCTGCGTAGATCTCAGCCTCACAGCTGGAGCTGAGAACAGAAGAAGAGCGGGTAGACCGCCACGAAACAGAACCGGAACCAAGGCTGAAGGTGTAACCCTGTGACGACCGCTGCGTAGCCAAGTCGTCAACCCAAGACGCGTCTGCGTGACCAGTGAGGACCACTAGACTCCGCCCTCCAAGCACTAGCCCCATGCCCGACGTACTGCACAAGTAGCACAACACCCTCTTCGCAGCAGCCATGTGCTCAGGGAGGTGTCTCCCAGGAGCAACATAGCGTGCCAGAATGCTAAGAGGGTATGCAAGGTCAGGTCGTGTGCAGGTCATCAGGTACATGAGGCAGCCAACAAGCTCTGGGTACGGGCCACTCGGCTCTACGGACTCATCCGAAGGCAGAGCTGAGAGCGAGTGGGGAGTAGACAGAGGAGTGGCCTGTGGCGAGGAGTACGTGAAGCCGAAGCGCTGAAGGACCTGCTGCACCATGTGTGACTGAGTCAGGGTAATGGTGCGCTGTGCTCTGTCCCGGGTGATCTGCAAGCCAAGGTAGCCGCGCCAGCAGCACCAGCTCCAGCAGCACCAACACCAGCACCCTCAGAAGCACCAGCACCAGCAGCACCTCCAGCGCCAACACCCTCAGCAGCTCCAGCTCCAGCTCCAGCACCTCCAGCAGCTCCAGTACAAGGAGTACCCGCAGGCCCAGCAGCTCCAGTACCTCCAGTACGAGCACCTCCGGGACCCGTGGCACCAGCACCCTCAGCAGCAGTAGAACCTCCAGCACCAGCAGCACCTCCAGCTCCAGCAGCACGGCTCCAGCGACGAGCAAACCACTCGCGCAGCTCCTGTGGAGAGAGTAGCTCTCGCCGGGACGAAGCACCCGAAGGACCTCCAGGCCCAGTCCCTCCAGACGCCACACGAGCAGGCTCAGCACCCCAAGGCTCCGCACCCCCAGGCTCAGCACCCCCAGGCTCAGCAACCCCAGGCTCAGCACCCCCAGACTCAGCACCCCCAGACTCAGCACCCCTAGACTCAGCGCCCCCAGAGTCAGCACCCCCAGGCTCAGCACCCCCAGGCCCCGCACCCGCAGGCTCAGCACCCCTAGCAGCACCAGAGTCAACAGCTACCTCGACAGGCTCGACTGCGTCTACCTGGGACACACCTGAGGGGGCAGGACCCTGAGGGGGGAGGGGGTCTACCGGGGGGGGACCCGGCGCGAGGAAGAGCGGCGGCGGGGTAAGGGACGCAGTGCGGTAGGGGAAGAGACGGTAGTAGGGAACCGACTCGTCAAACGTGACGTCCTGAGAGGACAAAACACGGCGCGAGGTGGGGTGGTAAAACTGCCAACCAGGCGCGTCAGGGGGGAAGCCAAGGAAGACGCAGGGAACAGCACGGGGGGACAGCTTGTCCGCAGACAAGTCGCGGACAAACGCCCGAGATCCCCAAACACGGAACGCAGACGCATCGCCAACCTTCCCCGTCCACCGCAGAGCAGGGGAGGTCTCCGGCATGGAGACCCGGGGCTGAAGGTTGATCTGATGCGCCGCGTACTGAACCGCGAACGGCCACAGAAAATGGGGGGCAGCCGCATGGATCATGGACGTACGGGCGACGTCCATGACCATGCCAATGCGGCGCTCAGCAATCCCATTTTGCTGTGGAGAGGCCGGAAGCGTGAACGTCTGGCGGATGCCTCGTGCACGACAGAAGGCTCGCAGAAGGTCAGAGGAGAACTCTCCGCCTCTGTCGGAGTGCAGACGCAGAACAGGAAAGTCCGAGCCGAAACTCTCTCTGAGCTGGAGACAAGCAGCGCGGATCCAGTCGATCAACACCCCAGTGACCTCACCCTTGCTGCGCAAGGGGAAGACTGCGGTGTAACGCGAGTAGTCGTCAACCACCAGCAGGAAGTAACGCTCGTGACCCTGTCCACGGACGCGGGCTGGGCCCCACACGTCCATGTGAAGCGTCTGCAGTATCGGGGCCGCGAGGGCTGCGGAGTAGGGGCCGCGAGTGCGGCGGAGTAGGGGCCGCGAGGGCGGCGGATCGGGGCCGCGAGGGCGGCGAATCGGGGCCGCGAGGGCGGCGGAGTAGGGGCCGCGAGGGCGGCGGATCGGGGCCGCGAAGGACGGCGGATCGGGGCCGCGAGGGCGGCAGAGCGGGGCCGCGAGGGCGGCGGATCGGGGCCGCGAGGGCGGCGGATCGGGGCCGCGAGGGCGGCGGAGTAGGGGCCGCGAAGGGCGGCGGATAGAGCCGCGAGGGTGGCTCGAAGGGGCCGCGAGGGCGGCGCGAAGGGGCCGCTAGGGCGGCGCGAGAGAGGGGAGCGCGACTCGGGCAGGGGCTGAGTGCGCTCCGGGCAGGAAAAGAAAAACGGTGGGCCCTAGGAACAGTTCCCACGGGGGAACCTGCTCGATACCATGAGAAGAAACAAGGAATGAATTAACTATGAATGAATTGGGTACAAGTAATGACCCTAATTGGGTTGTACCCCTTATGGGCTACCCCACTATAGCCTACACAATATGCATGAGCTATAATGTTCTGACATCCGAGTAGCTTCGAGACGCACCCAATCAAATTTGCTGCTCGGATGTTGCCATGAAGAACCGCGTAACACATTTCCAATGTCGAAATGTGTTGTTTGTGCTGTTTAATTTGCTACACAAATACACTTCGGCGCTGCACACAATCTGGTTGGGTCTTCCCTCAACACCTGCTCGAGGGGACACCTTGTCAGAAATAACGGGCAAGAATGGGTGACTAGAAGGGATGGATGAGTACAAGTAGGGCAAGGTCTAATCCTTAAGTGTTATACTCAGTAGAGGCTACCCCACTACAGTCTACAATATAGAAACATAGTTTGACACACTCCCATAGGCAAAGTGGCGGATAGCAAACACAACCAACGGTCATAAGACCAGTCAAGCAAGAAAACAAAGCAAACCAAAGCTCAGGGTGGATCTCAAGATCTCCACGCATTCTAAGTACAAGCAAGCGGCCACAAGGCCAGTTCACGTGCAGAGTTATAAAAGCACGAGCAGTATATATATATTTTTTATATGTATATGTATGTATATATATATAACAAGACAAGTTACCAGCAGGTGAGGAAGAGTAGGCACAAGAGCCATGGTAAAGACATCAGCAGTGTTGGCCCGAGAGGCCACGTAAGCGAGGCGCAGCAGGAAGAGGAGGGAGGGACCGGGGGAGACCAGAGACAAGGACACGGGAGGCCATGCCTCGGAGACGAGGCAGGGAGGGGTGACCAAGGCGGTGGTGCAAGAGGAGAGTCTGGTGAGACAGGAGACGACACGAGCAGGGGGCAGACTCAGGACCAGACCTGGACGCCGCAGTAGACACCTGACCCGACGCAGCTACCTGACCAGACGCAGCAACCGAAGGAGACCCAATAGTCAATGTGTACAGGCTCGACCCCGGCCGACGGGAAAACGTGGCCAAGTGTCGGCCCGTCCGAGCACACGTGCAGTGGGTCACTCGCTGACTCGCAGGAGTGAACTGGTGAACCCCCCCATCCTGTAGATCAGCACCACTCACCATGTTCGTAGAGAACGAGGGGAGGTAAAGACCTGACAGGGTGCCAGAAGGGGCCGCCGGACACGGTAAGACAGTGGAGAAGTGGGCAAGGATAGGACCCCCAGAGGGGTCTGCCAGGGAGACCGCAACTGGCCGACTAAGCGGCGTGAGTGTGGTGCGGTCTCGAAAGAAGGAGCGGGAAGCACCCGAGTCAAGGGTGAAGGTGTGGGAGGCCTGAGCCGACATCGTACCAGAGAGAGCAGAGTCACCAGCACCTGGGGCAGCAGACTCACTAACACCTAGAGCAGCAGCCTCACCAGCACCTAGAGCAGCAGCCTCACCAATGCCCGGGCCAGGCGGAACACACAGGTAACAGTCACCCTCATCACTAGTAGACACAGCATACATGGCAGCAAGAATAGCATCATAGTCAAGATCAAAGATAGCAACCCCCGCCCTAGACAGCTCGCCCCAGCGAGGGATCTCCGTGGCGTCAGGGAACTGGTGACGCCAAGCGTCCGTCAGGCGGCCGAAGCAGCGCTGGGTGGAGTGCGGGCCTCCGCACTGCTCACCAGTGCGGTCCCCGGTACGAAGGACGTAGGTACAGGGACCAGCACCCCCACCCCGCTGACGCCCAGCGTACCACTCACAAAGCTGCTGGGGGGACGGGGTCTCACGAGTGCGCTGCTGCTGCTGGCGCTGACCACCACCGGATCCACCCCTCTGCGCAGAGCCGCGACCAGCTCCACCGCCGCCGCCGCCACCTCCGCCGCCTCCGCCACCTCCGCTCCCACCGCCACCGACGCCTCCACCCCCGCCACCACTCCCACCACCACCCCCACCCCCTCCACCGCCTCCACCGCCACCTCCACCGCCCCCGCCAGCTCATCCAGCACCCTTGCCCCCTTTGCCTTTGCCGGTGCGGCGTCTCCCGCTAGGGGCAGACGCAGCTCCGACCGACTCGAGGCCAACGAGGTCGGCCGCAGCAGCAGAGGCAACAGAGGGCAAGAGGGGGGAGGGGGAGCACCCCTCAAAGAAGGGGGTACGAGGGTCACCACGAGAGGCTCCTACAGCGATTATACTCTTCTCTGCTGCCAGGAGGTGCTCCTCGAGGAGGTCAACGGTGAGTGTGGTGGGGCAAACAGAGAGGAAGTGGTCCCTGACCGAGCGAAGGGAGTCAGGGAGCCGGGTGACTATGTAGTAGAGGGTGATGTACATGGGGGGGGTTCTTGGCGCAGAACTCAGCAGGAAGCGCAGCGCGGTAGCGGGTGTCACTAGTGCGAAGGTGCGTAATGAGGTCAGCGACTGTGGGAAAGGCGGCGAGGTCAGGGAACAGGTACGGCAGCATGAGGCGGCTAAGGGCAGCAGTGGCAGGGGAAGAGTAGCGTGCAACGACAGCGTCGTACAAGGTCTTAGCACTCTTGTACTGACTAAAATGCGCACGCTCAGCGGTCGGTAAGTGGCGACGCACAGCAAGACGGGCAGCAGCATCGCGTGTGGCCCACTGTGAGCGAACAGTGCTGTCAGCATCGGCAGGAGGGGCAGGAGAGGCACCAGAGGTGAGCTCGAACAGGGAGAGTCCGTCTGTCCTATCGCACAGTAGGAAAAGCTGCAGGTCATCGACCCAGACCTCAAAGTCAACAGCCCGACCCTCAGCATCAAAGGTAAGGACACTGGGGGTAGCCATGACAGCACCAGTCTAGCAGTGAGAGCAGTAGGCTAGGGGCAGCGCAGTGGCAAAGGCGCTGCTCGGGAGTGCTCTCACCAGTCCGGGTGGGTAGGGCCGGGGCGCGCCGGCAGGAACAGGGCCGGAACTGCGGCGTCGGCGGCTCGACAGCGGCAGCAGCGGCTCGGCGGCGGTGGCGGCTCGACGGCGGCGGCGGCGGCTCGAAGGCGGCTCGGCGGCGACGGCGGCTCGACAGCGGCGGCTCGACAGCGGCGGCTCGACGGCGGCGGCGGCGGCGCAGCGGCTCGCCGGCTCGGCGGCGGCCGCAAGAGGGTGGCAGGAGGGCCGCGAGAGAGCGGCGACGGGGCCGCGAGAGGGCGGCGACGGGGCCGCGAGAGGGCGGCGACGGGGCCGCGAGAGGGCAGCGACGGGGCCGCAAGGGCGGCGACGGGGCCACAAGGGCGGCGACGGGGCCGCAAGGGCGGCGAAGGGGTCGCTGAGGGCGGCGACAGGGCCGCTGAGGGCGGCGACGGGGCCGCTAGAGGGCGGCGACGGGGCCGCAAGAGCAGCGGCGGGGCCGCAAGGACGGCGACGGGGCCGCTGAGGGCGGCGACGGGGCCGCTGCGGGCGGCGAAGGGGCCGCGGAGGGCGGCGACGGGGCCGCTGAGGGCGGCGTCGGGGCCGCTAGAGGGCGGCGACGGGGCCACGAAGGGCGGCGACGCGGCCGTTAAGGGCGGCGGCGGAGCCGCTAATGTCAGCGACGGGGCCGCGAGAGGGCGGCGACGGGGCCGTGTAGGGTGGGGCCGCGAGGGGCCGCTAAGGGCGGTGACGGGGCCGCGAGAGGGGCCGTGAGAGGGCGCGATGGGCCGCTAAGGGGAGGACGGCACACAGGGCGCGCCTCGGTCAGGAGCGACTCTCTCTCCGGGCAGAAAAAAAAAAAAAATCGATTTTCAGTGGTGGGCCCTAGGAACAGTTCCCACTAGGGAACCTGCTCTATACCATGTGAAGAAATGAGGAATGAATGATGAACTAGAAAATGAGTTGGGTACAAATATGAAACCCTAGAAAGCTGTACCCCATACTGTCTACCCCACTACAGCCTAGAAAGACTATAGCATATAAGTTTGACAAATATGATTTTTTTTTTAAGTGTATAACACTTTCTAAAAATACGTATTGTGAAAGCGCAGCTGACTGTAGCGCAGCAAGGCAACTGCGAATTAGCATTCGCCGAATATATAAGAGGGTTGGAGGCTATTTGGCCTCCACCCACGTCTTCATTTCGGAACTTTGTAGTTCCACTCCCACCCACCCACCCTGATTATATACATGTATGATTTTTAGTTGGGCGAGAATGTTGTAATTACTGCAATTCTAATGAAGCACGTTGCCATTGCAAGAACAGAAAGCAAGCTTTCTCAATCCAGGAAATTATGACATGTGCAATTGCAAAGCACTTCACTGTCTTCATTAGGTGACAATCCAGCTTGTTAATGTATTCGAATACAGTAACCTAATTTTGCAGCGCTTGTGCTTGTACCGTGTGTTGCGTTGGGATGTAATTGCCACGTGCCTCCAATTCTCTCACGCCAAAAATGCTGAATATTGGCTGTAACCTGGTTCGTTTGCTTACATCCATTGTATTCATTGGTCACATGACAATACCCTGTAATCTGGAGGGCCTGTTTCATGTTGAGATTGCTGCATGCTTACAATATGTCACTTGGATAACCTAGAATAAACTGCACATAGAAGCAAGAGTGGTATCATCAGCCTGCGGGAGTTGAAACTAGATCGAGAAAGGCAATAATGGGCAACGACAGGTGACAACTTTCCCTTTGCTTCGCCTCCCTGTCGTCGTGCGTGTCCCTGCCAAAGGTGTTGATTTGCTAGACCTGCCTTTGCGACTTCGGCGAATTTGTCCACCTCAGCGACAGCTATCCCCCAGGTCCCGTTGACTCCAGGGAAGCAAGCGACTCGCACTGGCAGCGTCCTGGGTTCTCCGTGCTCCTACCGAGTCTAGCGAACTTGTACTCCCTCGTCGTCAACCTTGCCACTGGAGAATTCACTTGTTTGTCAGTCCTGCGAAGAATGATATGCTTCGCTGGAATCGTTCAATTGTTTCGCATGCCATTGTGATGCCAGCGGAGAGCATCTTTCTCTCCTCTCACAACTCAACTCCACCCCTCTCCTCCCCGCATCGGTGGCCAGGAGCCAAGCCAAATGACGTCCCTAGTACAGAACCACCCTTCTCTGCTACTAACAATATAAAGACTTCTCGAGCCACGCATCTCATCTTGCAATCTAAGTAGACATTCCGCAGCTACTTCTCGCATACCGTCTTTTCGCTCTTGGAATCTCGCGTGCACGATTCGTAGATTTTTCTTTCTTTCTTTCAAGCTCCACAATTGTCGTCATGAAGCCGCTTGTGTACGCCATCCTCCTGCTCGTCCTCCTCGGCACTCTTGATTCCGCGCTCGCGTGACTGAAGAGGGCGCGCCCCAAGCGCGCAAGCCCCGCGGTGTTCATGGGCGGACAGCCATGGTATCCTCCCCCGCAACAATTCCGCCCCAAGCGCGCCAGCCTCGCTCACCCGCTGCTAGACCAGCGCGACCCGTCTCCGCGGAGGCTCCGCCCCAAGCGCGCCAGCATCGCGCACCCGCTGTTAGACCAGCGCGATCCGTCCCCGCGAAGGTTCCGCCCCAAGCGCGCCAGCCTCGCGCACCCGCTGCTAGACCAGCGCGAGCCGTCTCCGCGGAAGTTCCGCGCCCGAAGCGCCCGAAGCGCGCCCGAAGCGCGCCAGCCTTGTTCAAGCTACTGAGAGCGCCCCGAGTGCTCCGCGGATGTTGCGTGGAGGAGGCTACGAAATACTCCGCGATGAGCCTGTGGCTCGTTATAGCACGAATGATTACTACACTTCGGATTGGTACACTCCCGAGTCGTCGTACTGGACTGACCCCTATGGGGGGCTATATGATTATGGCAGCGATTCTAGCTCTTACGACGATTTCTACGGTTCTGATGGGTCTGGATACGATACTGATTGGTCTGGATACGATACTGATTGGTCTGGAGATGGTACCGACTCGTCTGGATACGATATTGATTGGTCTGAATATTATGATTGGTTAAACGCGTACAAGTTTGGACTGTAGTATTTGTCGAAGGACCATGGATGTGTATCTCTTTGGTCTCCTTCGTCAGCGCACCACGGATCGTACAGGAGGGCGGGACTTCAGCTTTATTTCCCTCGGCGATTCGCCTCATCACGTGGCCAGATCTAAGGGGAACTAGATTATGATCAGGGGTGTGTGTGTGTGTGTTTATGTGTGTGTGTGTGTGTATTTGTGTGTGTGTGTGTGTGTGTGTGTGTGTGTGGGACCTATTCTGGACTTTCAAAATTTTTCATACTGGCTTGTATATACTGCTCACTGGAGTTTCTTGAAGGAAACATAAACCTAACATAAACACAGTGCTTGAAGGAAAGAGAATTGTCAGCATTGGCTGACATTGAAGAACCTCCAAATGTGCACATGTTATTATGAGGCGAGCTGTGGGCTGGCTTGGCTTCCACTGTGGTGGTCTTATAAATCCATGTTTCCCTCTACGCCAGTCTCTCACGTCACGACTTTCAAGCATCACTTAGTACTAAGGTACTCCACAAGCCATAACGATATACACCTGATTCTCATGATATGTTTGCGGTAAGATAGTTTGTACCGTGGTTCGTCTACTTTATCAGCATTCTCTTGCTCCACGCAATGAATTGCATCAGTAATTAGGTAGTGAGTTCAGTTACTATGATTAACTCAACGAGTTTACAGACAATGATCACATGTATTGCGTGATTCCGCGGGTGGCACCACCACATTTGAGTAGATCCCTACGATTGTGTCAAATGTTATTATTTGTTATAGGCTGCTGTGAGGTGCTCCTTAGTGAGTACAACTCAGTTAGGGTTTCATATTTGTACTCCCTTGCTTTCCTAGTCACACCATTCCGTTGCTTTCTATTTCTGAGATGGTATCACGAGTAGGTTTAGAATCCTTGCCTAGCCTAGCCTACCTCGTGCCCTCCGCGCCCTAGAGCGCCCCCGCGCCTTACGCGCCCTTCGTCACGCGCCCTGGCGCCCTCCGCGCCCTCGCGTCTTCTGTGTTAGAATCGGTAGCTAGCGATGATGAGACTATCGAGAAAGTTTGGTACAAAATAGGAACCAAGGGTTGTACCCCATAGTGGCTACCCCACTACAGCCTAGATAAATAACCTAAGCATATATGTTTGACACACCCCCATAGGCAAAGTGGGGAAGAACAAGGGGTCACAAGACCAGTCAAGAGAAGCAAAGCAAACTCAGGGTGGATCACAACGTCACCACACACTCTGAGCAGAAGCAAAGGGCCACAAGGCCAGTTCACATGCAGAGGTATATAAGTATTAGCAAACAGTACAGTGATCACTACCTAGCAAGTGTAGGCATGCAGGTATATAATAGAGATCCCAGTACAAGCAAGGTCAAGAGGTAAGCAGGTGAGACGAAACAGGTACAAGGCCAAGAGCAGTGCAGAAGCGCTGATGGTCACTAGGCGGAAGCGCCTTGGTGAACACATCAGTAGTGTTGG
This sequence comes from Closterium sp. Naga37s-1, assembly GCA_947471745.1. Classification (NCBI taxonomy): domain Eukaryota; kingdom Viridiplantae; phylum Streptophyta; class Zygnematophyceae; order Desmidiales; family Closteriaceae; genus Closterium; species Closterium sp. Naga37s-1. Next base: position 2,961,913 of record CANJKZ010000170.1, on the reverse strand, counting down.
CCCGAGTGGCCACGTACGCAAGACGGATTTGTCCACGCTGCTGCAGCTCTCGAGCCAGGAAGTAACGCAGAGCGATGTGCTTCGTTCTGTGCTCCAGTCTGTGCTCCTGACACAAGGAAATCATGGCCTTGTTGTCGACGTATAGAACAGGAGGAGAACGAGGCGGCTCTCTCAAGTCGGTCAGCAGGTAGGTGAGCCAGCGTAACTCCTGTGCAACCATGGCCCCTGCGTAGATCTCATCCTCACAACTGGAGCTGAGAACAGAAGACGAGCGGGTAGACCGCCACGAAACAGAACCGGAGCCAAGGCTGAAGGTGTAACCCTATGACGACCGCTGCATAGCCAAGTCGTCAACCCAAGAAGCGTCTGCGTGACCAGTGAGGACAACTGGACCCCGTCCTCCAAGCACGAGCCCCATGCCCGACGTACTGCACAAGTAGCGCATCACCCTCTTAGCGGCCTTCCAGTGCTCTGTTCGGTGTCTCCCGGGCGCAACGTAGCGTGCCAGGATGGTAAGAGGGTAAGCAAGGTCAGGTCGAGTGCAGGTCATCAGGTACATGAGGCAGCCCACAATCTCTGGATACGGGCCACTCGGCTCTACGGACTCATCCGAAGGCAGAGTTGAGAGTGAGTGACCGGTAGGCAAAGGAGTGGCCTGTGGCGAGGAGTACTGGAAGTCGAAGCGCTGAAGGACCTGCTGCACCATGTGTGACTGAGTCAAGGTAATGGTGCGCCGTGCTCTGTCCCGGGTGATCTGTAAGCCAAGATAGCTGTGCAGCTCACCGAGGTCTGTGCACGTGTGTCTCTTCTTCGGCTCCGACTTCACTAGAGTCAATGCCTCGGTGTCAGCAGTGGCAAAAACCAAGTCGTCGACGTACACGAGGATGTAGAATAGCGGTAGCAAAGTGTCGGTGCGCAGAAACAACGACGGGTCAGCAGAGGAAGGAGCAAACCCAAGTGCCGCTAGTGTGGTCCTCAGTGTGTCGTGCCACTCGCGAGGCGCCTGGCGGAGACCGTAGACTGGTCGTCGCACGCTCCACTGGGTACCGTCAGGAAACGACCCAGTGAAGCCACGAGGACGTTGAAGCCAGATCTCCTCGTGCAGGCTGCTCTGCAAGAACGCTGTGCTGAAGTCAAGGGAGTGGAGCTCATAGTCACGCTGAGCAGCGACGTGCAGCAGCACCCAAAGAGTGGTCATCTTCAGGGTGGGGGAGAAGGTCTGAAAGTAGTAAACTCCCTGACGCTGACTGAAGCCTCGAGCAACGTAACGGGCCTTGAAGACAGGCGGAGAACCTGGCGGCCGCTTCACCCTGAAAATCCACATGCCATCGACTATGTTCCCCCGAGGTGGGGGAACCGCATCGACGTAAGTGCCTGTGGACTTCCAGGATGCCATCTCTGCATCCATGGCTGTCTGCCACTAAGAGGAGTAAGGACCCGTAATCGCCTCTGCGTAAGAGCGCGGGGTCGGGATGTCTAGAGCATCCGGGTCTCCCTCAGGTGCAAGCAGCGAGGACACGAGATGAGATACAGCGGCTGCAAGACACTCAAAGTCCTCCTGCCTGTCCTCAAGGACGTCCGTGCTAAGAGCACACTCACCCCCCACGGACGGAGGACAGACAGACTCTGACTCAGCAACAAGACTAGCGGCGTAGTCTAGACGATATCGAGCAGCAAAGTCGACTAGCTCAGCAACTAAAGCAGACGCAGCAGTAGACTCAAAGGAGGGGTCAGTGACAACAGTAGCAAGGAGACGCGTGACAGTAGGACTGGCAGCACGAACTAATTCACACTCAGGGTCCGTACCCTAAGGGAGAGAGGACGCAGGAGGCGACAGCAGAGGGACACGCTGCGGAGCAGAAGAAGGACGAAGCCCCATAGTGTGTGTGCAAGGGATAGGAGGAGGACGCTGACGACTAGTGCGACCAGTGCGACTAGTGCGAGCAGTGCGAACAGGTGAGGCAGGGCGAGACTCGGGCTCACGCCGCTTTGTAAGCGAGGCTGGTTGCTCAGTGTAGGGGGTAGGAGCGGGCAGTGGGGAGCCGGGCTGTAACGGTAGGCCAGTAGAAGACGGAAGGCTAAGGACCTGACGAAGTACCGTGTCAGGCGGCGGCAAACTCGACGGCGTCGGAGGAGAGAAGAACAGTCGCGTCGGTGCGGTACCCCCAGCACCAGCACCTCCAGCAGTAGCACCCCCAGAACCGGTACCTCCAACTCCAGGGTCTCCAGTTCCAACACCTCCAGCAGTAGCACCCCCAAGACCGGCACCTCCAGCTCCAGGGTCTCCAGCTCCAGTACCTCTAGCAGCAGCACCCCTAGAACCGGTACCTCCAGCTCCAGGGTCTCCAGCTCCAGCACCTCCAGCAGTAGCACCCCCAGAACCGGCACCTCCAGCTCCAGGGTCTCCAGCTCCAGCACCTCCAGCAGCAGTACCTCCAAAACCAGCACCTCCAGCTCCAGGGTCTCCAGCACCACCGGCCCCGGCAGCTCGAGTACCTCCAGTACGAGCACCTCCAGGGCCTGCAGTGTCGGAAGCACGAGCACCTCCAGCTCCTGCTGCACCGCCTCCAGGACCAGTATTACCAAGCCGAGAGCGGGTGCGGGTAGCGTACCACTCACGGAGCTGCTGCGGCGAGAGAGGCACGCGCGAAGGAGACACAGTGCCCCGAGGCTCAGCACCCCCAAGTGCAGTACCCCTAGGCGCCGCATTCTCAGACTCAGCACTCCTCGGCTCCGTACGGACTGGCACAGCACCCCCAGGCTCCGCACTCCTAGGCTCTGCAACCTCAGGCTCCGCACTCCCAGACTCAGCACCCCCAGGCTCCTCAAACCCAAGCTCAGCACCTCTAGGCTCCGCACCCTCCAACTCAGCAACCCCAGGCTCAGCACCCTCACACTCCACAACCCCAGGCACAGCACCCCCAGACGTAGCACCCCGAGCGGGACCACCCCCAGCAGCACCTGAGTCACCAGTGACCTCGACAGGCTCAGCGACGGGAGGAAGGTCTACCTGAGAGACACCTGAAGGAGCAGGACCCTGAGGGGGGAGGGGGTCTACCGGAGGGGGACCTGGAGCAAGGAAGAGCGGCGGGGGGGGGGGCAGAGGCGTAGTGCGGTAGGGGAAGAGACGGTAGAAAGGAACCGACTTGTCCAAAGTGACGTCCTGAGAGAGGAAGACACGGCACGAGGTGGGGTGGTAAAACTGCCAGCCAGGCGCGTCAGGGACAAAGCCAAGGAAGACGCAGGAAATGGCGCGAGAGGAGAACTTGTCCGCGGTGGTATCGGTGACAAAGGCACGAGAGCCCCAGACCCAGAAGCGCGACGCATCACCAACCTCCCCCGTCCAACGCAGTGTCGGCGAGGTATCCGGCAAGGAGACCCGGGGCCAGAGGTTGAGCTGATGCGCAGCGTAGCAGACCGCAAACGGCCACAGAAAATGGGGAGCAGCCGCATGGATCATGGAGGTACGAGCAATCTCCATGACAAGGCCAATGCGGCGCCCAGCAACCCCATTCTGCCGTGGAGAGTGTTAAGATAAGAATGAAATTGATAGAAAATGTGAAGTACAACCCTAGATATAGCAAACCCTAATCATGCAAGGCAGTAGAAATGTAACACCTAGACTAACCTAAACAACACATATAAGATATATGTTGACACACCCCCATAGTCTAGGTGACAGTAACCCCGTGGAAAGACAACACATATCTCAGGGTGGGTCTCAAGGACACACACAGTCTGAGAGCAAACAAGGGTCACATGACCAGTCAGCAAGAACAAGAACAAGCAAGGGTCACAAGACCAGTCCAGAAGAACAAGACAAATCTCAGGGTGGAGCTCAAAGTCACCACACAGTCCGAGAGCAAGCAAAAGAGCCACAAGGCCAGTTCACATGCAGGTATATAGCAAATATATTGAGATGCAAGATTACAAGACAATAAGGACAAAGCATCTACGTAAGCAAGTGAGGACGGGCCCGCACAAGGCCAAGCTGGGTGCAGAAACGCTGGTGATCACAAGGCGGCAACGCCTTGGTGAAGATATCTGCAGTGTTGGCCTCAGAGACCACACGTCGAACGAGTGCCTGACCATGCTACTGCAACTCACGCAGAAGGAAATAACGAAGCTGGATGTGCTTCACCTTCCCAACCAGTCGGGGCTCCTCACACAACACGACGGCAGACCTGTTGTCGGCGAACAAATCTGGGGGAGAGCGAGGCCGCTCACCAAGGTCGGTGAGAAGGAAAGACAGCCAGCGAAGCTCCTGAGCGGCCATGGCCGCAGCGTACACCTCTGCCTCACAGCTGGAACCAGCGACTGACGACGCCCGAGTCGACCGCCACGAGACAGCACCTGTCCCGAGGCTAAAGGAGTACCCCTGTGTAGACCGACGCGTCTCCGCGTCGTCGGTCCACGACGAGTCCGAGTAACCTGTAAGTGTAACTGGCTGCTTCCCTCCAAGGACCCATGCCTGATGTACTCGCCACATACTTCGCCACCCTCTTAGCAGCGTACCAGTGGGACGGTCGGTGTCTCCCAGACGCAACAAAGCGCGCAAGTACGCTAAGAGGGTAAGCTAGGTCTGGGCGAGTACAGGTCATCAGGTACATGAGACAACCCACCAGCTCATGATATGGACCACTGGACTCAAATGACTCGACCGAAGGTGGAGCCGTGAGCCCATGATCCACACCAAGAGGGGTGAGCTGTACCTTGGAGAACGGGAAGCGAAACCGCGTGAGGATCTGCTCGACCATATGCGACTGAGTCAGCGTAATGGTGCGAGCTGCCCTGTCCCTGGTGATCTGCAGGCCAAGGTAGTGCTGCAGCTCACCAAGGTCAGTGCAAGTGTGTCTCCTCTGCAGTTCCTCCTTCACGGAGGCCAGCGCGCGTCGGTCGGGAGTGGCGAACACCAGTTCGTCGACGTAGACCAGGACAAAGAACGGGGTCGAGCCACGGCACCGGCCCCTGCTGCTAATCCTGTGGCTCCGCCTCTGCCCTCTCCTGCTGCGACTGCAGCTGCACCCGCTGCTGCGAGCGGGACTCCTGCGCTACCCTCTCCTGGTGCGGCCGTGACTCCTCCTGTACTCTCTCCTGCTGGGTCTGTAACTGCACCTGCTGCTGCGGGCTGGACTCCTGCTCTACCCTCTCCTGGTGCGGCCGTGACTCCTCCTCTACCCTCTCCTGCTGCGGCTGCAGCTGCACCCGCTGCTGCGACCGGGACTCCTGCTCTACCCTCTCGTGCTGCTGCTGTGACTCCTCCTCTACTCTCTCCTGCTGTCGTAGCTGCTGCTGCTGCTGCTGCTGCTGCTCCTGCTGCTGCTGCTGCTGTGCCCTCTCAAACCGCTCACGCTCCTCCCTCTCCAACTGGAGGAGACGCTGCTCACGGGTCAGTGCGAGGTGTAGGCGCCACAGTGCCAGTGCCTCCAGCTCCAACATTACCAGAACCAGCACCTCCACTAGCTGTTGGTGCAACCCTACGGTTTGCACTCGGCTTGTTGTCCGTGTGCGTGCATGTGTGTGTGTATGGAATGGTATGAGGGCATGGGATAATATATATTTCATGCTTATAATTGTGTGTGAATGTTGAGTCAATAGCGAGTTATCGCTAGACGCGTGTTACGCGGTCGTTTGTGTCTCGCGCGCGGTTTCTATTTTGTCGTGCGCGGTTTCTATTTTGTCCTGTGTCGAACGTTCGGTGTGTCGCAGGTGTGTGCAGCAGACCCATCAAGAACTCAAGGATGAGTTTGTGATGAAGAGCCCGAGCCTTGGTGTCAAGCCTCAAGTGATTTCGAAGCTCGCCAAAAGGGTACACCTCAAGATATTGAAGATAGTTACATTACTTTGTGTAGTGTAACATTTCACTTGGTGTAGGCCCTAGTGAAGGGTAGTTTTGAGACCCTTCGTGGTTGGGGACAGTGTGGCACTGTTCCACATCACTGTACCTCGGCTCTTGGGGTTTGTAGGAGCTGGGAGTCATTCCCAACTCGTAACTCTTCCTAACTCTTCCTATCTTGTGTTCTAAGACTATAGTGGCTGCCATAGTACCGTTCGTTCAAACCGATGCTGTGTCGTCAATTCTTTATCAAATCGTGCAATCTAAATTGCTAATTGTAGACGACGTGAAGACGCTCCAGATCCAATTTGAATCAAGTCATTTGCAGCTGTGAGCAGAACGCTATCAACGTTTGAAGCCGCTGTGCAGAAATCCGACTGTGCACTCTATCTTTCGTTTTAGGCACATTGGAGCCTACGGTGACTATAACACTAGCGACACCCCCGGGGCCTCCAGTACCTCCCGTAGGAGCACCCCCAAGCTCCGCAGCAACCGGCCGCAGAGGAGAACGAGGAGGGAACTGCGGGACGACCGGGAAGCCGGGGGATGACGAGGGGCGGGGCCGCCGACTCGAGGCTGCCGTGTCCTCCACAGGAGTGACCTCCACGCCCACACCCATTGCACCCCCTGAACTGACACCACGAGCTCCTGCAGCCCCAGCACCCGCACCCTCCGCAACTGCACCTCCCGCACCCCCAGACACGACAGGGACTGGACGCTGCAGGGGGGACGACTGCGGAGTGACGTGCGACACACCTGACGGGGCAGGACGCTAAGCGGGGGGGGCTACCGGGGCGACTGGGGGGGCTCAAGGGTGAGGAACAGCGGGGGGGAAAAGACCTCAGTACCTCGGTGGGGGCGACTCCTGTAGTAACAGACAGACTCGTCGAACGTGACGTCCTGAGAAGCGAAGAACCCGCAGGTGACCGGGTCGTAGAACACCCAGCCGGAGGCGTCCAAAGGGAAGCCAAGAAAGACGCAGGCACGAGTGCGCGGAGACAACTTGTTCGCGCCAGGGGCGCGAACGTGGGCCAGACAACCCCAGACGCGGAAGTCAGCTGCTATGCCCTGTAAACCTGACCAGAGAGAGACCGGCGTCACCCGTGGCCGTGCGTCACTGGGCCACAGGTTCAGCTGGTGCGCCGCATAGCGGACTGCCTGAGGCCACAAGAACTGAGGGGCACCGGCATGGCACATGGAGGTCCGGGAAACCTCCATGACCAGGCCGATGCGACGCTCGGCTACCCCGTTCTGCTGCGGCGAGGCTGGTAGCGTGTACGACTGAATGACTCCCCGACTCTGACAGAACGTCTCTACGCGAGTGGAAGAGAACTCACCACCACGGTCTGAGTGTAGGCGAAGCCCACACAGGCCCTGGGCGCCACCCCGCGCTAGTAGCCACGGCTCGAGGACGGTAGGCACGTCGGCCTTCCGTCGCAAGGGGAAAACTGTGGTGTAGCGTGAATAGTCGTCCACCACAATCAGGAAGTAGCGTTCCTGACGTGGGCCACGGACAGGGGAGGGGCCCCAGACGTCCAAGTGCAGGGTCTGGAAGGGAGCCGTGGTCGGGGGGAACGAGGAGGAATGAGGGGCGGCGCGCTGCCGACCCTCGACGCAAGGAGTGCACGGCGGCGCAGGCGAGCGAGGAAGCGGGGCAAGCGACGCTGGGAGACCTGAGACCAGACGGTGACGTACCATCCTACTAAGACGTGGGAACGACGGGTGACCTAGACGGTGGTGCCAAAGGAGTGACGGGTGGGTGAGTGACCGACAGTCGCACGACACAGCAACTACCTAACCTGACCTGACCTGACCCGACTCAGTGTGGTGGGACCCAGTGTGTAGTGAGTACAGACCAGATCCCGGCTCTCTGAGGAAAGTGGCCAGAGGCGCCCCAGTGGCACCGACGGTGCAGGAGGCAACAGGCTCGTCCAGTGGGAAAGTAGTGACTACGCCTAGGTCGTGGAGGTGACTGACACCCACCAGGTTCCTAGAGAACGAGGGGGTGTAGTAACCTGTAAGAAAACCTGAGGGAGCCGCCGGACACGGGAGAATGGTAGTGCTGCGAGCAACTACACGTCCCATAGAGGGGTCAACCAAGGCGACAGTGTCTGGAGTGCGCAGTGGTGTGAGGTCAGTACAGTCGCGAAAGAAACAGCTGGACGCTCCAGAGTCTAGGGTGAAGGAAAGCTGTGCATTCTGTGGGGTCGCACCCGAACCAGCTACAAAGGCTAGTGCTAGACTAGTGGTAGCTGCAGCTCCTACACAAAGACCCTTAGAGGCGCCTGGACTGGAAACAACACACGCACCAAGACTGGAAACACAGGTCTCTACTCGTGCAGCCGTAAAAGGTCCTAGACCAGGTAGGTGAGACTCAACTGGTGCAGTAGTGCGCTGGCGAAGGCGCGAAGGCCAGTGCGGTGTAATAGCGTGAGGACCAAAACGCTCACGGTGGAGGTCGTCGAGTCGACGGTAGCAGCTGGACGCAGTGTGGTCAGGACTCCAGCAGGTAGTACCAGCACCAGGGCCTGTCAGGGCCCGGTACCCGCAGGGGCCGACGTCTCGCCCACTGCTAGCTGAGCCACTACTGGGGGCGCCACACTTCGGACCCGCAGGCCTCCACTGACGGGAGTGCTGTGGCTGGCCCTGCTGCTGTAGAACCCTAGTACACGCCATGAGAGCCTATGCTGCTGCTGGTTCTGCTGGGGGCAGCCAAAGCTGCTGCTGGTGCGCTGGCGGTAGCCTAAGCTGCTGCTGGTGCGCTGGGGGCAGCCTATGCTGCTGCTGGTTCGCTGGGGGCAGCCTATGCTGCTGCTGCTGGTGCGCTGGCGGCAGCCTATGCTGCTTCTGGTTCTGCTGGGGGCAGCCTACGCTGCTGCTGGTGCGCTGGGGGCAGCCTGTGCTGCTGCTGGTGCACTGGCGGTAGCCTAAGCTGCTGCTGGTGCGCTGGGGGCAGCCTATGCTGCTGCTGGTTCGCTAGGGGCAGCCTATGCTGCTGCTGGTGCGCTGGCGGCAGCCTATGCTGCTTCTGGTTCTGCTGGGGGCAGCCTACGCTGCTGTTGGCGCACTGGGTGCAGCCTATGCTGCTGCTGGTGCTGCTGGCGGCAGTGTAATCGGCTGGGGCTACTGGCGGCGGGTGTGGCAGCTCGTGGGGAGGCGGGTTTCAGGTGGGGAAGCTGTTAAGGCAGCAGGCTACGGGTGGGGAAGGTGATGCGGCGGTTCTGTGCAGTTCTGTGCGGTTATGTGCAGTTCTGTGCGGTTCTGTGTGGTTCAATGCGGTGAAGAGGACTGGGTGGGGCGGCTGATCCCGGGTGAGGTGCCTGGAACGGGTGGGGCAGCAGGTTTCAAGGTGGGGCGGCGGTTGTCAGGTCTGGGGCGGCGGTTTTCAGGTGGGGAAGCTGTTAAGGCGGCGGTTCTGTGCGGTTATGAGGGGGATTTCAGGTCTGGGGGCCGGTTACGACGGTGGGCTGCACGTGCGCGCGGCTACGACGTACTAGCGCGGAGCTGCGGGTGCGACTAAGGCTGCGCGCGCAGCTACGCGCGCTCGTCTGCTGCGCGCTAGAGGACTGGGGGGCAACACGCGGGGTAAAACGAGTGGGGCGCGGGGCAGAAAACCGAGTGACGCACGGCACAAACGGGTGGGGCGCAGGGTAGAAACGGGTGACGCGATGGCGACGGGGGGGCGCGACCTACTCGGGCTCTACAGGGCAGGGCGCTTCGGGCTACGGGTCGCTACGAGGCACGCGGGTGGTGGGCCCATAGACTATCGAGAGAAATTTCGCCTAGGGGAAAAATCGCCTAGGGGAAACCTAGCTCTATACCATGTTAAGATAAGAATGAAATTGATAGAAAATGTGAAGTACAACCCTAGATATAGCAAACCCTAATCATGCAAGGAAGTAGAAATGTAACACCTAGACTAACCTAAACAACACATATAAGATATATGTTGACAGAGAGGCCGGAAGCGTGAACAACTGGATCATGCCCTCCCCCTGACAGAAGGCCCGCAAAAGGTCGGAGGAGAACTCACCACCTCTGTCAGAGTGCAGACGCAGGACAGGGAAGTCCGAGCGAAACCGCTCGCTGAGCTGGAGACGGACTGCGCGGATCCAAGGGATCAAGACAGCAGGGACGTCACCCTTGCGACGCAAGGGGAAGAACGTGGTGTAACGCGAGTAGTCGTCAATAACCAGCAGGAAGTACCGCTCGCCTCCCTGACCACGGACGCGGGCGGGGCCCCACACGTCCATGTGAAGAGTCTACAGGGGAGCTTCTGTCGGGGGAAACGAGGAGGAATGAGGGGCAGCACGCTGCCGCCCCTCTACGCAAGGAATGCAGGGAGGGGCAGGGGAGCACGGGAGAGAGGACAGCGACCTGGGGAGACTAGAGACAAGGACGCGGGTGTGCATGCCACGAAGGCGTGGCAGGGAGGGGTGACCAAGGCGGTGGTGCCAGAGGAGAGTCTGGTGGGAGAGGTGGCGACACGCACAAGGGGCTGATGCCTGACGCGACGCAGCTACCTGACCCGACGCAGCTACCTGGGGAGCCTCAGTGGTAAGTATGTAAAGACAGGATCCTAGTGCACGGGTGAACGTGGCCAGGTGACGGCCAGTCCGTGCACACGTGCAGATCGCCACACGCTGACCTCCAGGGGTAAAGGCATCAACCCACTCATCCTAAAGGCCAGTGTTGCTCACCAGGTTCGTCGAGAACAAAGGGAGGTGGAGACCTGACAGTGAGCCAGACAGAATGGTCGGACACGAGAGAACAGTGGTGGAACGTGCAAGCACCGGGCCCCCCGAAGGGCCGGCCAGGGAGACAGCAATGGGTCTAGCGAGGGGTGTGAGTGTGGTGCTGTCGCGAAAGAAACAGCGAGTAGCACTAGAGTCAAGTGTGAAAGTGTGTAAGGCCTGAGCAGGCGCAGTACCAGAGAAAGCAGGCTCACCAGCACCTAGAGCAGCAGATTCTATACCTGGGGCAGGCGGCACGCACAAGTAACAGTCACCCTCAGCACTAGTAGACAAAGCATACATGCCACTGAGAGTAGCATCAAAGTCAAGTTCAAATATGTCTACTTTAGCCTTAAGCAGATCTGCCCAGCGGGGCGTCTCATGATCATCGCTAAACTCATTGCGCCAAGCATCATCTAGACAGGAGAAGCAGCAGTAGCGGGTGTGGGACTTGCCGCACGTCTGACCCTTGCGTTCACCGGTGTGAATGACGTACGGGCAAGAGAGAACACCCCCAGACCCCTGGCGCTGAGCATACCAGTCACGAAGCTGCTGGGGCGAGAGGGGCTCACGCTGGCGCTGCTGCTGGTGCTGCCGCTGACCACCTCCAGTCCGCCCACCGCTGCTGCTGCCACCATAACTCCCGTCACCACCACCACTGCCCCCACTGCGTCCACTGTCACCACGACCGCCGCCACCACCACCCCCGCCGCTGCCACCGCCCCCTCCGCCTGCTCCCCCACTTCCGCCACTACCCCCACCGCCACCACCGCCCCCTCCACTGCCTCCACCGCCTCCACCACTACCGCCTCCACCGCCGCCACCCCCACCACCCTTGCCCCCCTTGCCCCTGCCGCTGCAGCGCCTCCCACTAGGAGCAGAGGCAGCACCGACTCCCTCAGCACCAAGGTAGTCGACAGCAGCTGCAGAAGCGACAGAGGGGGCAAGGGGGGGGGCGGAGCACCCCTCAAAGAAGGGCGTGCGGGGAGTGCCACGAGCAGCACCTACAACGACAATGTCCGTCTCGGCTGCTAGGAGGTGCTTCGAGAGCAGGTCGATAGTGAGGTCTGTGGGGCGAAAGGCTAGGAGGGTGTCCCTAACTGCACTGAGAGAGTCTGGGAGGCGAGTGATTATAAAGTAGAGTGTGATGTAGATCGGGGGCTCATTCTTGGGGAGAAACTCTGTGGGGAGGGCGGCACAGTAGCGAGCGTCTATAGTGCGGAGGTGGGTGATGAGGTCGTCGACAGTGTCAAACGAGGACAGCTCGGGAAAGAGGTAGGGGAAAATGAGGCGGCCTAGCGCTGCAGTGGTAGGGGAAGAGTAGCGCGCAACTACAGCGTCGTAACAGTTCCTTGGCCGTTTTGGTCTGATCGAAGTGCGCACGCTCGGATATGGGCAGGTGGTTACGAACAGCTAATCGAGCGGCAGCGTCACGAGTGAGCCATTTCGAGCGAGTCGTGCTATTGGCAGAGGCGGCAGGTGCAGGACTAGCTCCAGACGTGAGGTCATACAGCGAAACATCGTCCCTAGAGTCGCTCAGTAGGAACAGTTGTAGGTCCTGCAGCCAAGTTTCGAACTTGGGGCGGCCATCAGGATTGAATTCGAGAACGCTGAGCGAGGCCATAGCGTCTTAGTGAATGGGGCCGCGCAAGCAAGCAAGCAGGAAGCTTCCAGGAAGCTGCGAGGGCTGCAGGTGAGCGGTGAACAGAGCGGCAGCAGTAGAGGGCTGGCAAGCAGGCCGGTAGGAGCAGCACGCGGGCAGGTGCGGGCGGCGCTAGAGGGTGCAGCGTAGCAGTGGCTGCAGCAGCAGTGCGGGCAGCGGGTGGGCGCAGCAGGCAGCCGCGGCAGCAGGGCAGGCGGCGCACGGGGCTGCAGGGGGCCGACAGGAGCAGCTGCAGCAAGTAGCAGTAGCAGTAGCAGCAAGGAGCAGCAACTGCAGCAAGTAGGAGCAGTAGCAGCAAGAAGGAGCAGCTGCATCAAGTAGGAGCAGCAGCAGCAAGGAGGAGCAGTTGCAGCAAGTAGTAGCAGCAGCAGCAACTCTGGTGCAGCAGCGCACTAGGAGTTGAGGCAGCGCATGGGGCTACAGGCGGCCGGTAGGGCAGCAGGGCGGGCCGCACGCAGGGCCTAATGGGCGGCTGCAGTAGCAGGGCGGTCGGTGCCTAGGTGCAGCAGGCAGCCGCGGCAGCAGGGCAGGCGGCGCACGGGGTGACTAGCGGCCGGCAGAGCAGCAGGGCGGGCAGCGCACGGGGCTGCAGGGCAGTGCGACAAGCGGCGCGCTGGGCGTTGCAGGCACCCGCGGCAAGAGCAGGCGGCGCACGGGGCTACAGGGCCTACGGGGCTGCTGGCGGGCGGCGCGCGGGTCGGTAGGAGCTGCGCGCGGGCTGCGCAGACAGCGGGCGGGTCGCGTGGGCTACTAGCGGGCGGCGCGCGGGCCAGCAGAGGCGACTAGCGGGTCGCGCGGGCTACTAACGGGCGACGCACGGGCCTTACGGGCTGCTAGCGGGACGTGCGCGGGGCTAGGGCAGTGCAGGGCTCGGGGTAGCTCGGTAACCGCAAGTGGTAGGTGGTGGGCCCGAAAAAAAACACTCCTAAGGTCCTAAGGACCAATTGCTCTTAATACCATGCTAGAATCGGTAGCTAGGGATGATGAGACTACCGAGAAAGTTTGGTACAAAATAGGAACAAGGGGTTGTACCCCATAGTGGCTACCCCATAGTGGCTACCCCACTACAGCCTAGATAAATAACCTAAGCATATATGTTTGACACTCCGCGCCTTACACGCCCTCCGTCACGCGCCCTAGCGCCAGGCCCTCAGATTTCTTTTGGGCCACACTTTCTCATCAATGTTGGTCCCCAAAAACAAACTTTCTGTCAGGGTCGTTACAAAAATAAACCCTGAAAAATCAGTGCTGTCACATAAAAAAAAAAAAAAAAAAAAAAAAAAAAAAAAAACATCAGGGCTGGTACATTTTTTAACGCTGGTGTAACCACCAGCCTTCATCATAATGTGACGGGAACGGGGGGAGGGAGATAGTGGTGGTGCAGCAATGGTGGTCCAGGTTAGGCAATCGCGTGTGCTAGAGGTCCCTGTTTTGTCACGTTAAAACAAACTTCACCAGGGTGAGAGCCTCAGTGTCAGCAGTGGCAAAGACCAAGTCATCGACGTACACGAGGATGTAGAACGGCGGCAGCGAAATGTCGGTGCGCAGAAATAGCGACGGGTCAGCAGTCGAAGGAGCAAACCCAAGAGCCGCAAGTGTCGTCCTCAGTGTGTTGTGCCACTCACGTGGCGCCTGGCGGAGACCGTAGATTGGCCGCCGGAGGCTCCACTGGGTACCTGCAGGGAACGACCCAGTGAAGCCAGGTGGGTGGCGCAGCCAGATCTCCTCGTGCAGGCTGCCCTGTAAGAAAGTTGTACTGAAGTCAAGAGAGTGAAGCTCGTAGTCACGCTGAGCGGCAACGTGCAGCAGCACCCGAAGAGTGGTCATCTTCGGGGTGGGGGAGAAGGTCTGGAAGAAGTCAACTCCCTCCCGCTGGCTGAAGCCTCGAGCAACATAACGAGCCTTGAAGACAGGCGGAGAACCTGGCGGCCGCTTCACCCTGAAAATCCACATGCCATCGACGATGTTCGCCCCAGGAGGGGGAACCTCATCGACGTAAGTGCCTGTGGACTTCCAGGATGCCATCTCTGCGTCCATGGCTGTCTGCCACTGAGAAGAGTACTCGCCCACGATCGCCTCAGCGTAAGAGCACAGGGTCGGGATGTCTGGAGCATCCGGGTCTCCCTCAGGGGCAAGCAGCATGGCCATGAGATGAGGCGCAGCGGCTGCAAGACACTCAAGGTCCTCTTGCCTGTCCTCAAGGACGTCCGTGCGAAGAGCACACTCACCCCCGACGGACGGAGGACAAACAGAATCAGACTAAGCAATAAGACTAGCGGCGTAGTCTAGACGACAGGCAGCAGCAAAGTCAACAAGCTCAGCGACGAAGGGAGACGCAGCAGCAGACTCAAACGACGGGTCAGTGACAACAGTGGCTAGCAGACCCGTGACAGTAGGGAGAGCAGCACGAGCGCTGTCAGACGCAGGGTCTGGAACGTCACGCAGAGACGACGCAGGAGGGGACGGCAGGGGAACACGCTGCGGAGCAGAGGAAGGACGCAGGGCCATGAGGTGTGTGCCGGGGACAGCCGGCGGACGCTCACGAGGAACACGACGACCAGTACGACCAGTGCGGACAGTGCGAACAGGCGAGACAGGACGAGACGCAGGCGCACGACGCTCAGTAAGACCTCATGTCTGCTCAGTGTAAGGAGAAGGAGCAGGCAGCGGTGAGAGAGGCTGTAACGGAAGACCAGTAGAAGATGGGAGACTAAGAACCTGGCGAAGCACAGTGTCAGGTGGTGGCAGAGACGAAGGCGACGGCGAAGCGAAGAACAGTCACGGCTGTGCAGTGCCACCAGCACCAGTAGCTCCAGCACCTCCAGCAGCTCCTGAACCTCCAGCACCAGCGCCTCCAGCGCCAGCACCTCCACCAGCTCCAGAACCTCCAGCAGCTCCAGAACCTCCAGCGCCAGCACCTCCAGTACCAGCACCACCAGCAGCTCCAGAACCGCCAGCGCCAGCGCCTCCAGCGCCAGCACCTCCACCAGCTCCAGAACCTCCAGCGCCAGCACCTCGAGCAGCTCCAGAGCCTCCAGCGCCAGCACCTCCAGTACCAGCACCTCCAACAGCTCCAGAACCTCCAGCGCCAGCACCTCCAACAGCTCCAGAACCTCCAACATCAGCACCTCCAGGACCAGCGCCACCAGTAGCAGCACCCCCAGAACCGGCACCCCCAACTCCAGGGCCTCCAACCTCAGAGTCGACAGCAGCACCTCCAGGTCCAGCAGTACCTCTAGCCCCAGCAGCTCCAGTACCTCCAGTACGAGCACCTCTGGGACCAGCGGCTCCAGGAACTCCAGTAGAAACACCTCCAGTAGCAGAGTCACCAGCTCCAGCGCCTCCCGCAGTAGGGCCCCCAGCTCGAGCAGCGCGACCCTGACGGCAAACATACCACTCACACAGCTGCTGTGGGGAGAGAGGGACAGTGCCAGCTCCAGTGCCTCCAACCCCAGCGCCTCCCGCAGCAGGGCCTCCAGCTCCAGCAGCGCGACCCTGACGGCTGACGTACCACTCACGCAGCTGTTGTGGGGAGAGAGGGAGACGCCGACGAGAGTGCTGCGGCGAGGCACCAGCAGAGCGACTACGGAGACGGCCGCTCCAGGGAGACTGCTCACCAGACGCCTCAGCGCCCCAAGGTGCAGCACCCCCAGACTCAGTACCCCCAGGCTCAGCACCCCCAGACTCGGCACCCCCAGGCTCAGCACCCCCAAGCTCCGCACCCCCAGGCTCAGCACCCCCAGAAGCAGCACCCCGAGCAGGACCACCCCCAACAGGACCTGAGTCACCACTGACCTCAACCGGCTCAGGCAAGGGAGGAGGGTCTACCTGAGACACACCTGAAGGAGCAGGACCGGGAGCGGGGAGGGGGTCTACCTGGGGAGGACCTAGAGCGAGGAAGAGCGGCGGGGGGGGGAGAGGGGCAGTGCGGTAGGGGAAGAGACGGTAAAAGGGAACCGACTTGTCGAACGTGACGTCCTGAGAGGGGAAGACACGGCGCGAGGTGGGGTGGTAAAACTGCCAGCCAGGCGCGTTAGGGACAAAGCCAAGGAAGACACAGGGAACAGCATGGGCAGAGAGCTTGTCCGCGGTGGTATCGCGGACAAAGGCACGAGAACCCCAGACCCGGAACACCGACGCATCGCCAACCTTCCCCGTCCACCGCAGTGTGGGCGAGGTCTCCGGCAAGGAGACACGGGGCTAGAGGTTGAGCTGATGCGCAACGTAGCGGACCGCAAACGGCCACAGAAAATGGGGGGCAGCCGCACGGACCATGGAGGTACGAGCGACCTCCATGACCAAGCCAGTGCGGCGCTCAGCAACCCCATTCTGCTGCGGAGAGGCCGGAAGCGTGAAAGTCTGGCGAATGCCCTCCCCACGACAAAAGCTCTGTAGAAGGTCGGAGCAAAGCTCTCCACCTCTGTCAGAGTGCAGATGCAGGACGGGAAACTCCGTCCCGAACCGCTCGCAGAGCTGAAGACGAGCAGCGCGGATCCAGGGGATCAAAACATCAGGGACCTCACCCTTGATGCGCAAGGGGAAGACCGTGGTGTAACGCGAGTAATCGTCAACAACCAGCAAGAAGTACCGCTCGCGGTCCTGACAACGGACGCAGGCTGGGCCCCACACGTCCATGTGCAGGGTCTGCAGGGGAGCAGTCGTCGGGGGGAACGAGGAGGAGTGAGGAGCGGCGCGCTGCCGCCCCTTGACCCAGGGAAGGCACGGAGGGGCAGGGGAGGGTGGGAGAGGAGGCAGAGTCTCCGGAAGGCCAGAGACCAGGAGACGGCGGTGCATGGCTACGAAGGCGCTGCACCAAAGGGTGACCAAGACGGTGGTGCCAAAGAAGGGTCCGGTGCGAAAGAGCACGACACGAGCAGGGGACCGCTAGCGGACCAGACGCGGACGCAGACACAGCTACCTGAGGAGACTCAGTAGTCAGTGTGTACAGGCTCGAGCCATCGCATGGGTGAAAGTGGCCAGGTGCCGACCAGTCCGAGAGCAAGTACAGTGGGTCACCCGCTGACCTCCAGGAGTGAACTGGTCAACCCACGCATCCTGGAGGTCAGCACCACTCACCAAGTTCGTAGAGAACGAGGGGAGGTAAAGACCCGACAATGAGCCAGACGGGATCACCGGGCACGGCAGAACTGTAGAGGAGTGCGCGAGGACTGGGCCCCCAGAGGGGTCAGCCAGGGAGACCGCCACCGGCCGACGCAGAGGTGTGAGCGTGGTGGAGTCACGAAAGAAAGAGCGGGAAGCACCTGAGTCAAGCGTGAAGGTGTGCAAGGCCTTAGTCGGCGCAGTACCTGAGAGAGCAAACTCACCAGCACCTGGAGCAGCAGACGCACTGGCACCTAGAGCAATAGCCTCACCAGTACCGAGGGTAGCAGACGCACTGGCACCTAGAGCAGCAGCCTCACCAGCACCGAGAGTAGCAGACTCTATACCTGGGTCAGGCGGTACACACAGGTAACAGGCACCCGCAGCACTAGTAGACAATGCATACATGGCAGTGAGGATAGCATCATAGTCAAGAGCAAAGATATCGACCCTCTGCGTAAGCAGCTCCAGCCAGGTGGGGAGCTCAGCCTCGTCGCCAAACTCGGTACGCCAGGCGTCACTCAGACGGGCGAAGCAGCGGGACTGTGTGTGACCAATCGTCCCGCAAGCCTGACCAGCCCGATCACCTGTGCGAATGACGTACGGGAAGCGAGCGGTACTCCGAGACCCTCGACTCTGAGCGTACCACTCACGAAGCTGCTGGGGCGGAAGAGTCTCGTGCAGACGCCGCTGCAGCTGCAGCTGGCCACTGCCAGAAGCTCCCGAACGACCCGCTCCAGGGCGACTCCCACTACGGCCACCCCTACAACCCCAACTAGTGTACCACTCACGAAGCTGCTGGGGCGTGAGGGACTCACGCGGATGTCGCAAGAGCTGCATCTGGCCACCCGCCAGTAGCAGCAGTAGCAGCAGGAGTGGCAGTGCAGCAGTAGTGGTAGTGATAGCTGGAATAGTAGTAGCAGCAGGGCAGAGCAGTGCGGCTCAGTAGGGTAGGGCGGCGTGGCTCGGTAGGCAGTCAGGTGCTGCACGCGCGGCAGCGCGCTGGCAAGGCAGGCGCGCGGGCAGTGCGGGTAGGGCAGGTGCTCACCAGAGGCGGGTAGGGCAGATGCCACCGGCGGCGGTGGGCAGGCGCTCAACAGGCGGCGGCAGGCACTCGACGGGCGGCTGCAGCGGGGCCGCGACGGCGGCTTCAACGGAGCCGCGACGGCTGCTGCAGGCACGACGGCGGCTACGGCTGGGCAGGGCCGCGACGGCGGCAACGGCGGGGCAGAGCCGCGACGGCGGCTGCAGGTGCGACGGCGGCTACGGCAGGGCCGCGACGGTGGCTGCAGGCGCGGCGGCGGCAGGGCAGGGCAGGGGCGGCCGCCCCAAGGGCGGGCGCGGGGTGGTGCAGGGCGCGGGCTGGCCGTAGATGAGGTGGCGCACGGTCGGGCAGAGGCTGCGCGCGGGCGGCGAGGGCCTGCAGGGGCGGCGCGCGGTCGGGCAGAGGCTGCGCGCGGGCAGCGAGGGCCTGCAGGGGCGGCGCGCGGTCGGGCAAAGGCCGCGCGTGGGCGGCAAGGGCCTGCAGGGGCGGCGCGCCGGCCTGACGGGCCTGCAGGGGCGGCGCGCTTGCCTTACGGGCCTGCAGGAGCGGCGCGTTGGCCTTACGGGCCTGCAGGGACGGCGCGCAGTCGGGCAGAGGCTTCGCGCGGGCGGCAAGGGCCTGTAGGGGCGGCGCGCTGGCCTGACGGGCCTGCAGGGGCGGCGCGCGGGCCTTACGGGCCTGCAGGGGTGGCGCGCGTGCGTTACGGGCCTGTAGGGGCGGCGCACGGGCCTTACGGGCCTGCAGGGGCGGCGCGCGGGCCTTACGGGCCTGCAGGGGCGGCGCGCGGGCCTTACGGGCCTGCAGGGGCGGCGCGCTGGCCTTACGGACCTGCAGGGGCGGCGCACAGGCTGCGACGGCGGTGCGCGCGTAGCTAGGGCAGCGCACGGGGGAGCAGCGTGCGGGGGAGCAGCGTGCAAGGCAGCAGCAGGCAGCGCGAGGGCTGCAGGACGGCGCGCGCAGCGCAGCACGTCACAAGGCAAGGCAGGGGGAGGCGTGCGTAGGCAGCGCAGCAGCGCAACACGTGGGGTAGCGCGGTAACCGCAACGGTAGGTGGGCCCGAAAAAAAAAAAGACGGTCCTACGGACCTTGTGCTTTGAAACCATGTTAGAATCTAATAGCAGGAATGAATCAACTAGGAAGGTGTTGGGTACAAGTATGAAGCCCTATAGAGGCTGTACCCCATATTGGCTACCCCACTACAGCCTAAACATATATAGCATACATATGATTTGACAATCATCAGGGCCCAAAATTGGTTTAGGCCAACCCTTACAAATCAGGGTTCCGACCCCTCCTTACCCAGACCCCTAGGGTAAAAACTTTTGGTACCCTGCAGCAGGGTAAATCAACCTCTAGCCTGATTTGAGCAGGGTAGTTTTAGGCTAATCCTGGTTTGGCTACTAGTTTGTGAGCGAAGTTATTTCTACTAACATAATAAAGTAGCACACACGAAGTCAATGAGCCGTGGGAGAGCATCACATTCACAACACACCTACTCAGTGCGAATGACAGCTTGAAGCTGTCCCTGACGCCCAACTCTGCTGTGATGACGGTGGGCGTGGCGACGTGTGGCTGGATTTGAGGGTGCGTTGGCAGTCCTATGGGAGAAACAACCAATGAGGCGACATGGTGTGTCGCCGACAACGAATCAGGGTTTTATGACAGCGGTCACAAGCGACAACGCTTGTTTGTATGGGTGTGGTACAGTTTGTCACCACGCGGAGTATGGCCTGATCCGCGATAAAAAAGTTCCGGTATCAGGGTAGTCTACACCCTACCCTGACACCGTCAGGCTAACCATATATCCTATCAGTGTAAAAAAAAAACATGCTCTTTTTGCAATCGTGGAATCCTGATTTTGGCAGGGTAATCCTGAAAAAAGCGGCCGGCCCCCAATGTAATCAGGGCGTTTTACCCTGATAAAAGGCCTTGTATTACTTTGTTACAATCAATCTATCTTGCTCTCACACACTAGTGCAAGGTGGTTCAACCAGTTCACTACAACACTTCCGCAATTACACCATCACTTCGAGTCTTAGCCTTGAAACGATCCTAAGGGCTTTTCTCAGCCCATCAAGTCTGATACTGTATTCTTAACTATAGATAGGGAATCAGCATTCATACAGCAGCTTAGCCAATCAATACATGGACCACAACCATTATCAAGGTTTAGGTAGAGCTTCTGTGTACACAAAGTGGTAACCGCATGTAGCTCAGTCATGAACGCGTGCAGGCAAGCAATTCAAGTAGAGCTCCTCGTATTGCTCACTGGACTGCCCCCATCCGAAGTCCATGCTCATCGTGCGCACCACCAGCTCCTGCCACCACTCGTGGCGCTCGTAGTAGCTGGAGATGGCACGGTCAAACGCCCCGTTGAACGACTGCATGTATGGGCGCCAGGAATGGTTGGATTTGGGGGGTGCACGGTTCATGAGGAGAGGGTAGGGCGTGCCGGTGAGGGCGGACTATGCACAGGCGGACAGCGAGATTCGACAGGAGTATAAATGGACAATAAAGCAAGCAGCAGATGAGAGACAGCAAGGCGGGCATCGCATCATGGTCATGACAATGTGGTGCATGATGACAATGTGGTGCATGATGACAATGTGGTGCATGATGACAATGTGGTGCATGATGACAATGTGGTGCATTATGACAATGTGGTGCATGATGAATCAAGTGCAGTGAGTGCGGGGGGCAGTGCAGAGGAGGCGGCAGTGACCTGCACGTCAGCCTTGGTGAAGCAGAAGCCGTTGCGGCTGTCCATGGGCACCGAGTCGTCGTCCACATCAAACACACTGTGGGGAATGGCGGAGAGCATGGAGGGCAGCAAGAGATCCATGATGCTGAGATGATGGGCATTGCCTTGCACACGCGTGGAGCACCATGGGTAGCAGGCACGGCAGGAATGGTGAGTGCCAGCCTCCTACCCGCCCCTCTGTTCAGCCACTCTCACTGCATGCCATGGCTCTGCTCCCTCGCTGCATGCAAACAAGCCCTCCATGCTGTCACACCCACACACCCGCCCACTGCCACCCATCCCCCGTGCAACCACCTGCCACCCATCCCCCGTGCAACCACCTGCCACCCATCCCCCGTGCAACCATCTGCCACCCATCCCCGTCCTGCCCTGCCGGCCCAGTCCAGCATGTGCCATACCTGTCGGCCAGTCCGCCTGTTCTGCGCACGAGGGGGATGGCGCCATACCGCATGGCGATGAGCTGCGGGGGAGGCCAGTGGCGCAACGGGGGTGGCGGGGGAAGGCAGAAGAGCAGTACGGTGAGACAAGTGCGGTGCGCTCAGCATGGGAAGCCAATGCTACCCGTGATCATCCGGTACTGAAAGCTCCAACTGACTAAGGCCAGTGACCACTGAAAGTATCTACGTGCGAAACTTCTACGCCCCTCCATGATTCAGTGCTATGGGCCCAGGGCGCAGTGCGGTGCAAGAGTTACCTGAGTGAGGCCGCAGGGTTCGAAGATGGAGGGGATGATGGCGAGGTCAGCGGCGGCGAAGAGCAGGTGAGAGAGGTTCTCATCGTACTTGAGCACCAGCCTCACGTCCCCACTGCCCGCCATCTGCACCGCTATGCCCTCAAAGTCACGCTGGGACACACACAGGCAGACAGGCACACACGCACATGAAGCAAGGGAGTGGTGTGAGGCGCTGAGCGCAAGGCAGCCTCTGGTGGTGAGAATGAGAAGCACTGCGTGGTGAAGGCATGCCATGGAATGTGATAGCATGGTGCCCCGTGATGGTACATGGTGTTCGCACATGGCGATGAATTCTGACACGCGCGGGCATTGCATTGCATGGCATGGTACAGCAAGGCATGGCACGGCGAGGCACCTGGATGTCAGGCACGGGGCTGGAGCCGAGCAGCACGAACTGTGCACCTCGCTCCCTGGCTCTGAAGATGGCGTGGCGGATCAGATGCACGCCCTTCTGCGGCACCAGCCGCGTCACACACACCACCTGCCAGGGGGCATGGGGGGGTGATAAGGCATGGGTGGAGGTGGATGACAGGTTGAGGGGGCCGTGAGTGCAGCGATGGAGGTTGGGAGAAGAGCTCATGCGGAGAGCACGGTCTTCCCATGCACGCACACGTACACGCGCTGAATGTATGCCCGCGTTCTTCACATCAGCTTTCGCTGCCTTCTCATCACTGCCCCCTTCCCGTACCCCCCCACAACAACCCCTAGCCAACTGCTCCACTGCCAAGCCCAAGCAGCGTCTACACATCCCACACCTCCCCTCCCTTTCTCTCTCCCCTCTCCACCACCTCATTACACCCCACACTAGACCCACCATCCACCCACCTACCACACCCACGTCCACCACACACCCGCACGCACCAGTGGCTTGTGGGCATCGCTGCCCTGGTCGCTGAGCCCCAGCAGCGCCCTCAAGTGCGCCTTGTTGGCGGCCTTGCCACCCTGCACGGCGTCCTGTGCGCTGTAGTGGTGGTGCAGCAGGGGGTCGGTGGTGGGGTCCCACGCCACGTTGTCTATGCCGTTGAGCACGCCACGGAACTTGCCCGCGTGCTGCTGCAGCACCCCCTGCAGCCCTCGCCCGTACTGGTGGGACGCGGGGAGGGGCGGGCGTGGGAGAGGAGGTGGTTGGAGAAGGGGGTGATGGTGGTTAGTGAACGAGTGAGCTGAGCTATGCGAAGTTGCGGTTGTTGCATGCATGTGGAATGGTGGCGACAAGGATGAGGTTGGCTTGGAAGGGGTGCGTGCGAGTGAGAGGCGAAAAGGGATGTGGCAAGAGGGGAGAGTACAGCACACAGGTGTAGGCAGAGGAGGGTGTGGGACAGAGGAGGGTGTGGGACAGAGGAGGGTGTGGGACAGAGGAGGGTGTGGGACAGAGGAGGGTGTGGGACAGAGGAGGGTGTGGGACAGAGGAGGGTGTGGGGCAGAGGAGGGTGTGGAGCAGAGGAGGGTGTGGAGCAGAGGAGGGTGTGGAGCAGAGGAGGGGCAAGGCAGCTGACCTCGGGCCCGCGCACTTCCATGGCATACGTAGGTGACACGGTGGTGACCATGTCCGAATACACTATGCCGCCCTGTCACCCCACACACACACACACACACAAAGCGCATGGCACATGGGGTGAGGGCGAATGGGCGCAGGGAATGGAGGATCAGAGGGGTGTGGATAAGAGCAGAGTCATGTAGGCAAAGAGTTTGATGGGGAAAGGGCAACACATTGGAGTATATGAAGCAGAGACGACCTGTGTGTGCGCGCATGGCAGGTACACAGAGAGGCACAACGCCCTCACCTTGAGAGCGTTGATGCGGTTGCCTGCATTGGGGTCGCGCATGCCGTCTGCCGTGTTGTGGCGCGCGGGGTCCAGCCCACACGCAGCGAGGGCGGGGGGGGCGTCGGTGCCCTGGTACTCCATGTTGTGGCACGTGAACGCCAGGCGCGCAGACGTGAAGCCGCGCGGCATCAACACATCATGGTACAGCGGCGCCTGCACCACCGCCGCACCGCGTGGGACGTGGGGCGGAGGGGAAAAGGGGAGGGGGGGAGGTGTGGTGAGTGGGGGTGATGGAGGAGTGAGAAGCTGTGCACGAGAAGCGGTGTGACTGACATGGACTGCAATGCGGCCGCCCATGTGGGGTATTGTGGCAGGGCGCCATACGGAGCAAGTCACACACTCAGGACCCATGCTCACATACCCTCCCTCTTCTTTTCCCCACCCTTCCAGCCCCATCCCCCCCCTTCCCCACCCCCTACCCCCCTCCCCTGCACGCACCACGAGAGCGGTCTGCCAGTCGTGAGTGTGGATGATGTCAGGGCGCTTGCCAGAGGCAGCGAGGAACTCCAGGGCAGCGCGGCAGAAGAAGGAGAAGCGCCGGAAGTCGTCGGAGCAGCCGTAGAAGGCGCCCCGCCAGAAGAGCCGCGCCGGGTGCTGTGGCTCCAAGAAGTACACCGGCAGCCCTGCCGTGGTGCCCCGCGCGGCGGAGGAGGCGTGGGGCGGAGGGGAGGTGGGGTGGAAGGGAGGAAGGAAGAAGAGCAGGAGGGCAGGAAGAGAGGGGAGGAGGGGAGGTGAGGAGGAGGGGAGGAGGAGAGTGGAGGAGGGGAGGACGGGAGGAGGGCAGGAGGTGGAGGGGAAGAGCGGAGGAGGGGGGAGTGGGGAGGTTCAAGGGAAGCAAGGGTGGGGCACAAGAAGATTGAGCAAATTGGGGGAAGGGTACGACTGAGGGGCGCTGGGAAAGTGAGGGGAACAGGCAAGGTAATAACACGAGCAGAAGTGCAGGAGGAGTTGTGCGCATGGCGTGGCAACGCACCTTCCACAATGCCGCGCCATATCTTGCAGGGGTGCTGCTGGCCGTCAAAGTAGCAGGAGAACTCCACTGACACGTGCTGCTCACATGGCAGACGAACAAGGCACGGCGCACGCACAGGCAGCATGCATGCACGGAGAGAGAGAGGGATACAGATGAGGTAAGAGGGAGTGGACCAAGTGAAGGATATCAGTGGAACGAACATGGCACGAGGTGGAACGGCAGTGCAGGGCATGGCGGAGCATGGGCAGGGGGGCTGGGCACCTTGAGGTCGTGGATGCGCGAGTAGTCCATGCAGTCGTACTTGGGCAGTACCACCTCCACCAGATGGCCCCGCTGCTGCAACGCCCGTGACAACCCCGTCACCACGTCTGCCAGCCCTCCCACCTGCCAGGGGACACAGATGGGTGTGTGTGCAGCGTGTGTGTGGGTACTTGGTTGCAGAAAACTTGCACGCACAACAGTCACTCACAATGATATCTAGTCGTGCTTTCAACCTCAAGCCCAGCAACCACACTCCAACGCCCTGCTCAGACCAGTCACACTCGTCCCGCTATGATATTCTCCAATCCTGCCACCACCCCCCCTCTCCCCTGGCCACCGTGGAACCCCTGTGTGCATGAGCCCAGCGCACCTTAGCGACGGGCGCCATCTCCGCTGCTATGTGCACCACGTGCAGGGGGCGCCTGGGGGATGAACCACGGAACACAGTCACACGGGCCGGAGGGTGGGGGGACAGAGGAGAGGAGCAATGTGCAAGTCGGCATGAGGGACGGGTGAGAGTGGTGCAGAGAGCTGCGAGGTGCTTGCATATTATGCTATGGCCTGGCAGCTGTTGCCACTGTATTGGCAACTGACACAGGGCGGTGGGGACAGAGAGTAGGGGCAGCATGGTGTGAGATCAAGACCATGCCAAGTCCATATAGCCCCGCCACCAGCAAGCACTGCTCTGCGCACTCGACCGCCACAAGAATCGCCAAGGAGGCAGGAATGCATAGTGATGGCTGTTAGCGTAGAGTGGCCGTACAAGCGCAGCGCATGAGTGCGTGGTCTCACCTGTCCTTGGGATCGTCCTCCAACACTCCTCTCAGCGCTGCTGCCACCGCTGCATCCTCCATTCCCACCGCACCCACTCTCTCTCCCGCCCGTAGCCCCTGCGACCCGTCACTCTCCAGCGCGGCGCGCACCACCTCGGCGCCCCCAACGGACTCCCACGCCTCCTGCACGCGCACGCTGCGGCGCCACACCATGGCCCTCAGCTGGCGCGTCTCATGAGGCAGCAGCAGGCCCTGCAGCAGCAGCTGGTCCACGGTCAGCAGCAGCGTGCTCCAGTACTCCCAAGGCAGCTCGCCCGCCGGCACCACCTTGCCCCACCGCGCCTTGCGCTCAATGCGCTCCTTCTCCGCGCGCCCCGCCTCCTCCTGCTGCTGGTACGCCTCCGCGCTGGCCGCCGCGGCCGCTAGTCCTTCCTGGAACGCACGTGCCTGCGCGTCGTACCGCTGCTGCTGCGCCTGCATGCTCTCGTCCGCGCGCACCACCTGCGCCTTCAGGGATTCGATTGCCCCCGCCAGCTCCTCCCGCTCCGCCTCCACCCGCGCCCACTCCTCCCTCTCCGCCTGCCGCTCTGCCCACTCCGCCCCCTGCTCCGCCTCCACTCCCGCCGCCCTCTCCCTGCTCTCCACAATCGCCTGCCGGAGCTCCTCGTTCCTCCACCCTGTCTCGCCGGCCCACGCCTCCAACCGATCTGAATCCTCCATCACCGCTGCAAACCGCGCTGCTTCGTTTCTCAACCTCTCCAGCTCGGCCTCCACCCACCCCAGCTCCCCCTCCCGCGCCACCACCGCTGCCACCTCAGCTTCCACCTCCCCCAGTCGCTCCCTCCCGCGCGCTTCTGCCTCTTCCCGCGCGGTGTCCGCGCCGCTCAGCCGCGCCTGTGCGCGCTCCACCTCCCGCTGCAGCGCGTCCTGCTGCTCCCCCAGCTCCTCCCTCTGCCGCCTCTCCTCCGCGAGGCTCCTCTCCCGCTCCTCCACCACGCCCTTCAGCGCCGCCACCTGCGCCGCCACGTCCATGCGCGCGCGCTCCATCGCGCGCATGCCCTCCACCACCATCCGCGCCTCCTCCTCCGCCGCCTGCCCCGCTGCTTCTGCCTCCCTCGAGTGCGCCTCGCGCACCCGCGCCGACTCCCGCCCCCACTCCTCCGCTGCCGACTCCGCCGTGGCCAGCTGCTCCCGCAGCTCCTCCGCCTGCTCCTCCGCCTGTGTCACCTCCCCCGCGCGCTCCTCCTCGCGCCCCTCTAGCATCTGCAGCGTGGCGCGGAGCGACGCGATGGCGCGCTCCTTCTCGCGCACCGCCTCCTTCACGACGTCGTCGCGCGACTCCACGGCCTCGCCCAGCTTCGCCTGCAGCTGCCTCAGCGCGCGCTGCAGCACCTTCTCCTGCCTCTCCGCCACCTCCCGCAGCGCTGCCACTGCCTCCTGCCGTTTCCCCCTCTCCTCCTCCGCGCTCTCCCGCGCCTCCGCCTCCCCCCACGCGCGCTCCTGCCACTCGCCCACGTCCTTGAGCAGCTGCGCGCGCATCAGCTGCACCTCGCCCTCCTGCGCCCACGCCGCGGACTGCGCCTCCGTTTCCCGCTGCGCCAGCTCCTCCTTCAGCCGCGCCACCTCCCCCTCCATCTGCGCGTTCTCCTCCGCCACCTGCCCCAGCTCCCGCTGCACGTGCGCCAGCCCCGCCAGGTCCCGCTCCATGCGCTCCACCTGCGCGCGCACTGCCGCCACCTCCGCCCCCATGCGCCTCTCCACCTCCTCGCCCCTCTCCCGCGCGCGCCTCTCCTCGCCCCGCGCGCCCTCCAGCCTCGCCTCCAGCTCCGCCTGCTGTCGCTCCGCATGTCGCAGCCTCTCCCCCATCATCGCGCCTTGCGCCGCGCGCTGCTGTAGCCTCACCACCTCGCGGCGCAGCTCCGCAATCCGGTTCCGCACCACCACCTTCTCCTCCAGTCTCCGCTGCGCCGCCGCCACCTGCGCTTCCAGCTCCTGCTCCCGTTTCTTCTGCTGCCGCTCGCGCTGTTGCTCCCCCTCGCCTTGCCCCACTTCCTCAACCGCGCTTCTCCCCTCGTCCGCGTTGCCCTCCGCGAGGCCCAGCAGCTGCAGCTGGCGCTGCGTACCTTCCAGGCGGGCGCCCATCAGCTTCACCTGCTCCTGCAGGGACTCCCTCCGCGTACTCGCTTTTGCAAGCTCCGATAACGCCGCGGCATGCAGCGCGTTCAGCTGCTGCACGTCTGATGGCAGCGGAAGGAGACAAGGGAAAAAAGTAGAACATCGTGTGAGCGGAGGAGAGTGGCACGAGGAAGCAAAGCAGGGACAGCGGATAGAGTAAAAATGGAGAAGCGGCAAGGGGGGGAGCACAGCGTAGGCTGCAGTGGTTGACTGGTGGCAGGTGGAAGGCGGGCCACGGCGCGTTATGATATCACGTTTAGAGATAGTAACAATGCCCGGCATGGCATGGTTAAGGCGAGGCATGGTGCGGTATGGCAGGACACGGCATCTAGTGGCATGGCATGGCGCGTTGAAAGGCAAGGCGAGGGCGCGCGAGACGGCGTACTTTGCTCGGCGTCGCGAACCATGTCCATGAGATCGCCCATCGTCGCCACGCCCTCCCCTTCCTCCTCGCTGTCCTCCGCCTGCTCCCCACGCGCGCACAGCAGTCACGGGCAGGCGCACAGGGAACACGCACCGCACATACACGAGGCACGGTGGGTCCCAGGCAAGTGAGCAGCACGGGGTGCTGAAACGACAAGGCACACAAGCAGGTGGAAGAAACGGGAGGCTCCACGCATACCAAGGGACGGGCGGAGGGAGTGGAGTGGAGGGAGGGGCGGGAGGGCGCACGCATGGAGAGAGGGAGCGGCGACAAGCGCATGCCAGCGACGTGTTCCACTCACCATGCCGTACACCGCTTGCCCATTGCCGTTTGCCCTCCCATTCCCATAGCCGTTCCCGTTCCCGTTGCTCCGCCAACCCTCTGCTCCTCCGCCGCTCACCGGAGACCCGATTTCCGCCCGTCTCGCGCCCTCCACTCCCGCGGCGGAGCCTGCACCCGCCGATACCCTCTGCACGCTCGCGCGGCTCCCAAACTCCCCGCGTTTCTTCCCCCATGCAGCGCCGACGCGCTTGCTCGACGCTGCGCCGCTGCTCCTCGAGGGACTAGCGCTGCAGGGGACGGCGCTCGTCCGGGGAGTGACCGCGGAAGGTATCGGCGCGGGGAGCATGGAGCCGCGGGGATGAGGGGCAGGTGACGGAAAGCGGGCGCGGACAGCGGTCCATGGAAGTGAAGGAAGTTGCGCGCAGGTGCCGGAAGGCGCGGACGAGTGCTGGGGACGGGTAGGGCAGGGGACATTCGGTACACCGGCACATGGACGGGAGAGACGGCACGTATGAAATAATAAAGAGAAAGCAGAATGGAGTGCATAGCGTTCAACCGCATGCCGAACGAATGCCCCACACGCACTGCACTGCGCGACACGGTGCTCGAGAGGTTGACGAATATGGGTGGACGAGAATGAGCGAATTGCGGGGTTGGGCGCTAGATTCGTTTCTCCGGTGCGCACGTCACGGCAACCACAGCGCGGTGGCGGGTACGGCACTGGTGGAGCAGCGGTGGCATCGAGAGTCATGGGGTTCTGAAATGAGGTGCGACGACACGGTGCACGCGACGACGAACCAGAACCTGCTCAACCACGTTCCTTTCGAGAAGATGCTGGCTCGCCTCGCACGTGAATCTCGAGCCCGTTGGAACTAACTAGAAGGAAAAGACGTTGTATGGTTCAACGAGACGGGACGCGCAGTAAGGTGACTGGATTCGCAACTGACCTTGACTGTCGTCAAATTGACACCGTCGCTGCGTGGTTTTGTTGTCCACAGAAAGCTGGAGCGGCGAGGCGACGGAAGGCGGCAGTGTTTGGAGGCGCCGTCTGCGAGAGGGCCGGGGCTTGACTGTAGGAAGACGCGGCTGTCGGATGAGATTTGCGGCTGAGCCGCAGACGCGAGACAAGCAGTCTTCGTTAGAGAGGTTGCGGGAGCCATTCTGAAAACACTTGGTGCGTCTGCGCACTAGCGGCAGAGCACAGAACGTTGTTATGCCGCAGCCGAAGCACGAAATTCCCGCTGCGCTTGGCTGCAGCTCACAATCGCCAAGATACTTCAGGACGGAATGAATGGTGAGCAGAAAGAGGAAGCCAAGCAACAAGACTCGGTGAAGGCGAATCTTGGGGCCTAGGGCCCGATCCGAATCAATCAGTTAGCCACAAAGGTTTCAATATTGAAGTGCCAATGAGACAGCGAACGAAGCAAAATATGCTGCGCACCACCCTGGCACCTCTCAAATGCTCATTCAAAATACACCCTTACCTATGGCAATATTTGGAGGACCTGCGAGTAGCTGGTGACACGTCAGTGATTCCAATCATTCTGGAGCCCATCGGAGCCAACTAAACGCAGCGCGATTGGAACATCGAGAAACCTGAAGCGGAGATCCTCCGATGAAGCACCCTCCACCACAGATTCAGCCTGACTATTTTGGGCCGTTCAAAGAATATACCAAACTACGTACATACTTATGTACACTACATGACGGAAATACAAAAACATCAGTCAAGCAGGCCCTCTACATTGTGTAATAACATTCACAAAAAAAAAAGCAGGCCCTCTATGGAAAAAAGGTGATTCATTCTATATTTAATTATTTTTAGTAGGATTTTCGGTTATGTAAAAACAACTTGACAAATTTATCTAACCAACTGCCACCATGTAAATCAAACTAATCCAGAAAATGGCCTCATGGAAATGAGAGCCCACGCCACTCCATATATAGCCCACGCCACTCCATATATAGCCCACGCCACTCAACGTATAGAACCACACGCAAACAAAGCGACCCCCTCGACAATAACCATCTGGCACCCCTCAAACCGTAGGATACCAAATACGGAGCATCCACCCACAGAGTTGTCAGAGGTCCACTGAAGATCCTCGATCGATCCTAGGGAAGGCTTACAAGCACGTCGGCCTGGGGGGTTATGGGCGCACTCACCCGCTATAAAAACAAGCCCTTTTATCCCAGTGGTTAGTGGCTGAGATTCTGACATGGTATCATAGCGAAGGTCTCGGGTTCGAATCTCGATGTGTGCACCTCGGGCATCCTAGAGCGGGGGGGTGTCAGAGGTTCACTAGAGATCCCCGATCGATACTAAGGAAGGGTTACATGCACCTCGGCCTGGGGGGTTATGGGCGCACTCACCCGCTATACAAACAAGCCCTTTTATCTCAGTGGTTAGTGGCTGAAATTCTGACAAGAGCTCCCCCCGAGTCAATATATGTTCCTCCCACGGACGACACAACACGAAGCAGGATGATCCAAGACTGGGCATATTGTAAGGCTACCCCAATCATAGCCTTCATAGACCTCATGAGATATGATGAAAATGAATGGTCGTCCTCTCGAAATGACCCCATTGGAACAGCAAGCCCAAAATTTGCGTCCCCCTGCTGCCGCAACCATTACTGAAAACGCATGCCCAGACACACCATGTCTCGACAACCGGGGGGTGAATTGCACTCCCGGTGTCAAAATACTGAACGAAAATGACTGCATTGAGATGAAATTCAGTACAAGTACTAGCCCTAATTGGGTTGTACCCTTTGTGGGCTACCCTACTACAACCTACACAACATAAGCATTATGATAGTTTGACACACCCCCATAGGCAAAGTGGGGGAGAACAAGTGGTCACAAGACCACTCAAGAAAAGCAAAGCAAGCTCAGGGTGGATCACGAAGTCACTACATAGTTCGAGCACAAGCAAATGGCCACAAAGCCAATTCACATACAGAGTTATATAAAGGAGAACAAACATTACAGTGATCATGACCTAGCAAGTGTAAGCATGCAGGTATATATATAGATAGATCACAGTAAGCAAAGTCACGTAGTATGCAAGTGAGACAAAGCAGGCACAAGGCCTAAAGCAGTACAAAAACGCCGATGATCACCAGGCTGAAGTGCCTTGGTGAATATATCAGCAGTGTTGGCCTGTGTGGCCACGTAAGCAAGACGAAGGTGTGCTGTAACTCTCGAGCAAAGAAGTAACGCAGAGTGATGTGCTTCGTTCTGTGCTCCACTCTCTGCTCACGACACAAGGCAATCATGGCCTATTTGTCTACATATAGAAGTGGAGGAGAACGAGGCCGCTCTCCCAAGTCGGTCAGCAGGTAGGTGAGCCAACGTAACTCCTGTGCAGCCATGGGTCCTGCGTAGATCTCACCCTCACAATGGGAACTGAGAACAGAGACGAGCGGGTAGACTGCCAAGAAAAGAGCAGGAGCCGAGGTTGAAAGTGTAACCCTGTGACGATCGCTGCGTAGCCAGGTCATCAACCCAAGACGCGTCTGAGTGTCTAGTGAGGACAACTAGACCCCATCCTCCAAGCACGAGCCCCATGCCCGATGTACTGTACAAGTAGCGCAACACCCTCTTAGCGGCCTCCCAGCGCTCTGGTCGGTGTCTCCCAGGCGCAACAGAGCGTGCCAGGATGCTAAGAGGGTAAGCAAGGTCAGGTCGAGTGTAGGTCATCAGGTACATGAGGCAGCCCACAAGCTCTGGATATGGGCCACTCGGCTCTACGCACTCGTTTGAAGGTGGAGCTGAGAGCGAGTGAGAGGTAGGCAGAGGAGTGGACTGTGGCGAGGAGAACCGGAAGCCGAAGCGCTGAAGAACCTGGTGCACCAAGTGTGACTGAGTCACGGTGATGGTGCGCCGTGCTCTGTCCCGGGTGATCTGCAAGCCAAGATAGCTGCGCAGCTCACCCAGGTCAGTGCAGGTGTGTCTCTTCTGCAGCTCCGACTTCACAAGGGCCAGTTCCTCAGTGTCAGCAGTGGCAAAATCCAAGTCGTCGACGTACACGAGGATGTAGAACGGCTGTAGCGAATTGTCAGTGCGCAGATACATCGACGAGTCAACACTCGAAGGAGCAAACCCAAGGGCCGCAAGTGTCGTCCTCAGTGTGTCGTGCCACTTACGAGGCGCCTGGCGGAGACCGTAGACTGGTTGGCTCCATTGCGTACCCTCAGAGGCTACGAGGATGGCGCAGCCAGATCTCCTCATGCAGGCTACCCTGTAAGTAAGCCGTGCTGAAGTCAAGAGAGTGAAGCTCGTAGTCACGCTGAGCAGCGACGTGCAGCACTACCCGAAGAGTAGTCATCTTCGGGGTAGGGGAGAAGGTCTGGAAGAAGTCAACTCCCTGTCGCTGACTAAAGCCTCGTGCAACATAACGCGCCTTGAAGATAGGCAAAGAACCCGACGGCCGCTTCACCCTAAAGATCCACATGCCATCGACTATGTTCGCCCCAGTGGGGGGAAATGCGTCGACGTAAGTGCCTGTGGATTTCATGGATGCCATCTCTGCGTCCATGGCTGTCTGCCACTGAGAGGAGTAGGGACCCGTAATCGCCTCTGCGTAAGAGCGCGGGGTCGGGATGTCCAGTGCATCCAGGTCTCCCTCAGGTGCAAGCAGCATGGCCACGACATGTAGTAGAGCAGCTGCAAGACACTCAAAGACCTCCTGCCTGTCCTCAAGGATGTCCGTACCAAGAGCACACTCACCCCCGACGGACGGAGGACAGTCAGACTCAGACTCAGCAACAAGACTAGTGGCGTAGTTGAGACGACAGGCAGCAGCAAAGTCAACAAGGCAGACGCAGCAGTGGACTCAAACAAAGGGTCAGTGACAACAGTGGATAGAAGACGTGTGACAGTAGGGCTGGCAGCACAAACTAAGTCAGACTCAGGGTCCGAAACATCAAGAAGAGAGGACGCAGGAGGAGACGGCAGAAGTCTCAGAAAGTGGCTATAGCGGAATGGGTTGCATTGATTGTGTTGGGGTACAAGTACTTAACCCTAACTGTTTGTACCCCATATAGCATGACCCACTAAAGGCTATAAGATTTGACACATCCCCATAGTCTAAGTGGGGAATGCCAAGCAACAAGCAACGCAACCTAAGGTCACAAGACCAGTCGCAAGCAAGAGAGGAAACAAAGCCCAGGGCAGAAGTCTCAGAAAGTGGCTATAGCGGAATGGGTTGCATTGATTGTGTTGGGGTACAAGTACTTAACCCTAACTGTTTGTACCCCATATAGCATGACCCACTAAAGGCTATAACATTTGACACATCCCCATAGTCTAAGTGGGGAATGCCAAGCAACAAGCAACGCAACCTAAGGTCACAAGACCAGTCGCAAGCAAGAGAGGAAACAAAGCCCAGGGTGGATCACAACGTCACCACACAGTCTGAGCACAAACAAGGGGCCACAAGGCCAGTTCAAGAGTGTATAAGCTAATATATATATGGTACACACACACAAGAGGCAAGAAATCACTACTGCAGTCTACTAGACCCAGTCTCAACGAGACCTAACTGAAGACAAAACCGCCGGTGGTCACAAGGCTGAAGAACCTTGGTGAAGATGTCTGCAGTGTTGGCCTCCGAGGCCACGAAGTCCAGACGAGCCTGTCCGCGTCGCTGCAACTCTCGAAGGAGGAAGTACCTGACGTCAATGTGCTTCACTCTGCTCTCCAGTCGAGGCTCACGACACATGAGAATCATCGCCTTCTTGTCAGCAAACAAGGTCAGTGCAGAGCTCGGCCGCTCACCAAGGTCAGTGAGCAAGAAGGTCAACCAGCGCAGCTCCTGTGCAGCAGCAAGGGCTCCAGCGTAGATCTCGGCCTCTGCGGTAGAAGTCGCAACAGAGGATGACCGAGTAGACCTCCACGAAACAGCTCCAGAGCCCAGGCTGAAACAGTAACCCTGTGTAGACCTCTGAGTCTCAACGTCGTCGGCGTAGGAGGAGTCGCAGTGACCGTTGAGTACAACTGGCTGTGTCCCTCCAAGTACAAGCCCCATGTCTGATGTTGCGCCGAGGTACTTCGCCACCCTCTTAGCCGCCACCTAGTGAACAGGACGGTGTCTCCCAGTCGCAACAAAGCGAGAAAGGATGCGAAGAGGGAAGGCGAGGTCCGGGCGAGTACACGTCATCAGGTACATGAGGCAGCCCACCAGCTCTGCGTAGGGACCACTGGGCTCAAACGGCTCGCCAGGAAAAGGCCCAGTGAGTCTGTGGTCTACAGCAAGAGGGGTGGGTGTAGGAGAAGAGTGCCGAAGCCCGAACCGCTGAAGGACCTGCTGCACCATGTGTGACTGAGTCAGAGTGATGGTGCGAGCGGCTCTGTCCCTGGAGATCTGCAGGCCAAGGTAGTGGCGCAGTTCCCCAAGGTCAGTGCAGATGTGTCTCTTCTGCAGTTCGGACTTCACCTCCGCCAGTGCAACTGTGTCGGCTGTGGCAAAAACCAGGTCGTCAACGTAGACGAGAACGAAGAAAGGTGTGCGCCCACGACGAACAAACAGCGACGGGTCGGCGGAAGACGGCTCAAACCCGAGGTCGGAGAGAGTCGAGCAGAGAGTGTCGTGCCACTCACGAGGTGCCTGGCGGAGACCGTAGACCGGTCGTCTGAGGCTCCACTGGGTCCCTGGCGGGAAAGTGCCAGTGAAGCCCGGAGGACGACGCAGCCAGATCTCCTCGTGTAGGCGGCCCTGGAGGAAGGCAGTGGAGAAGTCAAGAGAGTGTAGCTCGTAGTCTCTCTGCGCTGCTACGTGCAGTAACACCCGAAGAGTGGTCATCTTCGGGGTGGGCGCGACGGTCTGAAAGAAGTCAACTCCCTCACGCTGACTGAACCCTCTAGCCACGTAGCGTGCCTTGAAGACTGGGGGAGATCCCGGCGGCCGCTTCACCTTGAAGATCCACATGCCGTCAATGATGTTCGCCCATGGGGGGGGAAAATCGTCAACGTAAGTGCCTGTGGACCTGTAGGAGGCCATCTCTGCGTCCATGGCAGCTCTCCACTGAGAGGCCCAAGGCCCTGACACTGCCTCAGTGTAAGTGCGAGGAGTAGGAATGTCAGGAGCGTCGGGGTCTCCCTCAGGAGCGAGGAGCATGGCACAGAGATGAGGCGAAGCAGCTGCCAGGAACTCTAGCTCAAACTGCCTGTCCTCTAGGACGTCACAGCCAAGGGCAGACTCACCCCCGGCGGACAGAGGACGGACAGGAGGAGCGGCCACAACACGAGTGGCGTAGTCAAGGCAACGCGTAGCACTAAAGTCATTGACAGCGGCAGTGAGGACCGCGGCGGAAGAAGGAGAGGCACGAGGGTCTGTAACAAGAGAGGCGAGAACACGAGAGAGAGTGGGGCGGTACGTGCGGTAGTAGTCAGAGACCGGAGTGGACAGGGAGGCAGTGAGGGACGACTCAGGAGGACGAGGAAGAACAGACTGAGGAGGACGAGGAGGACTAGAATGAAACAAAGCGGTACGGAGGTCAGTGACAGGGGACGAGGGACGAGCACGAGGAGGACGAGAGGTCCAAGTGTGGGCGAGTGGAGGGGGAGACGGAGGAGACTGAGAACGAGGGAACACAGCCGGAGCTGAGTCCGGAGGAGGAAACGTAAGACCGAACACGGGAGGAGAGGAGGGGAGACCAAGGGCCCGAAGGCCGGAAACAGGGGCGGGAGGCTGCTCCGGCTGCTGCGGCCGCTGCTGCTGCGGCTGCTGCTGCTGCTGCTGCTGCTGCTGCTGCTGCTGCTGCTGCTGCTGCTGCTGCTGCTGCTGCTACTGCTCTTGCTGCAACTCCAACCTCTCACGCTCCACCCACTGCTGAACCTCCGACCTCTCACGCTCCAAACGCTGCTGCTCCTCACGCTCAAGACGAAGAAGGGTCTGGAAACAAGTCGGGTAGGGGTGAGGAGGAGGAGTGGTGTCAGGAGACGCAACAGAAGAACCGGCTCCGTCCGCAGCATAACCCGGCTGAGCACCCCCAGAGCGAGTACCTCCCGCGGCAGCACGGCCAGCAGCAGTAGGAGGCGCACCCGCACCCCCAGTAGTGGTGCCTCCAGTGGCACCAGCACCAGCCCCAGACTCTCCAGCTCCAGAAACACCACCAGCTCCAGCACCCTTAGAACGGGCAGCTGCGGCAGGTGCACGCTCAGGGCGAACGCCAACACCCCCAGAACGGGCTGCTCTTGTAGGCGCACGAACAGCTCCAACGCCAGCACCCCCAGAGCGAGCACCCCCAGAACCCTCATCTCGAGCACCAACACCCTCAGAGTCCGCAGTGGCCGGTAAAGGAAGCGCCGGCGGCTGCTGCGGAGGCTGTGAGGACGACTGTGGGGAAGGAGGAGAGACCTGGGGGGGTACCGAGGGAGGGGGAGTAGCATGGGACACACCAGATGGAGCGGGGACAGGGGGGGGGTACCGGAGGAGCAGGGGCGGGAGGAGGAGGATCTGGAGCCAGGAAGAGGGGACGGGGGGGAACCGGGAGACCTCGACAGGGGTACCGGACGTAGTAGGGGACGGACTTGTCGAAACGGACGTCACGAGAGTCAAAGAACCGGTGGGAGGGAGGGTGGTAAAAGGTGAAGTCAGAGGAGCCCTCTGGGAAACCAAGGAAGACACAGGGGACAGCGCGAGGCGAGATCTTGTCCGCAGAGGTGTCGCGGACAAGAGCAAAGCACCCCCAGACACTAAGCCTCGACGCTACACCAGGGGACCCTGTCCAAAGACTGGTCGGTGAAGCCCATGGCCGAGAGACGCGAGGCCAGAGGTTCAGCTGGTGAGCGGCATACCGAGCCGCGTAGGGCCACAGGAAATGGGGCGCGCGGGCGTGGATCATGGAGGTGCGGGCGATCTCCATGACCAGGCCTAAGCGGCGCTCAGCAACCCCATTTTGCTGTGGAGAGTTTGGAAGATTCCAGGATTGGGTGATGCCCTGCTCAGCACAGAATCTGGCGAGAATGCCGGAGCGAAACTCACCCCCACGGTCGGAGTGAAGACAACTGACACGACGACCGCGAGTGCCCTCGGTGGCGAGGAGCCACCGGATCAGCGTAGAAGTCACGTCGGACTTCTTCGCCAAAGGGAACACGGTGGTGTACCGAGAGTAGTCGTCAATGACCACCAGAAAGAAACTCTCCCGGTGAGGGCCAAGACGGGGAGCGGGGCCCCAGACGTCTAAGTAGAGAGTCTCGAAGGGCTCGGTGGCCGGACGAAGGGAGGAGGAGTGAGGGGTGGCGCGCAGCCGACCCTGGATACAAAGGACCGCACGGAGGAGCTGGGGATGGCAGGAGTGGCGGGAGGACTCGGGGGAGGCCTAAGACAAGACGCTGACTGGACATAGCACGGAGACGAGGGAGGGAAGGGTGACCAAGGCGGTGGTGCCAGAGGAGGGAGGGGTGGGCAAGCGACCGACACGAGCACGACGCAGCAACTACACCTGGCACAGCAACCTGACTGGACCCGGCTACCTGGTGGGACGGGGGAACCTGACGGGGGTCGGTGCGGAGGGTGTACAGACCAACCAGGCTCCTGGCAAAAAGTGGCCAAGGGGGCGTACGTGTCACCGTCCACACAGACCATGGTGTCACCAGAAGGCTCAACCCAGACCCTGACGTGCTGTCTCGCCAGGGTGCCCACACCAACCAGGTTCCTAGAGAATGAAGGAACGTGGAGGCCAGTCAGGGAACCAGAAGGAGCAGCTGGGCACGGGAGTGTAGTGGCGTGAGTCGCAATGACCGGTCCCGAAGAGGGATCGGCCAGTGCTACAGGGACAGGCGCCGGTAGCGGAGAGAGAGTCGTGCAGTCGCGGAAGAAGCAGTGTGATGCTCCGGAGTCCAGTGTGAAGGAGAGAGAGGCGTCTGCCGAGGGAGAACCTGTACTAGTAGCTAAACAAGATCCTACACTAGCACCTACTCTAGCAACATGCAAAGATCCTAAGCTAGGTACAGGCAAGTACACAGATCCATGAGCACTATTGTCAATATCAGCATACATGGCATATGACCTAGCATCATCCATAGTCATATCAAAAACAGCAATACCACGAGCAAGAAGCGTCCCCCAGCGTGGCGGCGGGGTAGCGGAGGGGCCGTGGTGCAAGACGTAGAGGTCGTCGAGACGACTGAAGCAGCGTGCAGCAAAGTGGTCGGGGCGGCCATAGTACGAGTCCCGACGAGGACCCGTAAGGATCCAGTACTCACAGGGACCAACGTCGCGGCCGGCCGAGCGAGGTCCCCGACTGGAGGGGGCGCCACTACGCCCAGTGCTCGGGGGACCCGCAGACCTCCACTGCTGCTGAGGGCCCCACTGCTGCGGAGGGCCCCACTGCTGAGGGTGCTGTTGTGGCGGGCGCTGCTGCTGGCCCTGTCGCTGCTGCTGCTGTCCCTGCCGCTGCTGCTGTCCAGGCGGTGGCAGCTGCTGAGGAGTCGACTGCTGCTGCTACTGGGACCCCTCACCACTAGTGAAAACTCCACCGTCGAAAGGAGGGCCGTCAGGTCCCGAGCCACCCCCACCACCACTCCCACCACCTGCTCCACTGCCACCACCACTACCCGCACCACCTCCAGTACCCCCGCCGCCCTTCCCGCCCCTCTTACCAGCCTTGCCACGTTTCTGCCCGCCAGAGACAAAAACAGCCGCCGTCTCCTCAGAGGCAGAAGACGTGGGGGTGGCAAGTGAGGAAGAGAAGGTGGGAAGCTGTGGTACCGCACACCCCTCAAAAAGACGAGGAGGAGGCGCAGAAGAGGTAGAGGCAACAGTGAGGAGGTTGCTCTCGATCTTCGAGAGAGCAGTCTCAAGAAGATCGATGGTAAGCTCAGTGGGGTGCTTCAGAAGAAGCGCGTCGCGGGCTGTGGCTAGGCGGTCAGGGAGGTGAGTGACTAGCCAGTGAATAGTGAGCCACATAGGGGGTGGGGCAAGGGCAAGCTGGTCCTCAGTGCAAGCAGCGCGAAAGCGAGCATCAAGGGAGCGCAGGTGGGTAGCGAGGTCAGAGACAGTCTCAAAGGAGGCGAGGTCAGGGTAGATAAAGGGTACAAGGAGGCGACTGAGCGAAGCAGAGGAGGGAGTGGAGTAGCGAGTAACAATAGCCTTATACAGATCTGCAGCAGACTCGACCTGAGCGCAGTGGACTGCCTCTGTCGGCGGGAGAAGGTCGGTCAGGGCGAGGCAGGCAGCGGCGTCACAAGACTCCCACACGTCGCGAGCGAGGAGCTGGCGCTGGTAGTCGGCCTCCTGCTCAGAAGTAGGCGGTGGAGTAGTGGGCAGCGGCTGAGGCTAGGGAGGGGCTTTCTGAGCGCCGGACGCGTGTGCGAACAGGTGCACGCCATCCTGCCGCTGGCTCTTAAGGTGGCGCTGCGCCTGCGTAAGCCACGTGCTAAAATCTATAGGTCGCCCTTCAGGGTCGAAACGAAGTACTCGGGAGGTCGCCATAGAGGGCGAAACTGAGAGCGTGCGGCTGCCAGCCGCAAGAGGGGGAGACAATCAGTAACGCGTGAGCAGGCGTGGAGGCATGCAGGCAGGTAGGTGGTGCGGCATGTGGACAGGCGGGCGGCGTAGTGCGCTGCCTGACGGTTGGTGCGGCGCGCTGGTCTGCGGGTGGCGCGGCGGGTCGACGGGCGGGCTGCGCGGCGCGCGGGCCTACGGGCGGCTCGGCGGGTCGACGGGCGGGCCTACAGGCGGCGCGGCGCGCGGGCCTACGGGCGGCACGGCGGGTCGACGGGCGGGCCTACGGACGGCGCGACCCGCAGGCCAACGGGCGGCTCGGCGGGTCGACGGGCGGGCCTACAGGCGGGTCGACTCATGGGCCTACGAGGGGCGCGACGCGCGGGCCTACGGGCGGGCCTACGGGCAGCGCGACGCGCGGGCCTACGGGCGGGCCTACGGGCAGCGCGACGCGCAGGCCTACGGGAGGGTGGCGCGGTGGCTAGGGGACGGGTCGCGCTGCAGGTCGACCGGCGGCGTGGCGCGCTAGGGGGCAGCTGGCTGGCTGGCTGATTGGCGGCTTAGGACTCAGCGCGCTGGCGTGTCTGGCAAGCTAGGGAACTAACCTAGGGCCTAGGAGTGAGGAACCTAGCTGATACCATCTCAGAAAGTGGCTACAGCGGAATGGGTTGCACTGATTGTGTTGGGGTACAAGTACTTAACCCTAACTGTTTGTACCCCATATAGCATGACCCACTAAAGGCTATAACATTTGACAAGAAGGACACGCTGTAGAATAAAGGAAGGACAAAGTGCCATAGTGTGAGTGCCGGGGACAGGAGGAGGACGCGGACGAGGAACACGGCGACCAGTGCGAACAGCTCGAATAGGCGAGGCAGGACGAGATGCAGGCTAACGACGCTCCGTAAGAGAGTCCATCTACTCAGTGTAAGGAGTAGTCTGGTTGTAACTGTGGCTACGACTGGTCAGGCGGTGGACACAGTAAGCGAGGAGTAAGGCCAGTAGAAGACGGGAGACTAAGAACTTGGCGAAGTACCTGTGAAAATAAGCAGTAGAAGAAGGCGCCATAGCTAGGAAAGCCCTAGCTAGGCAAGAAACAGTTTAGGCAAAAGGGGAAGGGGTTGCACTAGCAAGAATGAGGATACAAATAGCAAACCCTAGAAGGGTTGTACTCGCTATAGAGCACCCCATTACAGGCTAGAGCATAATATTCTGACACACCCCCATAGCCAAAGTGGGGTGTAATCAGCAGAGCAAGCAAAGCAGAACAAGCTCAGGGTGGATCACAATGTCACCACACATTCTGAGCACAAGTTCAGGAAGCAATAGTTTAAAGTTCACAATTATGAGCAAAGCTAGTGGTAGTCACAACGGGCAAGTGAGGAGGAGGAGGGACAATGAGAGGAGAGGAGATAGGAGGCGACGGCTGAAGCTGCAGACACACGGGCAACAGGAGGCACACTGGCACAGCGGCTACCGGAACAGCGCTCCGGACTACTGGAGTAACTGGCCCCGCGGCTAAAAGTAGCGGCAGACGAGCAACGGACCCACGGGCGACTGGCATTGGTGGCTACGACTGGGCTACCGGAGCAACTCCCCGGACACGACGGCAACCTCCGTTCAACCTCCCCCAAACAGTACCACCCCCCCTGACACACACCCCCTGCTTCACCCCTAGCTCCACTCCCCCTTCACCCCCCCTTAGTACCACTCCGACGGCTCCAACAGGTCCACCCCCCTTCAGCGGCAGCTGCAGCACAGGGAGACGGAGGAGGAGGAGGAGCAGGGAACGGCACACAGAAGCTGCACCCCCATACCCCCCACCCCCAAACCCTAATCCAGGAGAACGGGCAGAAGGAGGGGTGGGGCGCCTTCAGAAGCACGGGGGACAGCGGGGAGGACAGGGGCAGCGAAGAACGGGCCGCCCACGGGCCTGGCACAGCCTCCCGAACCGCGCGCAGGCGGCCCGAGCCGCGCGCGGGCCTGGCGCAGTCCGTACGGGCCGCGCGCGGGCCTGGCGCAGCCCGTACGGGCCGCGCGCGGGCCTGGCGCAGCCCGTACGGGCCGCGCGCCGGCTGTACGGGCCGCGCGCAGACCACGACGGGCGACGGGGGGCGACGCGCGGGTCCCCGTCGCCCGTCGTAGCGCCTCCTGGGGGCGACGCGCCGAGTGACGGGGCAGAAACCCGTCGCGCGCCTCGGGGCACACGGCGGGCAGAAAACCGCCGCGCGCCTCGGGGCGCACGGCGGGCAGAAAACCGCCGCGCGCCTCGGGGCGCACGGCGGGCTGAAAAACCCTAATTTCGACGCCGCGCACCACGGGGCGCGCGGCGGACAGGGAGTAGCAGTAGCAGCGGAAGCAGTGAGGTGGGGCCCACAGGCCAGGAGCATATCGCTCTGATACCATGTGAAAATAAGCAGTAGAAGAAGGTGCCATAGCTAGGAAAGCCCTAGCTAGGCAAGAAACAGTTTAGGCAAAAGGGGAAGGGGTTGCACTAGCAAGAATGAGGATACAAATAGCAAACCCTAGAAGGGTTGTACTCGCTATAGAGCACCCCACTACAGGCTAGAGCATAATATTCTGACAGTACCGAGCTAGGTGGCGGCAGAGACAGCGGCGGCGGTGGAACGAAAAACGGTCGCCGCTGTGCAGTACCCCCTGTACAAGCACCTCCATTGTCTCCAGCACCAGTACCTTCAGCTCCAACGTCTCCAGCGCCAGCATTTCCAGCTCCAAGGCCTCTAGCACCAGCACCTCCAGCTCCAGGGTCTCCAGCTCCAGCGCCTCCAGCTCCAACGCCTCCAGCTCTAGCGCCTCCAGCTCCAGCGCCTCCTGCTCCAATGCCTTAGAAAACAAAAAGCGAGATAACTCAATCAGACAGCTCTATCAGGCAGCTCTCCTACTGCCGTTGATAGAGTTATCTCCGCAAAAGTGTCTTCTGCGGTTCCTCCGTCACGAAGGCTAGTGCGCGTCAGTTGGGAGTGGCGAAGACTATAACAAAGAACAGGGTCGAGCCGCGGTGGATGAACTACGACGGGTCAGCAGACGACGAAAAGAAGTCAAGCGCTGCAAGAGTCGTACGTAGATTGTCATGCCACTCGCGGGGAGCCTGGCGCAGGTCGTACACCGGTCGACGTAGCTGCCACTAGGTCCCAAGAGGGAAAGTGCCTATGAAGCCAGGCGAACGAAGGCTTCCCTAAAGGAACGCAGTGGAGAAGTCCAAGGATTGCAACTCGTAGTCGTGCTGTGCTGCAACATGCAGCAACACCCAAAGAGTGGTCATCTTCGGGGTGGGAGCGAAGGTCCGAAAGAAGGCTACCCCCTCTCGCTGACTGAAGCCTCTCACCACATTGCGCGCCTTGAATACCGGTGGTGCTCCAGGCGCCTGCTTCACCTTGTAGAGCCACATGCCACTGATAACGTTTGCCCCAGGTGGTGGGACGGCGTCGACGTAGGTGCCCATGGACCAATAAAATGCCATCTCTGCTATGAGGATCTGGTTCAGGAAAGATAAATTTATTGAATGATCCACCTGGGTACAACACGTGGCTAGGCTCGACACAAGGCAGGTAACCCAGGTGTTTTGCGAATGTTCTAATGGTTGCGAAGCGTCCCGAACAGAACCTTCCCAAACTCGGTAGAAAGCAATTCGGTGGGAACCGAAAAGGCTTGAGTTCGGTACACGTAACCTGGTTCGGTGCTATAACTATAATAACATATAGGAATGCACCTAACCTAGGAAATCAAGCATGTCTATGCACGATAAATAAAGCATAAGCTAGTAATAGCATAATAAAGTCCAGCAAAGCCGTCGTACTCTCACATGTCCCCCCCTCAAAGCTGGGTGGCATGAGATAAACCTTGCTTGACAAGATAATCCTTGAGAGCACGGCGTGCATTGCCCATATCAGCTTCTTCAACCCAACTGTCCTACGACGGGTTGTATCCCTTCCAGTGTATCAGGAACTCGAGCCTGTTGCTGCGTCTGCGTTAATGAGCGAGCACTCGATCCACCTCCTACTCTGGTTAATCCTGTGCGAGAACAGGTGGTGGTGGCGGTAGCTGGCGTCCCTGGAACTGTTGGTCATGGTCCTTGTAGAGCTTCAGTAGCTGAACATGGAAAGCGTTGTGAAGCTTCCACGTAGTACGTACGTGCAAGCGGAATGCTACTTGTGTCACCTGTGCCTCAACGCGAAAGGGACCACAGAAGCGAGGCCGGAGCTTGGACGGAAGGTGAGATAAGTCCAAGCTGCATGTGTCGAGAAGCACCTGATCTCCGACTGCTACTGAGTGATCTCGTTGCTGGCGATCGGCATACTGCTTCTGGGAGTTCTGCATCATGGA
This sequence comes from Closterium sp. Naga37s-1, assembly GCA_947471745.1. Lineage (NCBI taxonomy): Eukaryota > Viridiplantae > Streptophyta > Zygnematophyceae > Desmidiales > Closteriaceae > Closterium > Closterium sp. Naga37s-1. The sequence continues at coordinate 2,917,529 of CANJKZ010000170.1, read as the reverse complement.
AAGACGTCGCTGAGTCTTCTCCCATAGCTGCTGCATGGTGGTGACGAAGTCTTCTGCGTTTTGGACGTGTGCCAGTGTGGTTGGCTGCTATGGTGTAAGTGGTTTCCATCCGTAGCACTGGAAGAAAGGAGCTTTCCCTGTGGCCGCATGCGAAGTGTTGTTGTAAGCGAACTCAAGCGTCGGTAACTGCAGATACCAGTGGCTAATGTCGTCTTTGCAAGCGGTGCGCAGTAACTGTTCAACCACTTGCAAGCTTTGTCCCCAACAAACCCATGAGTTCCCTCCAGAAGTTACTAGTGAATTTTGGGTCTTTGTCCGAGATAAGTGTAGTGGGGATGTCGTGGATGGTGATGATGCGGTCGAAGAAAAGCGAGCAGTTGCTTCAGCTGTAGCCGTGGCGTTGCACGTCTGCTGCCATCCGGGGCCAGTAGTAATACTTTGCTATTCCCGCTAACGTCTGATTGCGCCCAAAATGTCCCGCGTATACTACGTCGTGAAACTCCTCTCGTAAGATCTGTCGGAGCGCGGCATAGTCGGTACCCAAATCTTTCTTGTTCCCTTTCTTATAGCTAAGTCCTTCTACCACTACAACAGCTTCTGAATCTGTACTGTAGCGATCTCTACGTCCACGGAGTACCCATGTTGGAATAGACCCTTCAGTAGAGGGTTCATCCCGTTGAGCTAGATGCCTGCTACATGACCGGGGCGGCTCAACGCGTCTGCCTTGTTGTGTGGCCCGGGTTTGTAGACGATGTCATAGTGGAAGTGGGTCTCCAAGAAGTCCAACCACCGCACCTGTCGTCGTGAAAATGTCGGCTGCGACTTCAGGTATTTGAGGCTGCAATGGTCAGTGTAAACTATAGTCTTGGCTCCCTCTAGATAACACCTCCACGCCTTGAAGGCTGTCACTATCGCTAAGGCTTCCTTGTCATGGATTGGGTAGTTCAGTTCTGCTCCATGTAGCTTCTTACTAAGGTAGGCGATAGGCTGCAAACCGCGTCCGTGATCCTGCATCAATACTGCTCCGACTGCTTGGTCACTAGCGTCTGCTTCCACCAAGTAGTCCTTGTCTGGATCCGGTAGGATGAGTACTGGCGCTGTAGTCAATGCTGTCTGTAAGTGCTCCATGGCTTGCTGTTGAGGAGTATCCCATTTGTAGGGCGTATCCTTTTTCACTAGGTTGGTGAGTGATGCTGCTATCTTAGTATAGTGTGGCACGAACCTGTTGTAGTAGTTGGCGAAGCCTAGGAAGTGCTGCAACTCCTTCACGTTCTTCGGAATTTTCCACTTCTTGACGGCTTGGATCTTTCGCGGGTCCACATGTACGCCCTCGGCATTCACCATATGCCCGAGAAACTGGACCTTCTTTAGGGCGAAGTCGCTCTTCAACACTTCACGTAGAACTTTTTCTCCCGCAGGATCTCAAAGACTTCCCGCAGATGCTCCACGTGCTCTTTCATGTTCTTGGAGTAGATGAGAATGCCGTTCAATTACACCACTACGCACTCGTCCAGCAGGGGTCGTAGGATGTGACTCCTCTCCGCCTGGAACGTCGCAGGTGCGTTGCAAAGTCCGAACGGCGTCACTAAGTACTCGTAGGAGCCGTATCTGGTACGGAAGGCCGTCTTGTGGATCGAGTTGTCTGCCATATTGATCTGCCAGTAACCCGACCATAGGTCCAGCTTCGAAAAGACTGTTGCACCACGCAGTTGGTCTAGAAGATCGTCTATGCGCGATATGGGGCATTTGTTTTATACTGTCTGTTTGTTCAGTGCCTGGTAGGCGATCCATATCCGTAAACTACCGTCTGGCTTTGGAGTAAAGAGAAATTGTGCGCCGTAAGGAGAGGTGGATGGGCGGATCAGCTGTCTGTCGAGTAGATACTCTATCTGCTTCTTCATGTCTGTCAGTTCGGTCAGACTAAGGCGGTATGGTGCACGTGAGACGGGTTTCACACCTGGTTCCTCCACTAGCTCGTGCTCGTAGGTTCGTGCTGGAGGTACTCCTGCAGGCAGGTCATCCAGCATGATGTCTTTGTACTGCTCCAACACCTCCTGTACTGCTGCAGGTAGCTCCGTGTTCGGCTTTTCCTCCTCTGCTGCTGCCATTACCAATACTAAGTAACCCGTGTTACTCTCGATCACCGTTCGTTCGAATCGTGCCAGTGTTGTTTCAGGAACATTCCCTGTATCCGTCCAGCTTCTCAGCTCCACACGTTTCACATTATTGTAGATGCACGCCTTCCGGTTGACCAAGTCGATCTCGGGGTTGAACTGCTTCAGAAAATCACGCCCTAAGATGAAATCTAATCCCTTGATGTTCGTGATCGGCAACGTCGGCTTCCACCTTAACGCTCCTATCTGTAGCTGGAGTCTTGACTCGTCGTGGATGGGAAGTTTCGTACCGTCCACCATCGTTGCTGTAAATTGGGTCTCCTGCAATGACTCTCATTACTTTCTCGTGCGGTTGCAGCAACGTGGTCACCTTCGTCTTTCTTACATAGCCTCGGAGGCCAACACTGCTGATATCTTCACCAAAGCCCTTGGGTCTGGTGATCATCAGCATTTCTGTACTGCTCTAGGTCTTGTGCTTACGCTTCCTCACTTGCTTACCTCTTGAGTTTACCCTGTAGTTTGATTTATATATACTGCATGTTTTTTCTTGCTAGGTTGTGATCACTATGCTGTTTGTGCTATTATCACCTTGCATGTGAACTGGCCTTGTGGCCGCATGCTTGTGCTCGAGATCCACCCCGAGCTTGGTTGTGTTTCTTTTCTTGACTGGTCTTGTGACAGTTTGTGACTCTTGCTATCTCTCACTAGCCAACGGGGGTGTGTCAAACGTGTTTTTATGTTAGGCTATGGGGTGATAGCCATGGGGAGATAGCCATAGGGTGTATAAGTTTTTAGGGTTTCATATTTGTACCCACATTCTTCCTAGTTCATTCATGCACGTTCTCTTATGAACCTCCAGGCACCAAAGTGTAGGTATCGCCAGCGTAGCTCAGGAACCGGACGTCTCCAAAATCCCTGATGACCAGCTCCATGGCATGTTGCTGCGCGAATGCGAAAAGGAAACGGCCCAACGGGTCCCCTTGTCTCGACCCCCGTGCCAAAAATAGGGTCTCCACAAAAGGGCACACTTGCAGGTAGAGGTCACTGGGCGACCCATAGAAGACGCCCAATAACAAAATGAGACCCGAGAGAGGTGAGTCTCGCAAACCCTCGAAAATCACGCGCCGATGGAAGGAATTAATGATGTTCGCTTCTATTTGCAGCGCGCACCAGACAGGGTGGGTCACCAGGCACGAGCAAAAAGCGAGGGTGAGTATCTCTACTCCCGCCCTTCTTCCCGTCCCAGATTGGTTACATGATAGGAAGTTTGAGGCCATGGCTGGGCGAAGTGCAATGCAAGCACTCATGCAAGAATGCGTGGCAACACCTCTCCGATAGCAACTGGCCCCACGTTGCTATTGGGCTTGGAGAGCCCGACCAGGTTCGATGCCACAAGCCAGGGTCGAACGCGCTTGGGGACCTGTCTCGCCACCCATTGATTGAACACCTCCAGTAGATGGAGGAGGTAGAAAAGTTCGGCGAGGAAAGTTTCGCACAAATGCTCCGTGACCCAACTCGACGGATCCACCGCTGATGCACGAGCACTTGTGTGGATGGCTCTGGCCAAAGTGTTGGATGTGAGTATCGGCTCCTGAGCGCTGCCGGCGGAGTAATCGTGGACCTACTCCGGCACCTCTCTGACGCTCGCGTAGTGCTTCCCTCGCAACCATCGTCTCAGATGTTTGCGCCAGGTCCCTCGTAGTGAGGCAAGCCAACACCGACTCCATTCCTCCACTTTACTACGTCCGAGGCTGTGCCATGCAGATGGCGTCAGGGTCTTGGTCTGCGGCTATGTAGGTGAGCGGCCGAATTGCCGTGCATGCTCCGGCCAATGCGGACTCGTACATCTGGCACAACCTCCCTTCCCAAAGCACCCCCAGACGCTCCATGACCACAGGTTGCTGGCCCAAGCCTGGCTTTAATGGCACGCATAAGATGAGGCGTGGAAAGGCTAGGAGGATCGGTGTGCCCGCTTCATCCTTTGGCCGTCCCTTTAACCGCTTCAATATAAAGCTGAGTGCATCGAGGATGCTCAGTCGAGCTCTCTGGGGGATTCATCGCACAATTCTCCCTCAAACTGCTTCGCGTTGAAAAAGGCCTCCCAGTCCCAAAAAAAGACCTCGTCCCACACCTCCTCCAGAATCTCCCACGGCATCGGACGCTACTGTGCCTGGTTCGCAACCAATGATGGGGTGGAACCAAGTGCATGCGCGCACCTCTCCGCCTCTGCTGTCCAACATGCCTTCATATGGCTCGCAGCGGCCCCTCGTGTAGCAAATGTATGAAATGATGTGTCGCGTGGAAAGTGCGGATGTGGAGAAGGCGGTTCCACCGTACCTCCTTCCGCCACCCCTGAGCCCTCGGCCGGAGTCATGGGGGTGTCAAAAGATGGGAGCATGTTGGGAGTGTTCTCGTGCTAACTCCCCCAACCCCCATACTGTCCATCTGGGTGTTGCGCCACCAAGCGCATTCCTGCACCCAGGACCCCGTCCCCTGGGTCCTGGTCCGCCTTTGCCGCCGCGACACCTTCTTGCTGGCTCCCTGGTTGCTCTCCACCCTGGGCTACTGCTGCCCCCCTTTGCTTTTTGTTTTTTTGTTTTTTTGTTTTTTTTTTTTTTCGACTGCTCCACACCTAGGGATGCTCCTCCCTGTGAGGATCGAGGATCGAGTTCAGAAAAGAGGAAATGTATTGCATGATTCACATGGGTACAACACGAGGCTATATATATAGTCTCGACACAAGGCCAGTAACCCAGGTGTTACGTGAATGTTTCGAGGGTTGTGAAGCGCCCCAAACAGAACTTTCCCGAATTCGGTAGACGGCAATTCAGTGGCAACCGAAAGGCCTGGAATCCAGAAAACGCAACCTAGTTCGATGCTATAGCCTGGTTTTGCACATGGTTCCTCCACAATCTCGTGCTCGTGGGTTCGCACTGGAGGTACTCCTGCAGGCAGGTCGTCTGCGATGATGTCTTCGTACTAATCCAACCCCTCTTATACTGCTGTAGGTAGTTCCGAGTTTCTCCTCTGCTACTGCCATAACCAGTGCTAAGTAACACATGTTATTCCTGTTCACCATCCATTCGAACCGTGCAAGTGTCGTTTCAAGAACATCTCGTGTATCCGTCCAGCTTCGCAGCTCCACTCGTTTCCCGTTGTTGTAGATGCACGCCTTCCGGTTGACCTAGTCGATCTCGGGGTTGAACAGCTTCAGAAAATCACGCCCCAAGATGAAATTTATCCCTTTGATGTTCATGATCGGCAACATCGGCTTCCATCTCAACGCACCTATGATGCTTCGCCATGGATTGGAAGTTTCGTACTGTCCACCATGGATCGGCAACATTGCCGTGAACTGGCTCTCCTCCAAGGATTCCAATTTTCTCCAACGTCCCGCGGTCGCACACCGAGTGGGACGCACCACTGTACACCAGTGCCTGGAGATGCCGTCCTTTGCATAACACCTCGAGGAGTAGTGGCTTCTGCTGCGCTGCCTAGCCAAAGATGGTCTCGTTAATAGCATCATAGGGTATATAAAAAAAAAAATAACATTACCCCTATTTTCTACACCTGGCTAAGCAGTCTTAGCTTCCAACTTCACTTGGGGGGTAGAAGGTTTTTTTCGAGGCTTGAATAACTTGAGCCTGGAACCTTCCCCTAAGTCTTTGCAGCTGTGTAAGCTTCACCCGTGGGCAACGGGAAGCCTTAACACTGTGCTGCGGGGAGAGAATATTAACTCATTAAAACACACGACCCTTTTCAACGCTCTACAGTACTTTGCCCAACTTCTTAGGTACCTGAATAATTTCTAGAGGCATTTTTCTTGGCCTCTAATTCTCCCCTAATGCTTTCAAAGGCTTGAAAACTACGCGAATCCACAAGAAGTAATATTCCTAGCTAAATTATCTTCATAGGATAATTTTAACGGATTCTTACTTTCGTGGGTGTCCGGCTGGAGTTTCCCGGTCGGTGCAGAGTCTTCTTTCGTGGAGCCTCTCTTTTTTCTCGGCGAATTTCCCTGGTGCCGGTCGGTCGTGATGTTTTAAATTCGCGCCATCATTTTCTCCTATTTTCGCCCGCTCTGAAGTCGCCACATCCCCGCCTTTTCGCCTTTTCTGGATATTTTCGCGATCGCCAGCTTGATCCACAACTACTGGCGATTCACGCTTCGGGGGTGCCGCATTGTTGGTGCCCAGCAACTCCGCACGTGCTTTTTTCATTTTTGTAACACGACAGAATCTGGTGTCCGGTGCGTCGCAAAATTCACACTTCTTAGATCTTGCTGGCTGCGGCTTCGCTTCGATTCGGTCGATGTCCATTGGGTCGGCGAACGTGGGGGTTACCGATCGCTTCGTGCCGAAAGATCTGTTCGGCACGTGGCGTCGTGTTCCAGGTTGACCTTGCGTCAGCGCATTGTATTGATCTACTGCACACACGCAATAGCTACTGTAGTTCGCGGCGATCACTTGTCGTCGTATTCCCATTTTCAGTCCCTCAATGTACGCCTGCAATTTTTTCCCGTTGGTCAGGTCTGGAATGGGGTTGAATAACTGCTACATCTGCTGCATGTACTGCGCTACACTCCAGTACTATTTGTGGTGATGAATCTGCTGCCGCGCCATGCAGCTTGGATTAATAGGTTCAAAACGCGCGATAACATTTGCCCGAAACTACATCCACGTTTCCTCGCCTCGGACCGCGTCATCGTAGTAGTGCCGGGCCTCGCAACAGTTCTGCTGCGAGCCACATTCTTGCTGCGTCATTTCTCGGGGTCGTACAGCCAATGACGTCGGAATAGAATCGAACGTCCAGGAGCCAATGGGTGGTGCTTGGATCGAATGCTTCCGGGAGCTTCGGACAAGCTCCGAGGGGTGGTCGGGAGACTGGAGGAGAAGGTGGTTGTGCGGAACCGGATTGCGGAGCTGCGTCGCGAGGTGGTGAGGCTACAGCAGCGCGCGGCGCAAGGCGCGATAATGGGGGAAAGGATGCGACATGCGGAGCGACAGCAGGCGGAGCTGGAGGCGAGGCTGGAGGGCGCGCGGGGTGAGAAGAGGCGCGCGCGGGAGAGGGGCAAGGAGGTGGAGAGGCGCATGGGGGCGGAGGTGGCGGCAGTGCGCGCGCAGGTGGAGCGCATGGAGCGGGACCTGGCGGGGCTGGCGCACGTGCAGCGGGAGCTGGGGCAGGTGGCGGAGGAGAACGCGCAGATGGAGGGGGAGGTGGCGCGGCTGAAGGAGGAGCTGGCGCAGCGGGAAACGGAGGCGCAGTCCGCGGCGTGGGCGCAGGAGGGCGAGGTGCAGCTGATGCGCGCGCAACTGCTCATGGACGTGGGCGAGTGGCAGGAGCGCGCGTGGGGGGAGGCGGAGGCGCGGGAGAGCGCGGAGGAGGAGAGGGGGAAACGGCAGGAGGCAGTGGCGGCGCTGCGGGAGGTGGCGGAGAGGCAGGAGAAGGTGCTGCAGTGCGCGCTGAGGCAGCTGCAGGCGAAGCTGGGCGAGGCCGTGGAGTCGCACGACGACGTTGTGAAGGAGGCGGTGCGCGAGAAGGAGCGCGCCATCGCGTCGCTCCGCGCCACGCTGCAGATGCTAGAGGGGCACGAGGAGGAGCGCGCGGGGGAGGTGACACAGGCGGAGGAGCAGGCGGAGGAGCTGCGGGAGCAGCTGGCCACGGCGGAGTCGGCAGCGGAGGAGTGGGGGCGGGAGTCGGCGCGGGTGCGTGAGGCGCACTCGAGGGAGGCAGAAGCAGCAGGGCAGGCGTCGGAGGAGGAGGCGCGGATGGTGGTGGAGGGCATGCACGCGATGGAGCGCGCGCGCATGGACGTGGCGGCGCAGGTGGCGGCGCTGAAGGGTGTGGTGGAGGAGCGGGAGAGGAGCCTCGCAGAGGAGAGGCGGCAGAGGGAGGAGCTGGGGGAGTAGCAGGACGCACTGTAGCAGGAGGTGGAGCACGCACAGGCGCGGCTGAGCGGCACGGACAACGCGCAGAAAGAGGCAGAAGCGCGCGGGAGGGAGCAACTGGGGGAGGTGGAAGCTGAGGTGGCAGCGGTGGTGGCGCGGGAGGGGGAGCTAGGGTGGGTGGAGGCCGAGTTGGAGAGGTTGAGAAATGAAGCATCGAGGTTTGCAGCGGTGATGGAGGATTCAGATCGGTTAGAGGCGTGGGCCGGCGAGACAGGGCGAATGAACGAGGAGCTCTGGCAGGCGATTGTGGAGAGCAGGGAGAGGGCGGCGGGAGTGGAGGCGGAGCGGGGGGCGGAGTGGGCAAACCGGCAGGCGGAGAGGGAGGAGTGGGCGCGGGTGGAGGCGGAGCGGGAGGAGCTGGCGGGGGCAATCGAATCCCTGAAGGCGCAGGTGGTGCGCGCAGACGAGAGCATGCAGGCACAGCAGCAGTGGTACGACGCGCAAGCACGTGCGTTCCAGGAAGGACTAGCGGCCGCGGCGGCCAGCGCGGAGGCGTACCAGCAGCAGGAGGAGGCGGGGCGCGCGGAGAAGGAGCGCATTGAGCGCAAGGCGCGGTGGGGCAAGGTGGTGCCGGCGGGCGAGCTGCCTTGGGAGTACTGGAGCACGCTGCTGCTGACCGTGGACCAGCTGCTGCTGCAGGGCCTGCTGCTGCCTCATGAGACGCGCCAGCTGAGGGCCATGGTGTGGCGCCGCAACGTGCACGTGCAGAAGGCGTGGGAGTCCGTTGGGGGCGCCGAGGTGGTGCGCGCCGCGCTGGAGAGTGACGGGTCGCAGGGGCTACGGGCGGGAGAGAGAGTGGGTGCGGTGGGAATGGAGGATACATTGGTGGCAGCAGCGCTGAGAGGAGTGTTGGAGGATGATCCCAAGGACAGGTGAGCCCATGCTCTCATGCGCTGCGCTTGTACGGCCACTCTATGCTAACAGCCATCACTATGCATTCCTGCCTCCTTGGCGATTCTTGTGGCGGTCGAGTGCGCAGAGCAGTGCTAGTGGCAGGGCTATATGGACTTGGCATGGTCTTGCTCTCACACCGTGCTGCCCTTGCTCTCTGACCCCACCGCCCTGTGTCAGTTGCCACATACAGTGGCAACAGCTGCCAGGCCATAGCATAATATGCAAGCACCTCGCAGCTCTCTGCACCACTCTCACCCGTCCCTCATGCCGACTTGCACATTGCTCCTCTCCTCTGTCCCCCTACCCTCTGGCCCGTGTGACTGTGTTCCGTGGTTCATCCCCCAGGCGCCCCCTGCACGTGGTGCACATTCTGATGTCTCCTTCTCCTCCAGTCTCCCGCACCACCCCTCGACCAGCAACGTTGCTCATTCTGATGAAGTCTTGCATGCCAATGTTGTAATCATTCGTTGTTGTCACCTTTCTTAGTGAAACTCTTGCCGAATTGCCCCGTAAACTAGCAAGCCGTGTGTGCGCTAGGAAAACGACTAAGGAACGCAGAGATCACACAAGCACCCGAGCTTAGCCCGCAGTCTAGCTCCCGTTGATAGAGTTATCTCCGCAAGTGTGTCTTCTACGGTTCCTCCTTCACAAAGGCCAGTGCGCGTCGGTTGGGAGTGGCAAAGACCAGGTCATCAACGTTGACCAGAACAAAGAACAGGGTCGAGCCACGGTGGATGAACAGCGACGGGTCGACGGACGACGAAAAGAAGTCAAGCGCTGCAAGAGTCGTATGTAGAGTGTCGTGCCACTTGCGGGGAGCCTGGCGCAGGCCGTACACCGGTCGACGTAGCTGCCACTAGGTCTCAGGAGGGAAAGTGCCTATGAAGCTAGGCGGACAAAGGCTTCCCTAAAGGAACGCAGTGGAGAAGTCCAAGGATTGCAACTCGTCGTCGTGCTGTGCTGCAACATGCAGCAATACCCAAAGAGTGGTCATCTTCGGGGTGGGAGCGAAGGTCTAAAAGAAGTCTACCCCTTTTCGCTGACTGAAGCCTCTCACCACATAGCGCACCTTGAATACCGGTGGTGCTCCAGGCGGCTGCTTCACCTTGTAGAGCCACATGCCACTGACAACGTTTGCCCCAAGAGGTGGGACAGCGTCGACGTATGCGCCTATGGACCAATAAAATGCCATCTCTGCTATGAGGATCTGGTTCAGGAAAGATAAATCTATTGAATGATCCACCTGGGTACAACACGAGGCTATATATAGGCTCGACACAAGGCAGATAACCCAGGTGTTTTGCGAATGTTCTAATGGTCGCAAAGCGTCCCGAACAGAACCTTCCCGAACTTGGTAGAAAGCAATTCGGTGGGAACCGAAAAGGCTTGAGTTCGGTACACGTAACCTGGTTCGGTGCTATAACTGTAATAACATATAGGAATGCACCTAACCTTGGAAATCAAGCATGTCTATGCACGATAAATAAAACATAAGGTAGTAATAGCATAATAAAGTCGAGCAGAACCGTCGTACTCTCGCATGTCCCCCCCTCAAAGCTGGGTGGCGTGAGATAAACCCTGCTTGACAAGATAATCCTTGAGAGCACGGCGTACGTTGCCCATATCAACTTCTTCAACCCAACTGTCCTCCGATGGGTTGTATCCCTTCCAGCGTATCAGGAACTCGAGCCTGTTGCCGCGTCTGCGTTGATGAGCGACCACTCAATCCACCACGTACTCTGGTTTATCCTGTGCGAGAACAGGTGGTGGTGGCAGTAGCTGGCGTCCCTGGAACTGTTGGTTAGGGTCCTTGTAGAGCTTTAGTAGCTGAACATGGAAAGCGTTGTGAAGCTTTCACGTAGTACATAAGTGCAAACGGAATGCTATTGGTGTCACCTGTGCCTCAACGCAAAAGGGACCACAGAAGCGAGGCTGTAGCTTGGACGGAAGGTGAGATAAGTCCAAGTTGCGTGTGTCGAGAAGCACCTGATCTCTGACTGCTACTGAGTGATCTCGTCACTGGCGATCGGCATACTGCTTCTAGGAATTCTGCGTCGTGGAAAGACGTTGTTGAGTCTTCTCCCATAGCTGCTGCATGGTGGTGACGAAGTCTTGTGCGTTTTGGACGTGTGCCGGTGTGGTTGGCTGCTATTGTGTAACTGGTTTCCGTCCGTAGCACTGGAAGAAAGGAGATTTCCCTGTGGCCGCATGCGAAGTGAACTTAAGCGTCGGTAACTGTAGATACTAGTGGCTAATGTCGTCTTTGCAAGAGGTGCGCAGTAATTGTTCAACCACTTGATTAAGTCGCCCTGTCTGTCCGTCAGTCTTGGGGTGGTACGCTGAAGACATTGCAAGCTTTGTCCCCAACAAACCCATGAGTTCCCTCCAGAACTTACTAGTGAATTTTGGGTCTTTGTCCGAGATAAGTGTAGTGGGGATGTCGCGGATGGTGATGATGCGGTCGAAGAAGATGCGATTAGTTGCTTCAGCTGTAGCCATGGCGTCGCACGTCTGCTGCCCATCCGGGGCCAGTAGTAATACTTTGCTATTCCCTCTAACGTCTTGTTGCTCCCAAAATGTCCCGCGTATGCTACGTCGTGAAACTCCTCTAGTAAGATCCGTCGAAGCGGGGCATAGTTCGGTACCCAAATATTTATTGTTCCCTTTCTTATAGCTAAGTCCTTCTCCCACTACAATAGCTTCTGAATCTGTACTGTAGCGATCTCTACGTCCACAGAGTACCCATGTTGGAATAGACCCTTCAGTAGAGGGTTCATCCCATTGAGCTAGATGCCTGCTACATGACCGGGGCGGCTCAACTCGTCTGCCTTGTTGTGTGGCCCGGGTTTGTAGACGATGTCATAGTGGAAGTGGGTCTCCAAGAAGTCCACCCACCGCACCTGTCGTCTTGAGAGTGTCGGCTGCGACTTCAGGTATTTGAGGCTGCAATGGTCAGTATAAACTATAGTCTTGGCTCCCTCTAGATAACACCTCCACGCCTTGAAGGCTGTGACTATCGCTAAGGCTTCCTTGTCATGGATTGGGTAATTCACTTCTGCTCCGCGATCCTGCATCAGTACTGCTCCGACTGCTTGGTCACTAACGCCTGCTTCCACCACGTAGTCCTTGTCTGTATCCGGTAGGATGAGTACTGGCGCTGTAGTCACTGCTGTCTGTAAGTGCTCCATGGCTTGCTGTTGAGGAGTATCCCATTTGTAGGGCGTATCCTTTTTCACTAGGTTGGTCAGTGATGCTACTATCTTAGTATAGTGCGGCACAAACCTGTTTTAGTAGTTGGCGAAGCCTAGGAACTGCTGCAACTCCTTCACGTTCTTCGGAACTTTCCACTTCTTGACGGCTTGGATCTTTCGCGGGTCCACGTGTACGCCCTCGGCACTCACCATGTGTCCGAGAAACTGGACCTTCTTTAGGGCGAAGTCGCTCTTCGACACTTCTTGTAGAACTTTTTCTCCCGCAGGATCTCAAAGACCGCAGATGCTCCACGTGCTCTTTCATGCTCTTGGAGTAGATGAGAATGTCGTTCAATTACACCACTACGCACTCGTCCAGCAGGGGTCGTAGGATGTGATTCATCTCCACCTGGAACGTCGCAGGTGCGTTGCAGAGTCCGAACGGCGTCACTAAGTACTCGTAGGAGCCGTGTCTGGTACGGAACGCCATCTTGTGGATCGAGTTGTCTGCCATCTTGATCTGCCAGTAACCCGGCCATAGGTCCAGCTTCGAATATACTGTTGCACCACGTAGTTGATCTAGAAGATCATCTATGCGCGATATGGGGTAATTGTTTTTTACTGTCTGTTTGTTCAGTGCCTGGTAGTCGATGCATATCCGTAAACTACCATCTGGCTTTGGAGTAAAGAGAAATGGTGCGCCGTAAGGAGAGGTGGATGGGCAGATCAGTTATCTGTCCAGTAGATACTCTATCTGCTTCTTCATGTCTGTCAGTTCGGTCAGACTAAGGCGGTATGGTGCACGTGAGACGGGTTTCACACCTGGTTCCTCCACGATCTCGTGCTCGTGGGTTCGTACTGGAGGTACTCCTGCACGCAGGTCATCCGGCATGATGTCTTTGTACTGCTCCAACACCTCCTGTACTGCTGCAGGTAGCTCCGTGTTCGACTTTTCCTCCTCTGGTGCTGCCATAACCAATACTAAGTAACCCGTGTTACTCTCGTTCACCGTCCGTTCGAATCGTGCCAGTGTTGTTTCAGGAACATTCCCTGTATCCGTCCAGCTTCTCAGCTCCACACATTTTGCATTATTGTAGATGCACGCCTTCCGGATGACCCAGTCGATCTCGGGGTTGAACCGCTTCAGAAAATCACGCCCCAAGATGAAATCTAATCCCTTGATGTTCGTGATCGGCAACGTCGGCTTCCACCTTAACGCTCCTATCTGTAGCTGGAGTCTTGACTCGTCGTGGATGGGAAGTTTCGTACCGTCCACCATCGTTGCTGTAAATTGGGTCTCCTGCAATGACTCTCATTACTTTCTCGTGCGGTTGCAGCAACGTGGTCACCTTCGTCTTTCTTACATAGCCTCGGAGGCCAACACTGCTGATATCTTCACCAAAGCCCTTGGGTCTTGTGATCATCAGCATTTCTGTACTGCTCTAGGTCTTGTGCTTAAGCTTCGTACCGTCCACCATCGTTGCTGTAAATTGGGTCTCCTCCGATGACTCTCCATTTTTCTCCAATGTCTCACGGTCGCACACCGAGTGGGACGCACCACTATCTACCAGGGCCTGGAGGCATCGCTCGTTGCAGATCACCTCGAGTACTAGAGGTTGTTGCCGCTCCGAGTAGCTGTAGATGATGCTGCTTATAGGATCATAGGGTAGATCAAATGTATCATCCTTTGGTCCTGCGCTCGAAGCTGCTGTCTCAAGATCAGGTATCACCTGAGTAGGGTTAGAAGGATTTATCCGAGGCTGGTACAGCTTGTCCTGAGCCTGGAACCTTCATCTAAGCCTTTGCAGCTGTGTTGGCTTCACCTTTGGGGAATGGTGTGGAGTCTTAACGCCATACTGCTGGGAGAGAATATTAGCTCCTCAGAACGCTCGACCCTTATTAGCGCTCCAGAGTAGGGTCCCCATATCACCCGGTACCGGTTTATTTTCTGACTATCCCTTAATAAAGGCTTGAAACCCACGAGAAGCAATATTCTTACTTGTCGGGGTGTATGGCCGGAGTTTCCCAGTCGATGCAGGGTCTTGTTTCGCGGAGTCTCCATTTGTCTCGGTGATTTCCCCTGGTGCCGGCCGGTCGTGACGTTTGAAATTTGCGCCGTCATATTCTTGTTTTTTCGCCCTCTCCGAAGTTGCCACGTTGTCCGTTTTCTGCTTCGGGGGTGCCGCACTGTTCTTGTCCCTTAGCTCCGCTCGCCTTTTCTTCATTTTCCAACACGCCAAGATATGAGCGTCGCAAAATTTGCACGTCTCATTGGGACAAGCGACTCTGGGTGACCTGAGACCAGACGGTGACGTACCATCCTACTGAGACGTGGGAACAACAGGTGACCTAGACGGTGGTGCCAAAGGACCGACGGGTGGGTGAGTGACCGACAGTCACATGATACAGCAGCTACCTGACCTGACCTGACCTGGCGTGACCCAGTGTGGTGGGACCCAGTGTGTAGTGAGTATGGACCAGAGCCTGGCTCTCTGTGGAAAGTGGCCAGAGGCACTCTAGTGGCACCGACTATGCAAGAGGCAACAGGCTCGTCGAGAGGGAAAGTAGTGACAACTCCAAGGTCGTGGATGTGACTGACACCCACCAAGTTCCTAGAGAACGAGGGGATGTAGTAACCTGTGAGAAACCCAAAGGGAGCTGCCGGACACGGGAGAATGGTGGTGCTGTGGGCAACTACAGATCTCACAGAGGGGTCAGCCAAGGCAACAGTGACTGGAGTGTGCAGAGGCGTGAGGTCGGTGCAGTTGTGAAAGAAACAACTTGATGCTCCAGAGTCTAGGGTGAAGGAATGCTGTGCAGTCGTTGAGGTCGCACCCGAGCCAGCGACAAAGGCCGGTACTAGTCTAGTGGTAGCTGCAGCTCCCACACTAAGAACCTCTGAGGCACCTGAAATGGAAACTACGCAAGCACCAAGACTGGAAACACAAGTCTCAACCCCAGCTGCAGCTCCCACGTACCGGTATGTACTGGTCGGGTCCGACAGGGCCCCGTGGTGGAGGCTGCCGCTGGAACTGCTGCTGAACGTACAACTGCTGCTGCTGCGGTGGCCACTGCTGTTGCTGCGGCCACAAGTGCTGCGGCCACGGCTGCTACCGCGGCCACGTCTACAGCTGCGGCCAGTACTGTCGCGGCCACTGCTATTGTTGCGGCCACTGGTGCTACTGCCACTGCTGCTGTTGCGGCCACCGGTGCTGCTGCCACCGCTGATGTTGCGGCCACTGATGCCACATCGAAATGGCACGCTAGTATGGGGGTAGGGGCCAGTCGAGGCGGCAGTACCAGTGGTAGGTGTTAGCCAGTGCGGTGGGGAGTGGTCTGGTGCGGTAGGGAGTTGTCTAGTGCAGTGGGAAGCAGTCTAAAATCGCCCGGATGCATTAGAGAGCGGTTTGGCGTGGTCTAGTGCGGTGGGGAGTGGACAGATGCAGTAGGGTACGGCCGGGTACGGCCGGATGTGGTCTAATGCGGTGAGGAGCAGTCTAGTGCGGTGAGGAGCAGTCTAGTGCGGTGGGGAGTGGTCTATTGCAGTGGGAGCGGTCAGGCAGAACATAGCGAAGGGACGGGCGGTTGGATGCGGTCTAGTGCAGTGGGGAGCAGTCTAGTGCGGAAGGCTCGGGTGGCTGCTGCTGGCACTGGTTGCTGCTGCAGGCGTTAGCAGCTGTTGCTGGCGCTGGCTGCTGTTGCTGGCGCTGGCTGCTGTTGCTGGTGCTAGCTGCTGTTGCTGGCACTAGCAGCTGCTGCTAGCGCTAGCTGCAGCTAGCGCTGGCGTGGGGCGGCGCGCTGCAGCCGCTGCTGATCATGCTAGCGCGCGACGACCGACGGGCGCGACTGGCTAGGACGAGGGTCGGGCGAGCTCGGGCGAGGGTGAGGCGGTGGGCGCAACAATTTAGGGTTACGGGCGCTATGGGCGATGGGTGCTACGAGCGACATGTGACGCGTGACCTAGATCGCGACGACAGTGCCCGCGGGGGTCTGCGCTACAGGACGAAAGAGGGGCCACGAGGGGGGGAGCGTGCTACGAGAAGAACGAGGGGCCCACGCGGGGTGGGGGGGGGAGGGCGTACGATGGGACGCACGAAAGGGCCTGCGGAGGGCCCGCTAAGGGGCGAACGAGGGCGCCCGCAGGGGCCGCGCTAAGGACGAACGCGAGCGCCCGCGGGGGGGGGGGGGGGGGGGGGGGGCACGCTACGGGACGAACTAAGGCCCGTGGGGGCGTGTTACGGGATGATCTTAGGCCGGGTGCGCGCTACGGGACGGACGAAGGGCCCGAGGAGGGGCGCCCTACAGGACAAACTAAGGCCTGCGGGGGCCGAGCTATATGACAAACTAAGGCCCATGGGGTGACGTGACATGCTGGGACCTAACGGGCGGCGAACGGGTGGCGAACGGGCAGCAAACGAATGGCGGACGGGCGGCTACCGAGCGGCTAGCATATGAAAGCCTAAAACGAGCGAGCCAATGGGTGGCGAGTGCGCTACGGGCGGCTATCGAGCAATGAACGGGACGTGCGGAGGTGGGCCCATGGGAACGAACTAAGCTCTATACCACGTCAAAGATAGAACTGGAAGAATGAAAACTAAGGATATAGCAAACCCTAAGGAAGCTATACCCTCTACAGCATAACTCAATGTAACACAAGACTAAACTAACAAAATATAACAATTATAGTTTGACATGACCCCATTCTGCTTTGCCGAGTCCGGTAGCGAGAACGACCAGCGGATGCCCTCTGTTCGGAAACATTGCTGAATTCGACCAGCGGTGAACTCGCCGCCTGGGTTGGAGTGCAAACGAAGCACAAGCTGATTGCACTCAATGCGCGACGGCCACGAGCCACTCGAAAAGAGCGTCAGGCATGTCGGCCTTTCGCTGCAAGGATAATAGTGTGGTGTAGCGGGAAAAGTCATCTACAAGAACTAGAAAGTTACGCTTCCTGCATGGCAGCGACCGGTGTAGTGCCCCATAGGTCCATGTGCAAGGTCTAGAGAGGTGCATTGGCGTGAGACCACGAGGAGGAGTGAGGAGCAACGCGCTACCAAGCCTCGATGCAAGGAGTGGTGAGAACGACGATGGGAGAACTGAGACAAGCCACACTGGGCCAAGTAACAGAGTTACGAGAGCAGGGTGACCTAGATGGTGCCACAGGAGCGACGGGTGGTTGAGCGACCAACACGAGCAAGACACAGCTACCTGACTAAATGAAGTGACCGGGGGGCACGCAGTGCGCGGCATGAACAGATCTTACGCGAGCTCCTAGGGAAAGTGGCAAGCGGTGTGTCTGAATCCCTCCTCTTTGCCTCTCTGTCCTCACTCATATGTGGCTTATTATCGGCCCTCTCCACTCGTTGCTCTCTCTCCTCTCACTCTGGCTCCCTTCCCTTCTCTCCCATTATCTCCTCCCTGTCTCTTACCCCACTTTCTCCTTGCCTTTACCATTGCCCTTCTTCTGTTCTGGCCCTTCCTGCCCCCTCCCATGCCGCATAGCAGCCGTCCTCGATCGCGTCATGGGACCCGAGGGTCCTGCCTTCTCAGTTGCCCTCTCAGTGCGGTTTTTGGCCACATTAGTAACATGGTCTGCCTCTCGTTTGCATTATAACTCTTGACTGCTTCACCTCCTTCACGGTCCACCACTGCTGGGATAGGCCCACATCCAGCGCATGCCTGCGCTGTCTCCTCAAATAGACTTCCTCTCCCTCCTGCACCCCTGCTCCTGTTCCCTTGCCCCTCGCCTCCTGTCGCTGCTTGTGCCTCTCTATATCACAGAGTTGCGCCACGTACAGGTTTTCCAACGCTGCAGGGAGTAGCTGTCGTAGGTAGGTTGGCCGCGCTTCGGCCACTGCTATCCACTTCGCCACTGAGCCTGTGGTGACCACATCCACCAGCAACTTCGGAGCCTCCATTGGCATCACTGGCTCTTTGCCGAACAGCAGGTAGTACGGCGAGACATCTCTGAGCGCGGCCTGCTTACTGAATCGGTACCCCGCCATCACCCAGCATAGCTTCTTGTCCCAGTCTCTCTTATGTGCCTCCCCATATGCCCTCAGCCCCCTCTTCACTCTCTGCACCAACATCTCTGTCAACCTGTCACTATGCGGATGATACTGTGAAGTGCTGCGATGCCGGATGCCACTGGCCTTCAACAACTCATCAAATTCTTCTTTGAATCACTTCCCTTGGTCCGTTAGAACCTCACCACATGCCCCTAGTCGGGTGATGACCATCTCCTCGAAAGCCTCTGCTACCGCCTCCAGTATCTTGTGCACTAGGGGCTTTGCCTCTGCCCACTTGTAAACGTGTTCCACCATCAGCAAGATGTACCTTCTCCATTTCGTTGTAAGTGGTAACTCCCCCGCAATATCCAGCGACCACCTGTAGCCCATGCTAACAATAGAGAGAGGCTGTAGCTTTGCCTTCTCTCGTTCTATCACTGCTCGGTTCCTGCAGCACGCCTCAAAGCGCCACACCCAATCCTTTATCTATGTTGGAAACTCGCCCACCTCCTCAGCCTTTTGCCTGCCTCACTCTGTTGCCTCCCTCTCTTGCTGCCTGTACACCGTTGTGCCTCCCTCACCTCTTCTTACAGTACCTCCTCCTTCCCTGCTGGAGCCCTCTCCTTCTCAATCTGTACTTACAGCTCTTGTTCCTGTCTCCCCTGATGCACTCTGCTGCTTACTTCTCTTACCCCCTTGATGATCTCTGTGCTTCGTCACACACCTCCGCCTCCTAATTGCTATCCTAAGGCTTCATGCTCGTTATGTCTCCCTAGATTCCCTGCTTGCTCAGTTTGCCGCAATTTACTGGTGTAAAAAGAGAAACATACAAGCAATGAGAATTGCTACCAAGGCTCCACCTATTCTACCAGCGCATGTTCCACCTCCCAGCCTCTGCCCTGCCATCCCTGTCTACTACGAGCAGACTTGCAGCCGTGCTGCTTCTTACCCTACTCTCCCGCCCCTTGCTACTGTACCTCTAGCTGCGATCATCCAGATCCAGCTGGCTCCTCGGAGCGATCCTGCACACACACGAAAGCAAACAAGCATGCACTCGTACACCCATCCATAGCTGGCGCTGTAGTTGCCTTCCTTCCTGCCCCTGCCTTGTTCTGCTGCCGATCCTTGCTGCCATCCCCTTGCTTAGGTAAGTCCCGCCCCATTCCTTCCCTTACAGCCCTTCGACTCTTCGGCTCGGCAACCCACCCCTCCCTTCACCACATGAAGTTCCATTTGACCCCTCGCCTCCCATCCACGTCCTCGCTAACCTGCTATATACAATTTATACAGTATTTACACCTCCCTTCTTCTCCCCTTACCCTTCACATTCACAACTCCGTCCGTCCAGTACTGGCAGACGCGGTGTGTCCTGCTTCCTGCTTGTGCAGCATTGGTCGCAACTCTTGGGCCCAATATCGCCGTTACCTCCTCGTGTGCGACTTGCACTTGCTCTCTCACATCCCCTTCTATGTCCACATTTTCCACGATGTACAGGACCTCTCCTTGCACGCCCTTTATCAACTTCAGTACTCGCAGCTTCCTGAACAGCCTGCTCCGCTCATCTTGCATGCCTCTCCTTTCTCCTGCCCTCGAGTATCCTTGGCACTCCCACCATCACCACATCAATCCTTCCCCAGCGCGTGACCATGGCTTCGTCGACGTTGCGAATGTCACTGCTCCCGCACAGCGCACTCGCCTCCATTGTCGCCTTACATAACTGATCTAGATCCATTTCTCCAGATGTGCCCTCGCCTTCAAGAGTGTTGCTAACCCGATTCCTATGCCTCTGAGATGCTCCAGCACTATTGTGGGTCCCAACAGCCAATTGGTATTGGCGAACAGGGACTTCAGGTCCATTTCGGCCTCTTCTTGCCCTGTGGTTGCTGCTGGCAGACGAGCAATCTGCTGCCATGTCGGCACCCCTAGTTCCTCGCGCACTTCCGCCTCGGTACATTGATATGCCTCCCTTGGTTCCCTCCGCACAAAACGCACCGGCAGCGTACCGATGGGGCCTCTCTTTTCCCAGTAGCGCGCTCGGTATTCGACCTTCTCCTCCCACATACATATTGTTGACACAACCCCAAACAGAAACTCCATCCCAATCAGAAGATCAAAGTCTTCTGACTCAGACACTCCGCAATATACACGTAGTGCGCATTCTTCAGCCGTCCCTGGGTTCAGCATCAACACCATCTCTTGCCTTGTTTTTGGCATCCACTTCGCCTCGCCTCCTTCCGCTGTCATCAGCAGGTAACCCTCCGCGACCACCCTCTCCGGCTTGTACAACTGCAGCTTCTCTGCCAAGCGCTTCCCGATCAGCATGTGCGCTGCTCTTGTATCCACGATCGTGCGCCGTCAATCCGCCAATCGTGATCGCTCTTGGTTCGATCGTAAAAAAATATATTTTTTAAACAGACATTGTGTTTTTTTAAATTGTGTATTGTGAAAGCGAAGCTGCTTGTACTGCACAATTGGCATCGTCGAAGCGCGCTAAACGCCCTTCTCCAACTACAAAAACCGTAAGTTGGAGTTCATTTCCCTCCACCCACGTTTCTCGATTTTCAAACAGCTCACTCAACAATTGATAATGAGAATGATTCCAATTGATAAGAATAAGAAAGCAAGCTTTCTCAATCAGTGGCTTGGCATGTCATGCGCTCCCGAGGATGTCAGTACGCTGCTCCTGCCTCGGGATCTTCTTCGCTAGCCTGCCTCCTCGGGCCGTCCTTGTGCCGTACATCTTGCAGAAATAACTGCCTCCGCGCCCCTCAAGCCCGGTTCTTCCCGCTCCCTCACGACTGGTTCTTCTGACTCCTCCCTCTTGAGCCACCATTGCCGTACACTTTTCTTCTGCTGCTTCCAGTTCTGCGAGTTGCGCCCTTAAGCATGCCATGGTTGCCTGCGGTCTCCTCCCTAATTTTCTCCCTTTCGTTCCCTTCGGTTCGCGTAGCAATCCCCTTCTCGATGCCTTCGCTGCCCGCACCGTGCACAGTTTGGCGCCACCTGGCACTCCTGCCGCATGTGCGCACGATGGCCGCACAGCGAGCACACCGCGGGATTGCGGCAGTCCCGGCGCAGGTGACCCGATTGCCCACAGTTGTGGCAGCGGTGACTGTCGGCTCTCGACCGCTCGTCGGTTTCTAGGTATGTTGGCGCCGCTGCCGAAGCCGGGCGCCGTCTTTCCGGTCCCCGATCCACAATGCATTCCACCTCAAACAGGCACCACCCCGTCTCCACCCGCATGACGCCTCGTTCAGTGTGGCTTCTGGTCCCAGTTCAATACCCGCATCTGCACATCCTACTGCAGGGTGAAGCTTAATTAGTATACAAACTTTCTTATAAACTTGCCTCGATCTTTGCAGTTCATGTCTTCTCCGAGCTCCACCAGCCGCCCATAGTACGCGAGTAGCGATTCTCCCTCTCGACGTTTGAATCCTTGAAATTCCACCACCCACTCCACCATCTGCAAGGGAAACTGTTCCCGCAGCATCGTGCTGTTGGATCCCGCTCCCCTGGTGCGCGCCCCGATGCCCACTCGAGCAGCTCCTTCCTAGAAATCTGGTAGTACGTCTCTGCTTCACCCGCCAGCAGAACTACTCCAAATCCAGCCGATCTTCCAGCGCGCTTGTAAAGTTTCTAACTGCAAAATGTAGTTTTTCATTGACGGTCCTCGCCTGGTATCGCCCGAGAATCTTTCTGGGACCTCAATCTTTGGCAACTGGATGTACCTCCACCGCTGCATCGACACTTCCACCTCTGTGCCTTGCCACGGAGCAATTCACTGATAGCCGCTCGGCCCTTCTTGCCGAGACCGTGCCAGGGGATCACCCCGCTGCCGTTCTCCCGATCCGTTGGGCGCGTTTTCCCCGCCGCCCGTTGCCCCCGTTTGAGCGCCTCCCGGCGGACCGGTCGCTCCGTCACTGGGTCCGTTCTGCCCGTCCGCTTTTCCTTGCCTCGGCAGCTGACTCGCGTCGGGCCGCTCTTTGCCTTGTCCGACCATATTCTTATCACCCTCTACCTTCGGCTCCACTACTACCAACTCTTTTCCTTAGCGTAATCGCATAGACTACGTGTTTGTATGTTCAAGCCCTTCCTACACCTTTCAGACTGCTTGTTATGGCCCCGCTAGGAATTGCTCCACTTTGAGAAAGAAATCACAGTAAATTGTGAAAACAAACACGCAGTGGCAGTCCTATAGCCCAGGTTCCAGCCTTAAGCTTCCCATCTCAAACCCTAGCTAGGCACATCTAGCAAACGTATGCCATCTACCTAGCTTGCAATTTAGTAATTCACTCTGCCTCCTCCAGCTGGCGGCTGTGTGTTCCAACTTTCCTGGACTCGGTGTCCGTGAAAACAAACAAAACACATGCACATGCACACCACACATCATCTCATTCGTCACCCCTAAATGCACCCCCAAGCTGTCTGCCCAGTTACTAGCTCCCCTCCTCCCCAATTCGCCACCCTCTGCCATATCCCATTCCGCTGTTGTTCACACTGCCAATTTTCCCGCCCTTGCTCGCCACTTCCCCCCCTCGTACACGCTGCAAGGCTCCTCCGGTTATAAACAAATGTACATGTTCCTCCAGTACACCCACGCGCAACCCTCTGTAAGAATTATTCAGGCATGAACCTTAAAATTCTGACAGGTGCCGATGTGGTAGCGTCTGTACTTATCGCAAATCGCTCGTGCCTAGGAAACTGGGTGGTGACTCCAAGGTCTTGAAGACAACCAACACCCGCCAAGTTCCTGGAGAACGTGGGGATATGCAGATATGTGAGTGAACTGGAGGGGACTGTCGGACACAGAGGAGAGATGCGAGCGACAATTGGTCCTTAGGTGGGGTCTGCCAAAGCAACCAGGATCGGTGCTGGAAGTGGCGCAACGGAGTCAAGCGTGAAGGAGAGTGACACATTAGCATGAAGGAAGTGACACATCAGCGGGAAGGAGAGTGACTCATCAGCAATGGTTGCACCTGTGCAAGCGACAGCAGAGGACCCTATACTCAAAGCATCTAGAGACCCTAGTCTAGGCACACACGAACACTAACCTCCGCTAGTCTCCAGTTCGAACTCCCCTTCCGACTATAAAACTGCTCTCTCCCTTCGGGTTCATGGTGCCTGTTTTCAACGGGAAAAGGCCGATGCTCGCGTTGCCCCTCCAAGGGGATTAAGACAATCTCGCACATTTTCTTCGGATGCGGGGCAGCCCCCGCTGTGACTGCGGCGTTGGGTTCGGTTGATCGTCGTCACTTGGGCTGCTCTCCCCCGACCGAACACATCCCTTTTGCTCTCCCCTCTTGAGTTGGCCAGAGTGCCCCTTGGAGCCTACTGGTCGGCGCCGCTGCCAAGGTCCTCTATAATGCCCGCTGTGCGTATATATTCAACAATGTCGTCTCCTCCCGTTTTGAGATCTGGCAGCTCATCCTAGCCTTCAAAACAAAATATTCATTGGCAACGCTCCAAACAATCCGCTAGGAAACAAAAAAAAAACAGCGTCACGGATTCATGTGGCTAAACGGTTACACTTCATTTCCTTTGCAGCAGATGGCTCTTCCACTATCCATCCTGACCTCCTCACCTCTTGGCTCCTCGCCTCGTAAACCCCTTCCGCCCACCTTAGCTTGTTCTGGCTCGTCACACAGTACCCTCTAGCAGGGCTCTCCCTAGCATTTGAGGCCGCCTGATGCATCAGACGGGCCCGAAAGGCCCGTCTGATCCATCAGAATTTTCCATTTTTCCTTGTCTCATGCATCAGAAATTTTCAAAACCTTCTCCTGATATATCAGATGAATGTGGAAAACTTTTCCTGATTCATGTTACTCCAGCCGGGAAGCAAGTTATTGAGAACACTTCATTGAAACTAAATATCGTGTATCTGAATATATTAATGTACTAAGATGTATATTCTGCAAGTCAAAGCCAAAGGCCCGCTGGCCAACGATAGACCACTAACACCTACTTCTTAAGTTCTAACATGAACTGCCTAGTTACTGCTTTTCACTCAGTGTCTGACGACTCCAGGGTCACAGTCGCGCGGACATCAAGACATGATTCTTCCTTGTCCTCGTCTTCACTGTCAACTACACGTGCCTTGCCCTTCTTCCTCCTATTTATCTCCGCCTCTGTCGATTCCTCGTCCCCTGAAGCCTCTGCAGGGCTTTCCGTTCTCCTTCAGCCTTCCTCTTCAGGGCTCTCTCGTGAATGCTTTTTTGCATCGTTACTTCCTTGGCTGGTCAACACTTCTTCGCCCTCCTCCATGTGGTCACCACCTCATTCTAGATCGGCTCATACTGCACCAAAGAGATGCACATCAGGTCTGCCAAACGAGCATTGCACTGGTTAGAGCGGAGCCATAACTTTATCACATTCTGCCTGGAGAAGCCCGGCTCACACTCGACAGTGCTTAAGGGGGGCACGGCGACAGCGACCCAGAGGCGCACCATGTTGGGGTACGAAGACTCCCAGTCTTCGCTGCACAACATGTGCTTGAAACTCGAATGGAAGGTCTGGTCATTGTACTGGGAGTACATCTTCTGCATGAAGGGCCGCCTTCTTCTAGCTGAGACCTACAGCATCACGCAGGCAGGCACATACATATGGTGGAGGGGGGGGGGGGGGGGGGGGTGTGAGAATAGTAGCTATAGTGAGGAGCCACAGCTAGGTAAGTCCTAGGTAGGCAAGTGTAAGTTTAGGCAAAGAGAGTTTCACTAGCAGCAATGGGGATACATATAGCAAACCCTAGTTGGGTTGTACCCGCTACAGATCACCCCACTACAGGCTAGATAATAACATTCTGACACACCCCCATAGCCAAAGTGGGGTGTAATCAGTACAATGAGCAAGCAGGCATAGAGCAGGAGTTCACAATAGTAAGCAAAGCTAGAGTTAGTCACAGCGGGCAAGTGAGGAGGAGAAGGAACTGTGGAGGGAGAGAAGATGGGAGGCAACGACTGAAGCTGCAGAGGCACGGGCACAGGAGCGGCTGATCAGTGGCTACCGAAGCAAGGGCGACGGACTACTGGAGTGACTGGCTCCGCGGCTATAGACGAGCGGCAGGAGCAACGGACCCACTGGCGACTGGTGCAACAGGCTCACTGGCTACCGAAGCAAGGGCGACGGACTACAGGCGCTGCAGGCGACACGACAGCTACCTTCACACAACCTCCTCCAACTGCCCCACACCCTCGACACACACCCCCTGGTCAAACCCTAGCTCCACTCCCACGGCACCCCCCTTAAACCCTAAACCCCAGGCTCCCACACATCCACCCCCCTCAGCGACAGCTGCAGTAGTGGGAGACGAAGGAGGCGGAGGAGTAGGGGACGGCGAATACAATCGACACCCCCACAACCGCCACCCCCACACTCCTCACCCCCAAACCCTAAAACGGGTGGGATAGGGGCAAGAGCGCGGGGGACTGCGAGTGGGGACGGTTCGCGACCCCCAGGGCACCAAAACGGACGGGCGGGACTAGGGGAGGGGGGTGGCGCGCGCGGCTCCCCAGGGCGCCGCGGCGGACGGGCGGGGGGGGGCGTGCGCGCGGCTCCCCAGGGCGCCGCGACGGACGGGCGGGGCGCGCGCGGGCTCCCCAGGGCGCCGCGACGAACGGGCGGGGGCCGCGCGTGCTCCCCAGGGCGGCGCGACGAGCAGGGTGGGGGGCGCGCGTGCTCCCCAGGGCGCCGCGACGGACGGGCGGGGCGCTCGCGGGCTCCCGAGGGCGCCGCGACGAACAGGCGGGGCGCGCGCGAGCTCCCTAGGGCGCCGCGACGAACGGGCGGGGCGCGCGCGGGCTCCTCTACGGTAGGAAACCGCCGCGCGCCTCGGGGCGCACGGCGGGCAGAAAACCGCCGCGCGCCCCGAGCGCGCGGCGGGATGAAAAATTGAAGGTCGCGCGCCACGGGGCGGAAGCATGTGGGCCCACAGGCCAGGAGCGTAAGCGCTCTGATTCCATGTGAGAATAGTAGCTATAGTGAGGAGCCACAGCTAGGTAAGTCCTAGGTAGGCAAGTGTAAGTTTAGGCAAAGAGAGTTTCGCTAGTAGCAATGGGGATACATATAGCAAACCCTAGTTGGGTTGTACCCGCTACAGATCACCCCACTACAGGCTAGATAATAACATTCTGACAGGGGGGGGTAGTGCAGGGCTTGGACTTTCAACATTCTGTAACTCAATAGCAACGTACCTGGCAGCACAAACTTGCTCACGGAGAGACTAGAATCACTCCTGGCAGGCGCGCTCTCTCTTCGCAGGGCTGTTAGGGTAAGATTCAGGCAGAAACAGCTTCGCGCCGACGAGTGAATCAAGGCTCTCCATCTACTTGAGGAGGTGCTTGATTACTTCACGCACAAACAAGGAGGTGACAGAGATACAAGACTCCATGTCGCCCTTGGGCACCTGGCCCTTGATTGTTTCCTCATGAAGAGTGAAGGTGTGGGTGACGGGATTGCCTTCCCCATCCATGCCTGATGCCTTAACCATTCTCTTAGAAGTGGGGCCATGCTCCTCCAGGAAGCTGCTCAGCAAGTCACTGTCCTCAGCGTAATTCACCCCGTATTCAACGCAGCCTTCATGCCGTGTTGTGGACCATGGCAGACACACGGGTGATGTCCACCTGCACATATCTCAACAAAGAGGAAGATATTATGAATTACGTTTTCCTTAATCAGACTCCAGCAACAACCGTGCTACTAGAGACTTACGGTCCGCCGCTGAAACTTCTTGTTCAATTCGTTAAGCTCCTTGAGCACATCTGCCAGGAAAAACAAGAAGAAGTGAAACTTGAAGCTGGTGACTTTCTTGTAGGCAACCTTGTCGTGCTCCCATCACACGACAATAGTCGCAGGAAGTACAGCCACGGGCCGCAGAATCGCCTCGCCGCGCGACAGCCAGCGGACGTCCTTTATCCCCTGCATCTCAAGAGTAGTTGCGTGGAGGATTTTCTGCAGCTCGATGAATCGTGAGTGCATGACGATGCTGCGTCTGAGGTTGTTGGTAACGCTCCGAACAACTTGGTCGGCAATGTTGAGATCAGGCACTACTTCCGCGGTGTCCTTCGCTGCGAGTGCCTCCCTGCAATGGTAAGAACGTCACAAGTAAAAAACCCATTAGACAAGGCATGACAAGACCGATTGTATATACCAATCAACCATCGCGCCAACAAATGTATTATGCATGAAGAGATACATGCCTGTGTGCGATGTAGTGGCACGTGACAAGGTGCAGGACTCGCAACCACAGTTGAGTCACCACTCGAGTGTTACCTCCCCTCATCACACTTGCGCCGTCCGTAGCGATGCCCGTGTTTTTGTTGATGTCAACAGCGGTACTATCCAGGTGAGCCAGAAGCACGGTTTGAAGAGACGAAGCGTCGCATCTCTCGACCGTCAAGTGACCGAAGAATTTGGTAACGATCTTTGGATCTCGGATGAAGGACAAGTACGCAATCATGTGTTTACCCCTTCGACGGTCTGTGCTCTCGTCCAGTTGAACGCCGAGAAACGGTGAAGACTGGATGTGGCGCATCTGTTGTTGCTTCAGGTTTACCACAAGTGCCTCGGTCATCTCGCGGAAGCCGTACCGACGCAGCAAACACAGGAGAGGTCAAATGCTGGTCACTAAAACAAAAAATCCAGGCAAGTACAACGTCAATACGTACCCGAATCGGTACATTCCTATTGCCTTGTCAGGTATGTCAGGCGTCCCCAAGTCTGCCAACAGGCGCACAAGACCAGCAAACCCGGAAATAGGGGAATCCAACTTGCAGATATACAGCACCGTGAGCATGAGTTGCTTCAACCAAGCCGTCTCCTTGTCCGCGTTCTCAAAATCCGCGATGACGCGTTGCGCGACCTCAGCTCCTTCTGTGCATTGCTGGTTGTCGACCACGTCCTGATGCTTCTTGGTAAGGCTATGCTTCTACATAGATTGCCGCTGAATGTCAACCCCGCCATCGCCAAACTTCCCGTACTTCCAATGCGGTGGACCGTGAGCCATGCACACGCTGCACTTCATGCATGGCGTGCCATCTTTCCTCTGTGAAATGACAAGCCTGCTGAACTTGCCCTTCCAAAATTCTTACGCCTTCATTAGGAGCTCTAACATCAGATTGTCAAGATCAGGTACGTGCAGGGTAGACGGACCAGGATCTCCGTTTGGATTCACGGCCTGTGCAGCTGGCCGTGAAGACGCCTCTTCTTGTGTAGGCCGCGCGATGGGGCGAGAAACTATGCGTACGTAAGGCACGCGAGTCTTTGCAAAACTTAGGGTGCTCTGGGTGAAGCGCACCACTCTAGGGAACCAAGGCTCTGCATGAGAACGTGCGGCAGCGGCACTAACAAGCGACTGCGCTTTCTGAGATTGCGCGGGACGGTGAGAAGGAGGCCTAGGCGAGACGCGCGGTGTGCTGCTTCAAACCCGCCGAACATTAAGCTCGGGCCAAGTCACGGGTGCCACTTCAGTGGATCCTACGGTGGCTGGCTGGGCCTACGCAGAAAGTCCAGGCCCGTCGTAGGCGTACGGGCTTGTGGGGAGGACTTTTTCCCAGCGTCCTCGTCGTCCGCCATGGCGAGGAGACGGACGGGTATCGAAAATGGTAGCGTCACAGCAGATTCTAGCGTGAATGTGTCTGTTGGAAGAGTGGGTTGGAGAAGAAGGGACCCCTGAAACCCCAACACTGCAACTACATCTGCCTTGGACGAAGCGTGCATGTCAAAAGGACAATGGGTGGCTCCACTTGCTTGTAGTGCCACCCAGGCCCTACAATATCAGGAGTTTTTTTTCCTGAAATTCCTGATTTTCAAGGAATTTTTTTGTACCTACCCTGATTTTCCAGTGTTCAACTTTTTGTGGGACTGATTTTTCAGCCTTTTCATGCTAGATGACTCTGAACATTCAGGTTTTTTTTAAGGACACTGATTTTACTACGTTGTACCGAAACTGACAATGAATGCAATTTCTACACGTTCCGAATGTATTTCCCCGGAAGTACAGGGAATCTCATATCCCCGCGGTGTCAGCACTTCCTGGCGGTGACTATGAGACAAATTTGCCCCGTGTTTTTTCACTTTGAGGGCTGCTTTGTCTAGGTCGTGGCCAGTGAGAACAACTCGACTCCGTCCTCCAAGCACAAGGCCCATGCCCGACGTACTGCACAAGAAGCGTAACACCCTCTTAGCGGCATCCATGTGCTCTGGTCGGTGTGTTACGGGCGCAACGTAGCGTGCCAGGATGCTGAGAGGGTAAGTAAGGTCAGGTCGAGTGTAGGTCATCAGGTACATGAGGCGGCCCACAAGCTCTGGATATGGACCACTTGGCTCTACGGACTCGTCCGAAGGTGGAGCTGAGAGTGAGTGACCGGCAGCCAGAGGAGTGGACTTTGGCGAGGACAAAGTGAAGCTGAAGCGCTGAAGGACCTGCTGCACCATGTGTGACTTAGTCAGGGTGATGGTGCGCCGTGCTCTGTCCCGGGTGATCTGCAAGCCAAGATAGTTGCGCATCTCACCCATGTCTGTGCACGTATGTCTCTTCTGCAGCTCCGACTTCACAAGGGCCAGTCCCTGAGTGTCAGCAGTGGCAAAGACCAAGTCGTCGTCGTACACGAGGATGTAGAACGGCGGCAGCGAAGTGTCGGTGCGCAGAAACAGCGACGGGACAGCAGTCGATGGAGCAAACCCAAGAGCCGCAAGTGTCGTCCTCAGTGTGTCGTGCCACTCATGAGGCGCCTGGCGGAGACCGTAGACTGGCCGCCGGAGGCTCCACTGGGTACCTGCAGGAAACGACCCAGTAAAGCCAGGTGGGCGGCGCAGCCAGATCTCCTCGTGCAGGCTGCCCTGTAAGAAAGTTGTGCTGAAGTCAAGAGAGTGAAGCTCGTACTCACGCTAAGCAGCGAAGCGTAGCAGCAACCGAAGAGTGGTCATTTCGGGGTGGGGGAGAATGTCTGGAAGAAGTCAACTCCCAGTCGCTGACTAAAGCCTCGTGCAACGTAACGAGCCTTGAAGATAGGCGGAGAACCAGGCGGCCACTTCACCCTGAAAATCAACATGCCATCAACTATGTTCGCCCCAAGAGAGGAAACTGCGTCGACGTAAGTGCCTGTGGACTTCCAGGATGCCATCTGTGCGTCCATGGCTGACTGCCACTAAGAGTATGGAACCGAAATCGCCTCTTCATAAGAGCGCGGGGTCAGGATGTCTGGAGCATCTGGGTCTCCCTCAGGTGCAATCAGCATGGACACGAGATGAGGTAAAGCAGCTGCAAGACACTCAAAGTCCTCCTGCCTGTCCTCAAGGACGTCCGTGCCAAGAGCACACTCACCCCTGACGAACGGAGGACATACAGACTCAACAACAAGACTAGCGGCGTAGTCGAGACGACAAGCAGCAGCAAAGTCAACAAGCTCAGCGACTAAGGCAGACGCAGCAGTGGACTCAAACGAAGGGTCAGTGGCAACAGTGGCTAGGAGACGCGTGATAGTAGGACTGGCAGCACGAACTAAGTCAGACTCAGGGTCCGGATCGTCAGGAAGAGAGGACGTAGGAGGAGACGATAGGGGAACTCGCAATGGAACTGAGGAATGATGAAGTGTCATATTGTGAGCGCCGGGGACAGGAGGAGGACGCGGACGCGGAGCACGACGACTAGTGCGACCAGCGCAAACAGGCGAGGCAGGGCGAGACGCAGGCTCACAACGCTCTGTAAGAGAGTTTGTCTGCTCAGTGTAAGGAGAAGGAGCAGGCAGTGGGGAGTTTGGCTGTAGCTGTGGCTGCAACTGGTCAGGCGGTGGACACAGCAAGGGAGGAGTAAGGCCAGTAGAAGACGGGAAACTACAAACCTGGCAAAGTGCCGAGCCAAGTGGCGGCAGAGACGACGGCGACGGCGGAACGAAAAACAGTCGCCACTGCACAGTGCCTCCAGCACCAGTACCGACAGCTCCAGCACCCCCAGCGCCAGCACCTCCAGCTCCAAGGCCTCCAGAACCAGCAGCACCACCAGCTCCAGTAGCTCCAGTACCTCCAGCACCAGCAGTACCACCAGCTCCAGCAGCTCCAGTGCCTCCAGCACAAGCACCTCTCGGATTAGCAGCTCCAGCATCTGCAGTTCCTCCAGCACGAGCACCTCCTGGACCAGCAGCCCCAGCACCTCCAGTACCTCCAGTAGCAGCACCACCACCAGCTCCGACAGCTCCAGTGCCTCCAGTACGAGCACCTCTTGGACCAGCAGCTCCAGCGCCTCCAGCAAGAGTAGCAGCACCACCAGCTCCAAGAGCTCCAGTACCTCCAGTAAGAGCACGTCCGAGACCAGCAGCTCCAGCACCTCGAGCAGCAGCACCACCACCAGCTCTAGTAGCTCCAGAAACTCCACTACCTCCAGCACCTCCAGCACTAGCAGCATCACCAGCTCCGGCAGCTCCAGTGCCACCAGCACGAGCACCCCCGGGACCAGCAGTGCCAGCACCACCAGCACCTCCAGCACCAGCAGCACCAGTGCCTCCTGCGCCAGCGCCTCCAACGGCAGGGCCTCAAGCTCCAGCAGAGCGAATCCGAAGGCGGGTGCGCCAAGCGTACCACTCGCGCAGCTGCTGTGGTGAGAGAGGCTCCCCCCGGCTAGACCGCTAGGGAGAGGCACCAGTGGGACCTCTAGGACTAGTAGCTCCAGCACCTCCAGTACCTCCAGTGCAGCAGTGCCTCCAGCACCTCCAGGACTAGCAGCTCCAGGGCCTCCAGCTCCAGCAACGCCACTCCGAAGGCTCCAGCGCCGAGCAAACCACTCGCGCAACTGCTGTGGTAAGAGAGGCTCCCGTAGTGTAGACGCAGGACCCCTAGGCTCAGCAACCCCAGACTCAGCACCTCTAGGCTCCGCACGCTCACGCTCGGCACCCCCAAGCTCCAAACCCGCAGGCTCATCACCCCCAGACGCAGCACCACCGAGCAGCACCAGAGTCACTAGTTACCTCGATAGGCTCAACCAAGGGGAGTGGGTCTATTTGAGACACACCTGAAGGAGCAGGACCCTGAGGGGGGAGGGGGTCTACCGGAGGGGGACGTGGAGCAAGGAAGAGCGGCCGGGGGGGGGAGAGGGGCAGTGCGGTAGGGGAAGAGACGGTAAAAGGGAACCGACTCGTCGAACGTGACGTCCTGAGAGGGTAGGACACGGCGCGAGGTGGGGTGGTAAGACTGCCAGCCAGGCCCGTCAAGGGGAAAGCCAAGGAAGACGTAGGGAACGGCGCGTGAGGAGAGCTTGTCCGTTGAGGTATCATGGACAAAGGCACGACAGCTCCAGACCCGGAACACCGACACATTGCCAACCTCTCCCGTCCAACGCAGTGTAGGCGAGGTCTCCGGTAAAGAGATACAGGGCCAGGTTGAACTGATGCACAGCGTACCGGACCGCAAACTGTCACAGAAAATGGGGAGCATCCGCATGGATCATGGAGGTACGAGCGACCTCCATGACTAAGCCAATGCAGCGCTCAGTAACCCCATTCAGCTGCGGAGAGGCTGGAAGCATGAACGACTGGAGGATGCCCTCCCCACGACAAAAGTCTCGCAAGAGATCGGAGCAAAACTCACCACCTCTGTCAGAGTGCAGACGCAGGACAGGAAGGTCCGTATCGAACCGCTCGCGGAGCTGGAGAAGGACAGCGCGTATCCAAGGGATCAAAACATCAGGGACCTCCCCCTTGCTGCACAAGGGGAAGACCGTGGTGTAACGCGAGTAGTCGTCAACAACCAGCAGAAAGTATCGCTCGCGGCCCTGTCCCTGGACGCGGGCTGGGCCCCACACGTCCATGTGGAGAGTCTACAGGGGAGCAGTCGTCGGGGGAAACGAGGAGGAGTGAGGAGCAGAGAGCTGCCGCCCCTCGACACAGGGAAGGCAAGGAGGGGCAGGCGAGGGTGGGAGGGGAGGCAGAGACCTGGGAAGACCATAGATAAGGAGGCGGGAGTGCATGCCACGGAGGCGTGGCAGGGAGAGGTGACCTAGGCGGTGGTGCCAAAGGAGAGTCTCGTACGACAGGAGGCGACACGAACAGGGGGCTGCTAGCTGACCTGGCACAGACGCAGACGCAGCTACCTGAGGAGGCTCAGTAGTCAGTGTGTACAGCTTCGACCCAGGCCGACGGGTGAACGTGGCCAGGTGACGGCCCGTCAGTGCACACGGGCAGATCGCCACACGCTGTCCTCCAGGGATAAAGGATCGACCCAAGCATCCTGAAGAACGGCATTACTCACCAAGTTCGTAGAGAACGAGGGGAGGTTAAGACAGTGAGCCAGACGGAACCGCCGGACATGGGAGAACAGTGGAGGAACGTGCACGAACCGGTCCCCCAAAGGGGTCAGCTAGAGACTACAACCGGTGCTGCGAGTGGTGTGACCGTGGTGCTGTCGCGAAAGAAGCAGCGGGAAGCGCTTGAGTCAAGCGTGAAGGTGTGCAAGGCCTCAGCAGGCGCAGTACCAGAGAGAGCAGACTCACCAGCACCTAGAGCAGACTCACCAGCACCTAAAGTAGCAGCCGCTATACCATGGTCGGGCGGCACACACAGGTAACAGTCACCCTGAGTACTAGTAGTCAAAGCATATATGGCAGTGAGGATAGAGTCATAGTCAAGAGCAAAGATATCCACACCCTGCCTAAGCAGCTCTAGCTATCGGGGGAGCTCAGCCGCGTCGCCAAACTCTGCACGCCAGGTGTCGCTCAAAAAGGAGTAGCAGCGGCACTGTGTGTGACCAACTGTCCCGCAAGTCTTACCAGCCCGATCACCTGTGCGAATGGCCTACGGACAGCGAGAACCACTCCGAGACGCCCCACGCTGAGCGTACCACTCACGAAGCTGCTGGGGCGTAAGGGTCTCGTGCAGACGCCGCTGCAGCTGCACTAGGCCACCGCCACCAGAAACTCCCAACTGAACAGCTGTACAGCCACTACCACTACTGCGGCCGCCACCACTCCTACTAGCGTACCACTCACGTAGCTGCTGGGGTGTAAGGGTCTCACGCGGACGCCGCTGCAGCTGCATCTTACCACCGCCAGAAACTCCACACCAAACAGCTCCACAGTGACTGCTATTAAGCCACCACCACTCCCACTGCCATCACCACTCCCACCGCTACTGCGAAGAGAAGTCATAGCGGGCAAGCTAGGAGGCGTGCGACCAGTAGGGCAGCACGGAGGGAAGGCAGGGCGGCGAGCAGGCACAAGGGTTCGCGGCGGCGCACGGTCAGGAAGGGCGGTGCGCGGTCAGAGCAGAGGTGGCGCGCGGCTAGTAGGGCGGTGGGCGGGGCTGCAAAGGGCGGTGCGCGGGCAGGCAAGGGCGACGCGCGGGCAGGCAGGGGCGGCACACGGGTAGGCAGGGTCGGCGCGCGGCCAGCAGGGCGGCGCTCGGGCTGTAGAGGGCAGCGCGCGGACTGTAGAGGGCGGCGCGCGGGCAGGCAGGGTCGGCGCGCAGCCAGCAGGGCGGCGCGCGGGCTGCAGGGGTGGCGCGCGGGCTCCAGAGGGCGACGCGCAGGCTGCAGGGGCGGCGCGCGGGCTGCAGTGGCGGCGCACGGTCTGCAGAGGCAGCGCGCAGGCTGAAGGGGCGACGCGCGAGGCTGCAGGGGCGGCGCGACGCGGGGCAGGACAGGGCGTGCGCGGGGCAGCACAACGTTGGGCAGGGCAGGGCGTGCGCGGGGCGGCGCGACGCGGGGCAGGGCAGGGCGTGCGCGGGGCAGCGCAACGCAGAGCAGGGCAGGGCGTGCGTGGGGGAGTGCGATGCGGGGCAGGGCAGGGCGTGCGCGAGGCAGCGCAACGCGGGGCAGGGCGTGCACGGGCAGCGTGACGTAAGGCAGGGCAGGGCAGGGCGCGCGCGTGACGGCGCAGCGCAAGGCAGGGCGTGGGGTAGCGCAGTAACCGCAGTCGGTCACTAGCTAATGGTGGGCCCGAAAAAAAAAGGGTTCTGCGGACCTACTACTCTGAAGCCATGTCAGAAACTAGGGAGCAGGAATGAATGCATTGATCAGAAATGTGGTACAAGTACTGACCCTAATTGGGTTGTACCCCATATAGGCTACCCCACTACAGCCTACACAACATAACCAGCGTTATAGTTTGACAAATCAGCAAATTTTTTCGCAGAATCACCTATTGCAGCACCATCTTGTGCAATGGTGGCCAAGTGGTCACGTGCAGGGACGAGGCGCGAAATGAATGGTGTCGGCAAACCGGTAATCAGGGAACATAGTGCATGCACGCCGAGTTCACGCCTAAGGGGAAAAGTCTCATTATCAGACGAAACCGAAACAGGTTCGTGATGCATCAGAAGAACCGAAAAAACTTGTCTGTCCCATCAGGTAAAATGTAGAAACCATTTCTTTCCTATCAGATAAAACAAAAACCATTTTCTAGAAAATCAGATATGTCTGATTATCAGACAAACAGGCAAGAAATTTCTTACAGGGAGGACCTTGCTCTCCAGCGAAGCTGGCGGCTGTCTGCTAGGATAGGAGAGTAGTGTGTTTGTAAGGAAATTTCTATTTCCTTATGCCGCATCCCTGCTTAGCGCATACATCACTGAACTCGCCACACTCGCCACCGTTACCACGCACGACACTTCGCCTCGACTATTTCCCACCACCTCGCCCGTCGTACCCCAACCTCACGGCTCGGCTGGTAACCGGCGCTCCGGGCCCCCGCCTCGACATTTCCCAACCTCAGTCCCAACCTCAGTCCCAAGCCCGTCGCGCGTCACCCACATTTCATTACCGTTACCACTGTGGCCTTCGCTATTTAGTTCTCGCTCAATCCTTCGCTCATTGTACTGTTTTGCTTCGATAGTGCAATTCTCGCTCGCTCGCTCAATTGCACTCGTAACACTTGGTATCCAGAGCCTACGATCTTCTCTCGGACCGCATCCACACCTTCGCTTCCCCACTATCTCAATTTTTGGGGGGGGTAGACGCCTCTCAGCGACCAAGCACCGCCGCTCGAAGTGCTCTCTCGTAAGCACGCACGGCCACGACAGAGGCTCTCGCTGAGCTTGTCCGACACCCCCGCCATGGCTGAATATAATATCGCGACACTAACGCAGGAGCAGCTTGATCGCCTCGTGAGCCAGCTCGAGAATTTCTCTCTCAAAGTTGCGACACTCTCTACGGAACTTGACGCCGCCCGCCGGCAGTCGGCGACGAATGCACCTACAGCAACACCAACACCCGCAAATGCACCTGCACAGTCGGACGAGCCAATCGTTATCTTGACTGGAACACCATCACAGCACGACAGCGTGGGACAGCGCTCAGGTGTAGCCAGTGATGGCGCAGCCCAGTCAATGCCCGGCATGACGAGGAACAAGGCCGCTCCAACCGTGAATACGCCGCGCGAAACGCGTCGTCACGTCAAATTTGCGGCACCAGCAGGCACTGATGACATAAACGAGCCGATGCCGCTCAAGCCGCAGCGCCCGCCCTGCTTCGATCCTAACCAATGCGGGAGTCCGACGGTTCAATCCTGGATTTTCATTGTGAACGTGTTTTTTGACGCCAATTACGTCGTCGCGGACGCAGCGAAGATTGGCTATGCATTTTCGCTGCTACGGGACCCTGCCATGGACTGGTGGCGAGTGATCGTCACTTCGCCGCACGCCTACGAGCCGCCGTTGCAAGAGGAAGAGCCCACGGGCCCAGCCGTTACCTGGCGTTCTTTCTGCGAAACCGCCCAGTACAACACGTGGGATGCGTGGTGCGCAGGGCTTCGGGCGTGCTTCGAGCCGATCGCAGCTTCAATCTCGGCGCGTTATAGACTACGCACTTGGCGACAGCTCGGGTCAGTTCATGACTATACAAGCGGTTTTTTTCGCATTATGCGAGCAAGTCGGCTACATGCACGAAGCAGAGCGGGTGGACCGTTACGTCGGAGGGCTGAAGCCGGACATCTCGCACAAAATTATGTTACGCGGACTCTCGAACTTCAGCAAGATTCTCGCGCTCGCCGAGAAAATCAACATATTGCGCCGACCGAGGCCGGGGTCCTACTACGGACATCGCCCTCGGGGACCGACCGAGCACGCCACCGTACATGCCGTTGCGACGAATGCAGCTGCTGCGCCGTTTAAGGGGCGCTGCTTTGCTTGCAATAGGCCAGGCCACCGCAAGAGCGAGTGCCCTGAGGAACTAAGGTGCCGTAGAGAAGAGCAGGGGAGGGACTCTCAGAGGCAGGGAAACGCCAACAGCCAGTAGAAAACGGGCCAACTACTGACGAGATTGCCTGACCGACCCTCACCGAGTCACAATACCGATTCACGCCATCGGACGGGCTCGGGTGAATAAGGAGGGTACAGCGACGGCTTGCCCAGTACTGATCCACGGGAAAATACAGGGAGCAGCAGTAAAGATATTTATAGATGGAAGGGAAAGTCACAGTTTAGTTAATACCACGACTGCACGGAAACTGCAGCTGACACTTAGTCGGTGCTTACCGGAGATAGATGCACGCTTAGTTGATGGCACACCTCTGGCTATACGGGAGAAAGTGGAGAGAGTAAAAGTCCGCTGCGGGGGGAACTTCGGGTTTACACAGGAAATGCTCGCGACGATACTGGATGGGCAC
This sequence comes from Closterium sp. Naga37s-1, assembly GCA_947471745.1. NCBI lineage: Eukaryota > Viridiplantae > Streptophyta > Zygnematophyceae > Desmidiales > Closteriaceae > Closterium > Closterium sp. Naga37s-1. The sequence continues at coordinate 2,879,795 of CANJKZ010000170.1, read as the reverse complement.
GACAAATTACTGGGACATGATTGGCTGCGACGATACAACCCACGAATTGACTGGACGACGGGTAGCTGCACTGTGCGATGTAGCGGTAACTTGGTCGAATTACCTCGCTGGCAGTCGCCCAAGTCCTCGACGGTCCACGTCAACGCCATCACGATGAAACGGGATGTCACCGCTGAAGCCGATGTGTACGCAGTGGATATAGCAGTAGTGGTAGAAGCAGAGGCGCCGAGCGATTTTCAGAAACGTCTAGTAGCTGTACCGCCCGAACTACAGGAACTGTTGAAACGGTACCCAGGGATTTTCCCGGATGAGTTACCAGAAGGGCTGCCACCTCAGCGCACACACGACCACAAAATAGAGTTAGAACCGGGGGCACAGCCAACTGTACAACGCCAGTTCAGACTGACACAGCCGGAGCTCGATGAGCTTAGGAAGCAGTTAGATTACCTGTCAGAGAAGCAATTCATCCGACCGAGCTCGTCACCGTTTGCCGCACCGATACTGTTCACACCGAAAAATGACGTAGGTTTTCGCATGTGTATTGACTACCAAGCACTGAACCGAGTAACCATCAAAGCGCGATACCCGATTCTCCGCGCTGACCAACTGATAGATCAACTGCGTACCGCCCGAGTGTTTTCGAAGATTGACTTACTGGGGGGTTACCATCATATTAGGGTCAAACTGTGAGAATAGTACGAGTGAATGAAATCGACTACGAAACAGGTGGGTACAAGTAGTGAACCTAAAAGTGTTGTACCCCATATTATCTACCCCACTACAGCCTACACAGACTATAGCATATAAGTTTGACACACCCCCATAGGCAAAGTGGGGGAGAACAAGAGGTCACAAGACCAGTCAAGAAGAGCAAAGCAAGCTCAGGGTGGATCACGACGTCACCACACATTCCGAGCACAAGCAAATGGCCACAAGGCCAGTTCACACGCAGAGTTATATAAAATAGAACAAGCAAGACATTGATCACAACCTAGCAAGTGTAAGCATGCAGGTATATATATAGAGATCACAGTACAAACAAAGTCAAGAATGAGCAAGTGAGGCCAAGTGGGGACGAGGCCTAGAACAGTACAGAATCGCTGATGATCACAAGGCTGAAGTGCCTTGGTGAAGATATCAGCCGTGTTTGCTTGGGAGGCCACGTAAACAAAACGAAGCTGACCACGCTGCTGCAACTCTCGAGCAAGAAAGTAGCGAAGAGCGATGTGCTTCGTTCTGTGCTCCAGTCTCTGCTCATGACACAAGGCAAGCATTGCCTTGTTGTCGACGTACAGAATTGGAGGAGAACGAGGCGCCTCGCCCAGGTCGGTCAGCAGGTAGGTGAGCCAGCGTAGCTCCTGTGCAGCCATGGCCCCTGCGTAGATCTCAGCCGCACAGCTGGAGCTGAGAATAGAAGACGAGCGGGTAGACCGCCACGAAACAGAACCGGAGCCAAGGCTGAAGGTGTAACCCTGTGACGACCGTTGCGTAGCCAAGTCGTCAACCCAAGAAGCGTCTGCGTGACTAGTGAGAACAACTGGACCCCGTCCCCCAAGCACGAGCTCCATGCTCGACGTACTGCACAAGTAGCGCATCACCCTCTTTGCTGCCTTCCAGTGCTCTGGTCGGTGTCTCCCGGGCGCAACGTAGCGTGCCGGGATGCTAAGAGGGTATGCAAGGTCAGGACGAGTGCAGGTCATCAGGTACATGAGGCAGCCCACAAGCTCTGGATACATGCCACTCGGCTCTACGGACTCATCCGAAGGCAGAGCTGAGAGTGAGTGACCGGTAGGCAGAGGAGTGGACTGTGGCGAGGAGTACTGGAAGTCGAAGCGCTGAAGGACCTGCTGCACCATGTGTGACTGAGTCAGGGTGATGGTGCGGCGTGCTCTGTCCCGAGTGATCTGCAAGCCAAGATAGCTGCGCAGCTCACCCAGATCTGTGCACGTGTGTCTCTTCTGCAGCTCCGACTTCACTAGAGTCAGTGCCTTAGTGTCAGCAGTGGCAAAAACCAAGTCGTCGACGTACATGAGGATGTAGAACGGCGGCAGCGAAGTGTCGGTGCGTAGAAACAGCAACGGGTCAGCAGTGGAATGAGCAAACCCAAGAGCCACAAGAGTCGTCCTCAGTGTGTCGTGCCACTCCCGAGGCGCCTGGCGGAGACCGTAGACTGGCCGCCGGAGGCTCCACTGGGTACCAGGAGGGAAAGACCCAGAGAAGCCAGGTGGGCGGCGCAGCCAGATCTCCTCATGCAGGCTGCCCTGTAGGAAGGCTGTGGTGAAGTCAAGAGAGTGAAGCTCGTAATCACGCTGAGCAGCAACGTGCAGCAGTACCCAAAGAGTGGTCATCTTCGGGGTGGGAGAGAAGGTCTGGAAGGTAGTCAACTCCCTGCCGCTGACCGAAGCCTCGAGCCACGTAACGCGCCTTGAAGACAGGCGGAGAACCCGGCGGCCGCTTCACCCTGAAAATCTACATGCCATCGACTATGTTCGCCCCAGGTGGGGGAACCTCGTCGACGTAGGTGCCTGTGGACTTCCAGGAAGCCATCTCTGCGTCCATGGCTATCTGCCACTGTGAGGAGTAGGGACCCTGTGTCGCCTCTGCGTAAGAGCGCGGGGTCGGGATGTCTGAAGCATCCGGGTCTCCCTTAGGGGCAAGCAGCATGGACACGAGATGAGGTAAAGCAGCAGCAAAACACTGGAACTCCTCATGTCTGTCCTCAAGGACGTCCGTGCTAAGGGCACACTCACCCCCGACGGACGGAGGACAGACAGACTCAGACTCAGCAACAAGACTAGCGGCGTAGTCTCGACGAGAGCGAGCAGCAAAGTCGACAAGCTCAGCAACAAGAGCAGACACAGCAGTAGACTCAAAGGAAGGGTCAGCGACAATAGTGGCCAGGAGACGCGTGACAGTAGGACTAGCAGCACGAAGGGAGTCAGACTCCGGGTCCGGACCGACAGGAAGGGAGGACGCAGGAGGAGACGGCAGAGGGACACGATGCGGAGCAGTGGAAGGACGCAGAGCCATCTGGTGCGTGCCAGGGATAGGAGGAGGACGTTGACGCGAACCACGACGACTAGTGCGAGCATCACGAACAGGTGACGTAGGACGAGACTCAGGCTCACGACGCTCCGCAAGACCTCCGGTCGAACCAGTGTAAGGAAAAGGAGCAGGCAGTGGGGAGGTGGGCTGTAACTGTGACTGCGACTGACAGGCAGTGGAGACTCTAAGAAAGGAGGAGGACCAGTAGAAGGCGGGAGACCAAGAACTTGCTCAAGGAGCGGAGTACGGCCGCGGCCGCGCAGCGCCTCCTGAACCAGCAAGGACAGCACCAGTACCCCCAGCGCCAGCTCCAACTCCTGCAGCACCACCAGCTCCAGCAGCACCTCCAGCTCCAGCACCTCAAGCAGCTCCAGCTCCAGCAGGACCACCAGAAGCCCTAGCAGCACCAGTAGCGCCAGGTCGTGGAGGTGACTGACACCCACCAGGTTCCTGGAGAACGAGGGGGTGTAGTAACCTGTGAGGAACCCAGAGGGAGCCGCCGGACACGGGAGAGTGGTGGTGCTGCGGGCAACTACAGGTACCACAAAGGGGTCAGCCAAGGCGACAGTGACTGGAGAGCGTAGTGGTGTGAGGTCAGTACAGTCGTGAAAGAAACAGCTGGACGCTCAAGAGTCTAGGGTGAAGGAAAGCTGTGCAGTCTGTGAGGTCGCACCCGAGCGAGCTACAAAGGCTGGTAGACTAGTGGTAGCTGCAGCTCCTACACAAAGACCCTCAGAGGCGTCTGGACTGGAAACAACACACGCACCAAGACTGGAAACACATGTCTCTACTTGTGCAGCCGGGAACGGTCCTAGACCAGGCAAGTGAGACTCAACTGGTGCAGTAGTGCGCTGGCGAAGTCGCGAGGGCCAGTGCGGTGTAATAGCGTGAGGACCAAAACGCTCACGGTGGAGGTCGTCGAGTCGACGGTAGTAGCTGGACGAAGAGTGGTCAGGACTCCAACAGGTGGTGCCAGCACCAGGGCCTGTCAGGGCCCGGTACCCGCAGGGGCCGACGTCTCGCCCACTGCTAGCTGAGCCACTGCTGGGGGCTCCACCCTTTGGACCCGCAGGTCCCCACTGCCGGGAGTGCTGCGGCTGGCACTGCTGCTGTAGAACTCTAGTACACGCCATGTGAGCCTATGCTGCTGCTGGTTTTGCTCGGGGCAGCCTAAGCTGCTACTGGTGTGCTGGGGGTAGCCTATGCTACTGCTGGTTCTGCTGGGGGCAGCCTAAGCTGTTGCTGGTGCACTGGGGGCAGCCTAAGCTGCTGATGGTACACTGGGGGTAGCCTAAGCTGCTGCTCGAGCGCTGAGGCAGCCTATGCTGCTTCTGGTTTTGCTGGGGGCAGCCTAAACTGCTGCTACTGGTGCTGCTGGTGGCGGGTTTCAGCTCTTGAGGCGGAGGATTCAGGTCATGGGGGGCAGCTCTGACTGGTACAGGTGGGACAGCGGGTGCGGTTCGGTGTGGTTCTGTGCAGTTCAAGGCGGTTCTGCGCAGTTCTGTGCGGTTCTGTGCAGTTCTGCGGGGTGGAGAGTACCGGGTGGGGCAGCTGATTCCGGGTGAGGTGACTGGAACGGGTGGGGCAGCAGCTCTGGCTGGAACGGGTGGGGCAGCGGGTGCGGTTCTGTGCGGTTCTGTGCAGTTCGGTGCGGTTCTATGCGGTTCTGTGCAGTTCAGTGCGGTTCTATGCGGTTCTGTGCAGTTTTGTGCGGTTCTGCGGGGTGGAGAGTACCGGGTGTGGCGGCTGATTCTAGGTGAGGTGACTGGAACAGCTGGGACAGCAGCTCTGGCTGGAACGGGTGGGGCAGCGGGTGCGATTCTGTGCAGTTCTGTGCAGTTCAGTGCGGTTCTGCGCGTTTCTGTGCAGTTCAGTGCGGTTCTGCGCGGTTCTGTGCGGTTCTGTGCGGTTCTGTGCGGTTCTGCGGGGTGGAGAGTAATAGGTGGGGCGGCTGATTCTGGGTGAGGTGACTGGAACGGGTGGGGCAGCAGCTCTGGCTGGAACGGGTGGGGCAGCGGGTGCGGTTCTGTGCGGTTCGGTGCAAATCAGTGCGGTTCTGCGCGGTTCTGTGCGGTTCTGTGCGGTTCTGCAGGGTGGAGAGTACCGGGTGGGGAGGCTGATTTCGGGTGAGGTGACTAGAACGGGTGGGGCAGCAACTCTGGCTGGAACGGGTGGGGCAGCGGGTGCGGTTCTGTGCGGTTCTGTGCAGTTCAGTGCGGTTCTGTGCAGTTCGGTCTGATTTCTGGTGTGGCGGCGGATTTCTGCTCGTGGGGCGGCAGATCGCGGGTGAGGCGACGGCTAACAGACCGGGCGGCGGGTAAGGCAGCGGGTGGGGCCGCGTCTAACGGGTGGGGCGGCGGTTATGACGGTGGGAAACAGGTGGGGCGACGGGTCGCTCGTGCGCGCAGCTGCTGCTGTGCGTGCGTGCGACTAACGACGGGGCCGCGGGGCCCGCTAGCGAAGGAGCTCGGGGCCCACGAACTAATGGCCGCGGGGCCCGCTAACAAAGGGCCGCGGGGCCCGCTAACGAAGGTCCGCGGGGCCCACTAACAAACAGCCGCGACGGGTGACGGGCGACGGGAAAAAAAAAAAAGGAAACGGCCGCGATCGACGGGGGGAAACGGGCGACGGGCGACTGGCGACGTGGGGGGGGGGGGGGGGGGGGGGGTCTACAGGCGACGGGGCTAAGGTAAGCGCACTACGGGCGGTCTAGGACGGGGCGCGACTAGGTGGGCCCATGATAGTCGAGTGATTTTTCCGAAGGGGAAAATCTCACTAGGGTTAACCTAGCTCTATACCATGTCACAATGTAAAATTGACTAAAACAGAAAGTACAAACAAGATATATGCAAAACCTAGCCCTAGTGCAAGTAGAAAATAACATAAGGGAGAACAACTAGACTAGAACTACACAAACTATAGAATTATAGTTTGACAGGCTCCTGCCGGGACGAAGCACCCGAAGGACCTCCAGGCTCAGCACCTCCCGACTCCACATGCGCAGGCTCAGCACCCTCAGACTCCGCACCCCCAGACTCAGCAACCCCAGGCTCAGCACCCCCAGGCTCAGCACCCCCAGACTCAGCACCCCCAGACTCAGCACCCCCAGACTCAGCACCCACAGGCTCAGCACCCCCAGGCTCCGCACGCTCAGGCTCAGCACCCCCAGACCCGGCACCCGCGGGCTCAGCACCCCTAGCAGTACAAGAGTCAACAGCTACCTTGACAGGCTCGACTGTGTTTACCTGGGACACAACTGAGGGGCAAGACCCTGAGGGGGGAGGGGGTCTACCGGGGGAGGACCTGGCGCGAGGAAGAGCGGCGGGGGGGGGGGAGGGGGGCAGTGCAGTAGGGGAAGAGACGGTAGTAAGGAACCGACTCGTCAAACGTGACGTCCTGAGAGGACAGAACACGGCGCGAGGTGGGGTGGTAAAACTGACAACCAGGCGCGTCAAGGGGGAAGCCAAGGAAGACGCAGGGAACAGCACGGGAGGACAGCTTGTCCGCAGGCAATTCGCGGACAAAAGCTCGAGATCCCCAGACACGGAACGCTGACACATCGCCAACCTTCCCCGTCCACCGCAGAGTAGGTGTGGTCTCCGGCATGGAGACCCGGGGCTAGAGGTTGAGCTGATGAGAAACGAGGCAGGGAGGGGTGCCTTGGAGACGAGGCAGGGAGGGGTGACCAAGGCGGTGGTGCCAGAGAAGAGTCTGGTGAGAAAGGAGGCGACAGGAGCAAGGGGCAGACTCAGGACCTGACTGGGACGCTACAGCAAACACCTGACCAGACGCGACTACCTGACCAGACCCAGTAACTGGAGGAGACACGGTGGACAGGGTGTACAGGCTCGACCCAGGCTGACGGGTGAACGTGGCCAGGTGCCGGCCCGTAAGAGTACACGTACAGTGGGTCACCCGCTGACCTCCACGAGTGAACTGGTCAACCTATGCGTCCTGAAGGTCAGCTCCACTCACCAAGTTCGTGGAGAACGGGGGGAGCTGGAGGCCAGACAGAGAGCCAGACAGGACCGCTGGACACGGCAAAACAGTGGAAGAGTGTGCAAGGACCGGACCCCCAGAGGGGTCAGCCAGGGAGAGTGCCACTGGCCGACTGAGTGGCGTGAGTGTGGTGCAGTCGCGAAAGAAGGAGCGGGAAGCACCCGAGTCAAGGGTGAAAGTGTGCACGACCTTAGCCGACGCGGTACCTGAGAGCGCAGACTCACCAGCACCTGTTGCAGCAGACTCACTAGCACCTAGAGCAGCAGCCTCAATGCCCGGATCGGGCGGAACACACAGGTAACAGTCACCCTCAGCACTAATAGTCACAACATACATAGCAGCAAGGATAGCATCAAAATCAAGATCAAAGACAGCAACCCCCGACCTAAGCAGATCACCCCAGCGAGGGAGCTCAGTGGCGTCAGGAAACTGTGCACGCCAGGCGTCAGACAGGCGGCCGAAACAGCGGTGCGTGGCGTGCGGGCTGCCGCACGTCTCTCCACTGCGCTCGCCGGTGCGGAGAACGTAAGCGCAGGGACCAGCACCCCCAGACCTCCCACGCCCAGCGTACCACTCACGAAGCTGCTGGGGCGACAGGGCCTCACGAGAACGCTGCTACTACTGGCGCTGGCCACCGCCAAAGCCTCCCCGCTCCACAGCGCCACCCCAACCAGCACCACCGCTGCCTCCACCCCCACTGCCGCCGCCGCCGCCGCCGCCTCCACCTCCACCACCGCCACCTAAGCCCCCACTCCCGCCACCACCCCCACCTCCACCCCCACCCCCTCCACCTCCTCCACTGCCACTACCACCGCCACCACCGCCGCCCCCGCCGTCCCCTCCACCACCCTTGCCCCCCTTGCCCTTGCCGCTGCGGCGTCTCCCACTAGGAGTAGACGCAGCGCCGGCCGACTCAGTGCCAATGAGGTCGACAGCAGCAGTAGAGGCAACAGAGGGCAAGAGGGGGACAGGGGAGCACCCTTCAAAGAAAGGGGTACGAGGGTCACCACGAGAGGCTCCTACAGCGACTATACTCTTCTCTGCTGCAAGGAGGCGCTCCTCGAGGAGGTCAACAGTGAGCGTGGTGGGGCAAAGGGAGAGGAAGTGTTCCCTGACTGGACGAAGGGAGTCCGGGAGCCGGGTGACGAGGTAGTAGAGGGTGATGTACATAGGGGGGGGGTTCTTGGCGTAGAACTAGGCAGGAAGCGCAGTGCGGTAGCGGGTGTCACTGGTGCGAAGGTGGGTAATGAGGTCAGCGACTGTGGCAAAAGCGGCAAAAACAGGTACGGGAGCATGAGGCGGCTGAGAGCAGCAGTGGCAGGGGAGGAGTAGCACGCAACAATAGCGTCATACAGATTCTGAGCAGTGTTGTACTGGTTAAAGTGCGCGCGCTCAGCAGACGGCAGGTGACTACGAACAACAAGATAAGTAGCAGCATCACGCGTGGTCCACTGCGAGCGAACTACACTGTCAACATCGGCAGCAGGTGCGAGAGAGACGCCGGACGTGTGATGGAACAGTGAGACTCCGTCCCTAGAGTCGCACTGCAAAAAAAGTTGCAGATCATCAACCCAGACCTCGAAATTGACTGCTCGACCCTCAGCATCAAAGGTAAGAACATTAGGGCTGGCCATGACTGCAGTAGCAGTAGCAGTAGCAGCAGTAGCAGTAGCTCTAGGAGCGCGACTCAGCAGGGTGGCGCGGCTCGGCAGGGCGGCGCGGCTCGGCAGGGCGGCGCGGGTGCAGTGGTGCACTTACCAGGGGTGGGATCGAGGTAGGGCCGCGACTGGAAGGGCAGGGCCGTGGCGCACCGGCAAGGCAGGGGCCGCGACAGGCAGGGCCGCGACGAGGCAGCAGAGCAGGGCCGCGACGCGGCTGCAGGGCAGGGCCGCGGCAGGGCCGCAAGTCAGGGCCGCGTCAGGCAGGGCCGCGACGAGGCGGCAGTGCAGGGCGGCGACGCGGGTGCAGGGCAGGGCCGCAACGAGGCGGCAGGGCAGGGCCGCGACAAGGCGGCTGGAGAGAGGAGGCCGCGACCGGGCGGCATCAGGGCAGGGCCGCGTCTCGGCGGCTGCAGGGAGGGCCGCGTCGGGGCCGGCAGGGACGGGGCCGCAACGAGGTGGGGCCGCGACTTGCAGGGCAGGGGCCGCGACTATGGCTGTAGGAAGGGTCGCGGCAGCAGCAGGCAGGGCCGCGACAGCGGCTGTAGGAAGGGCCGCGGCAGGGCGGCAGGTAGGGCCGCGACGACGGTCGGCAGGGCCGCGACGGCAGGAAGGGCCGCGGCAGGGCGGCAGGTAGGGCCGCGACGACGGCCGGCAGAGCCGCGACGGCAGGAGGCAGGGCCGCGACGGCAGCTTCAGGGTAGGGCCGCGTCAGCGGCAGGGCAGGGCCGGGACGGCAAGTGAGGCAGGCGCGAGGCGCGCGACAGGGCAGGCAGGCACGGGAGCGCGCTTCGGGCAGGGCAGGAAAAAAAAAATTGGTGGGCCCTAAAAAAACGGTCCCACTAGGGAACCTGCTCTATACCATGTGAGAGTAGTACGAGTGAATGAAATCGACTAGGAAATAGGTGGGTACAAGTAGTGAACCTAAAAGTGTTGTACCCTATATTATCTACCCCACTACAGCCTACACAGACTATAGCATATAAGTTTGATACGAACCATCAAACTGCGCCAAGACATCTTTTCGCACTAGATACAGATCCTTCGAGTACACCGTCATGCCTTTTGGACTGACGAATGCCCCCGCGACATTTCGAATGACCATGAACGAGGCTTTTAGACTGTCAGAATCCCAGCCACTAGACCACTGGGATAAAAGGGCTTGTTAAATAGCGGGTCAGTGCGCCCATAAACCCCCAGGACAACGAGCCTGTAACCCTTCCCTAGGATCAATCGGGGATCACCAGTGGACCTCTGACACCCCCCCGCACTGGGATGCCCGAAGCGCACACACTGGGATTCGAACCCGAGACCTTCGCTCTGATACCATGTCAGAATCCCAGCCACTAACCACTGGGATAAAAGGGCTTGTTTGTGTAGCGGGTGAGTGCGTCCATAACCCCTGACATAGACCACTATTAGATAAGTGCGTGATAGTTTACCTCGACGACATCCTCGTTTACAGCCGGGACCAGCAGCAGCACTTAACGGACTTAGAAGCAGTGTTTAAGATTTTAGACGAGAATCGCCTACTGACTAAAGGATCGAAGTGTGATTTTTTTCAGGACCGGTTAGAGTTTCTTGGGCACGTGATTTCGGAGGCTGGGGTCAAAATTGACCCAAAGAAGCTGGACACGGTAAAAGCGTGGCGCCCCCCGACGAACCTCACGGAATTACAGAGCTTTTTAGGGTTTGTTAACTACGTCCATCGGTTCGTCCCCGACATGGCGCAGCTGACTGCACCGCTAGCTGACCTACTGCGAAAGGGGGTATAGTTTTCATGGGGGGAGAAAGAGCATGCCGCCTTCTCTGCCCTGAAAAATGTTCTCTGTACACCACCCGTCCTGCGCATTGCAGACCCCCACCGCCCTTTCGAAGTCGTTACGGACGCAAGCGACATCGCCATCGGAGCAGTCCTGTTACAGGATTTTGGCAATGGCCTCCAGCCCATCGCGTATGAATCACGGAAGCTGCACCCGCCCGAGAAGAAGTACCCGATACACGACCGCAAAATGCTCGCGGTCGTGCACGCTTTCAAAGTGTGGTGCTGTTACTTCACCGGAGCCGACGTGACAGTACGGACAGATCACAAGTCACTACAGTACCTCCGCGCACAGCCAAACCTCAACCCACGACAGATTCGCTGGCTCAATTTCCTCGAGTCAAATTTTTACTACACGGTCACCTACAAAAAAGAAGCATACAACATCGCCGACGCAATGACTCGCCCCACTGCCCAAATTCATGATATACTACTCGCCCAGACCAGCCCGCTACTGACAGGACTATTTACCCACGGGTATCAAACCGACCCATTCTTCACAGGAGGCAATTCGCAGCAGCAAAAGGAGCCTATTACATTAAGCCGGCACCGACCGCATCTGGGTGCCAGGGTACACTTTGCTAAGGGAGCTGTTATTATATGAGGCACACGACGGCGTTACGTCGGGCCATTACGGGGTAGAAAAAACACGGCAGCAGCTGCAGCGATATTACTATTGGCCCGAAATGTTGACCGACGTACAGCGACACGTGGCGTCGTGTCCCACCTGCCAACTCATGAAATCATCGCGGAAGCGGCCGGCAGGGCAGTTGCAGCCGATACCACCCCCAGAGCGTGCTTGGCCGCAGGTGACGATAGACTTCGTCACGGGGTTACCGGCCGGGGCAAGTGGGAACGATGCGATCCTGGTCTTCATCGATCGGTTGATGAAAATGGCGCATTTCGCAACATGCAAGAAATCCATCTCAGCCGAGGAAACAACTTGACTCTTCATCGCCACCGTCGTTCAATTACACGGGATACCAGTGTCAGAATATAATGCTTGTCTAGTCTATAGTGGGGTACTCAATAGTGAGTATACCCTTTTAGGGCTTGCTATTTGTACCTCCCTCCTTTCTAGTCAAACCCTCCTTTGCCTAATTCTCTCTTGCCTAGCTAGGTAAACCCTAGCTATGGCTCCTTGTTCTAGCTACTATTTTGACATGGAATCAGAGCTGTTACGCTCTTGGCCAGTGGGCCCACCTACTGCTTCCGCTGCTACTGTTCTGCTGGTCGCGCGCCCCGGGCGCGCGACACTTTTTCATCCCGCCGCGCGCTCGTGGCGCGCGGCGGTTTTCTGCCCGTCATGCGCTCGGGACGCGTGGCGGTTTCCTGCCCGCCGCGCACCCTGGGCACGCACAGCGGTTTCGCGTTCCGTCTGTCAGAATGTTATTCTCTAGCCTGTAGTGGGGTGCTCCATAGCGAGTACAACCCATCTAGGGTTTGCTATATGTATCCTCATTACTGCTAGTGAAACCCCTCCTTTGCTTATTCTCTCTTGCCTAGCTAGGACTTACCTAGCTATGGCTCCTACTTGTGCTTACTATCTTAACATGGTTTCAGAGCACTCACGCTCCTGGCCTGTGGGCCCTACTGCTGCTTCCGCTGCTACTCTGTATGTTGCACGCCCCGTGGCGTGCGACGGATTTCTCTTCCCGCCGCGCGCTCGGAGCGTGCGGCGGTTTTCTGCCCGCCGTGCGCCCCGAGGCGCGCGGCGGTTTTCTGCCCGCCGTGCGCCCCGGGGCGTGCGGCGGTTCTCTGCCCGCCGTGCGCCCCGAGGCGCGCGGCGGCCTTCTGCCCTGTCGGTCCGCGCGTCGCCCCCGGGGGGCGCTTCGACGGGCGACGGGGACCAGCCCGTCGTCCCCCGTCGCCCGTCCTGGCCAGCGCGGGCTGCGCTAGCCCCGAGCGCGGCCCGTACGGGCTGCGCCCGGCCCGCGCGCGGCCCGTACGGGCTGCGCCAGGCCCGCGCGCGGCCCGTACGGGCTGCGCCAGGCCCGCGCGCGGCCCGTACGGGCTGCGCCAGGCCCGCGCGCGGCTCGGGCCGCCTGCGCGCGGTTCGTCGGGCTGTGCCAGGCCCGTGGGCGGCCCGTTCCTCTCTGTCCCTGAGCTGCTCGCTGTCCCCCGTGCTTCTGACGGTGCCCCACCCCTGCTGCTGCCCGTTCTCCTGTATTAGGGTTTGGGGGTGAGGAGTGTGGGGGTGGCGGTTGTGTGTTACTCCCCTTGCTCCTCCTCCTCCCTGGTCTCCCACTGCTGCAGCTGCCGCTGAGGGGGGTGGGTGTGTGGGAGCCTAGGGTTTAGGGTTTAAGGGGGGTGCCGTGGGAGTGGAGCTAGGGCTTGAGCAGGGGGTGTGTGAGAGGGGCGTGGGGCAGCTGGAGGAGGTTGTGTGGAGGTAGCGGTCGTGTCGCCTGCAGCGCCTGTAGTCCGTCGCCCTTGCTTCGGTAGCCAGTGAGCCTGTTGCACCAGTCGCCAGTGGGTCCGTTGCTCCTGCCGCTCGTCTATAGCCGCGGAGCCAGTTACTCCAGTAGTCCGTCGCCCTTGCTTCGGTAGCCACTGAGTCAGCCGCTCCTGTGCCCGTGCCTCTCCAGCTTCAGTCGTTGCCTCCCATCTTCTCTCCCCCACAGTCTCTCCTCCTCCTCACTTGCCCTCTGTGATTAGCTCTAGCTTTGCTTACCTTTTTAAACTCCTGCTCTATACCTGCTTGCTCATTGTACTGATTACACCCCACTTTGGCTATGGGGGTGTGTCAGAATGTTATTCTCTAGCCTGTAGTGGGGTGCTCCATAGCGAGTACAACCCATCTAGGGTTTGCTATATGTATCCTCATTACTGCTAGTGAAACCCCTCCTTTGCTTATTCTCTCTTGCCTAGCTAGGACTTACCTACCTATGGCTCCTACTTGTGCTTACTATCTTAACACCGTCGACCCGCGCGCCCGTCCCCGTCGACCTGCGCGCGGCTCTCCGTCGCCCTTTGTGGCGGCCCCGTCAACCCGCGCGCGGCTCCTCATCGCCCTTCGCGGCGGCCCCGTCGACCCGCGCGCGGCTCCCCGTCGCCCTTCGCAGCGGCCCCGTCGACCCGCGCGCGGCTTCCCGCCGCCCTTCGCGGCGGCCCCGTCGACCCGCGCGCCGCCCCCGGGGACCCGTGCGCCCGTCCCCGTCGACCCGCGCATCGCCCTGCGCCCCCCCCCTCCCCGCACACCGGAGTTCGCTTTCCGCACACCCGAGTTCGCTTCCCGCACGCTTGTGCAGGCTTCGCGCACACCTGAGCTCGCTTACCGCACACTCAGGGTATGGGGGTGACGGGTATGGGGGTGGCGGGTGTGTGAGCCGTCACCTGCTCCTCCTCCTCCTCCGTCTCCCACTGCTGCAGCTGCCGCTGAGGGGGGTGGGTGTGTGGGAGCCGAGGGAGTGGTGCTAGGGGGGTGACGTGGGAGTGGAGCTAGGGGTGCAGCAAGGGGTGTGTGAAAGGGGGGTGGGACATTTGGGGGAGGTTGCGTGGATGCTACCGTCGTGTCGCCTGCAGCGCCAGTAGTCCGGAGCCTGTCTTGCTCTCGGTAGCCCAGCGAGCCTGCTGTGCCTGTCGCCCATGGGTCCATTGCTCCTGCCGCTCGTCGTAGCCGCGGAGCCAGTTACTCCTGTAGTCCGGAGCCGTCGTGCTCTCGGTAGCCACTGTGCCAGCCGCTCCTGTTGCCCGTGTGTCTCCAGCTTCAGCCGTTGCCTCCCATCTCCTCTCCTCTCACAGTCCAGCCTCCTCCTCCTCACGTGCCCGTTGTGAATGCCTCTAGCTTTGCTTGCACTTGTGAACCTGCACTGTGACTACTTGCTATGCTGATTATACCCCACTTTGACTATGGGGGTGTGTCAGGATATAATGCTTGTCTAGTTTGTAGTGGGGTACTCAATAGTGAGTATACCCTTTTAGGGCTTACTATTTGTACCTCCCTCCTTTCTTGTCAAACCCTCCTTTGCCTAATTCTCTCTTGCCTAACTAAGTAAACCCTAGCTATGGCTCCTTGTTCTAGCTACTTTTTTGACAACCAGCAGCAATCATTAGCGACAGGGATACGAAATTCACCAGCAACTTCTGGCGGAACTTGTGGCAGCAGTTCGGCACGCGACTACAGCTCTGTTCTTCATACCACCCCGAGACAGACGGATAGACAGAACGGACAAACCAGACCATGGAGCAGCATATCCGAGCCACGTGCGACGACCCAAGCACGTGGAAACAGCAACTGCCACTCATCGAGTTCGCATATAACAACTCGCCATCCGCCACAACCCAACAGTCACCATTCTACCTGAACTACAGACAAGACCCCAAAGTACCCATGACCCCAAATCCCGACAACCCCGTACCACGTGTCAGAATGTTATCTTATGCTCTAGCCTGTAGTGGGGTGCTCTATAGCGAGTACAACCCTTCTAGGGTTTGCTATTTGTATCCTCATTCTTGCTAGTGCAATCCTCTTCTTTCTTCTAAACTTTAACACCACGTGCGCAGCAGTTCGCCGAAATCTTACCGTATTACCCCGAATATTAGCGCATATGCGCTTATAATAAAATCATATTTTTTGGGGGGGTGTGCTTTTAATTGAGTATCAGCCATAAGCGCCGGCGCTTATATACTGACAAGTATAGAAATACAACTTAAACGCATCAACTTCTACATTTCCGTCTCGTAAGCATAATCGAGTCGACATTTTATAATGTCCTGAATTTGAATCGCGTGAGGGCGAATCTCTGGCTGCACATACGGTAGCTTTTCCACGTCAGTTTGCTCGCATGCCACCTCATCCTGACTGGACGCGAAACCAGTCAGGACCTCGAAAGTCAAACAAAGTGAAAATGGGTGCTGACTCGCTTGAAATTCGAAATTCGTTACTGTTTTAATCAGGATTGAAATAATAAAATTATGCATGCATTTATAATAACTCGGGGTTTTACGGGGGGCGCTTATAATCGAGGAACGGCCATAAGCGCCATGCTCCAGATATAGGCGCCGGCGCCTTTAATCGGACGGCGCCTATATCCGGGGCCATGCGGTACAGGCGGCACGGACCCGGGCAGTAGACGCAATAAAAAAATCAAACGTAATCGCTAAACGTAATGCCGATCGCCACCGCCGTCCCGTCACCTATTAGTCCGACGACTTAGTTTTACTCGACACTCAAAACCTACGCCTGCCCATCACCCCAAAACTCCGCCCTCGATATTGCGGGCCATTTCGCATCAGCCACATGATCACACCTGTCACCGCCGCCCACCTCCTCTTCCCCGCTAACTGGTACGTCAGCCCGTCATTCCACGTTAGCCTCCTCCGCCCTTACGCACCATCCACAAGCCAAGTGCCTTGCCACCGACCAACCAGCATGACACGACCACCCACCGAGCCAGTAATCACCCGAGAAGATTCTGAGCCATCGCGTTCATGACCCACGTGGAGCACGCAGGATCGAGTTCCTGATCCAATGGAAAGACCGTACACCCACTGAAGATAATTGGGTCCCCCTGGACAAGATCGAGAACCACCCTGTCCTCGCCGAATATCTGCGTAGCCGCAATTTCCGAGATGTACACGCACTCTCGTAAGGAGGGACTCCTCGGAGGGGGGGGGTTGTTAGAATCTAGCAGCAGGAATGAGTGCATTGAACAGAGATGTGGGTACCTATGCTAACCCTAATTTGGGTTGTACCCCTTATGGGCTACCCCACTACAGCCTACACAGCACAAGCATTATCATAGTTTGACACACCCCCATAGGCAAAGTGGGGGAGAGCAAGGGGTCACAAGACCAGTCAAGAAAAGCAAAGCAAGCTCAGGGTGGATCACAACGTCACCACACACATTGAGCACAAGCAAAGGGCCACAAGGCCAGGTCACATGCAGAGGTATATATGCAACAACGGCATCACAGTGATCTCTACCTAGCAAAGCAAGCAAGCAGGTATAGATATAGATCACAGTACAAACAAGGTCTATAGCAAGTAAGAAAACGTGGGCACAAGGCCTAACAAAGTACAGAAACGCTGATGATCACCAGACGGAAGTGCCTTGGTGAATATATCAGCAGTGTTGGCCCGAGTGGCCAAGTGAGCAAGACGAAGCTGACCTCGCTGCTGGAGCGAGGAAGTAACGCAGAGCGATGTGCTTCATTCTGTGCTCCAGTCTGTGCTCCTGACACAAGGCAATAATGGCCTTGCTGTCTACGTACAGCACTGGAGGAGAACGAGGCCGCTCTCCCAGGTCGGTCAGCAGGTAGGTGAGCCAGCGTAACTCCTGTGCAGCCATGGCTGTGGCGTAGATCTCAGCCTCACAACTATAGCCGAGAACAGAAGACGAGCGTGTAGACCGCCAAGAAACAGAGCCAGAGCCAAGGCTGAAGGTGTAACCCTGTGACGACCGCTGAGTAGCCAGGACGTCAACCCAAGAAGCGTCCGAGTGCCCAGTGAGGACAACTGGGCTCCGCCCTCCAAGCACGAGCCCCATGCCCGATGTACTGCACAAGTAGCGCAGTACCCTCTTAGCGGCAGCCATGTGCTCCGGTCGGTGCCTACCAGGAGCCACGTAGCGAGCCAGAAGGCCAAGAGGGTACGCAAGGTCAGGACGAGTGCAGGTCATCAGGTACATGAGGCAGCCCACTAGCTCTGGGTAAGGACCACTCGGCTCTACGGACTCGTCCGAAGGTGGAGCTGAGAGCGAGTGACCTGTAGCCAGAGGAGTGTGCTGTGGCGAGGACCAGGTGAAGCCGAAGCGCTGAAGGACCTGCTGCACCATGTGTGACTGAGTCAGTGTGATGGTGCGGCGTGCTCTGTCCCGGATGATATGCAAGCCAAGGTAGCTGCGCAGCTCACCCAGGTCTGTGCACGTTTGTCTCTTATGCAGCTCCGACTTCACCAGGGCGAGAGCCTCAGTGTCCGCAGTGGCAAAGACCAAGTCGTCGACGTACACGAGGATGTAGAACGGCGGCAGCGAAGTGTCGGTGCGCAGAAACAGCGACGGGTCAGCAGTAGAAGGTGCGAACCCAAGAGCCGCAAGTGTCGTCCTGAGTGTGTCGTGCCACTCACGTGGCGCCTGGCGGAGACCGTAGACCGGCCGCCGGAGGTTCCACTGGGTACCAGGAGGGAACGACCTAGTGAAGCCAGGAGGGCGGCGCAGCCAGATCTCCTCGTGCAGGCTGCCCTGTAAGAAAGCTGTGCTGAAGTCAAGAGAGCGAAGCTCGTAGTCACGCTGAGCAGCAACGTGCAGCAGCACCCGAAGAGTGGTCATCTTCGGGGTGGGGGAGAAGGTCTGGAAGAAGTCAACTCCCTCTCGCTGACTGAAACCTCGAGCAACGTAACGAGCCTTGAAGACAGGCGGAGAACCTGGCGGCCGCTTCACCCTGAAAATCCACATGCCATTGACGATGTTCGCCCTAGGAGGGGGAACCTCGTCGACGTAGGTGCCTGTGGACTTCCAGGATGCCATCTCTGCATCCACGGCTGTCTGCCACTAAGAGGAGTACTCACCCGCGATCGCCTCAGCGTAAGAGCGCGGGGTCGGGATGTCTGGAGCATCCGGGTCTCCCTTAGGGGCAAGCAGCATGGACACGAGATGAGGCGCAGCGGCTGCAAGACACTCAAGGTCCTCCTGCCTGTCCTCAAGGACGTCCGTGCCAAGAGCACACTCACCCCCGACGGACGGAGGACAGAAAGACTCAGACTCAGCAACAAGACTAGCGGCGTAGTCTAGACGACAGGCAGCAGCAAAGTCAACAAGCTCAGCGACTAAGGCAGACGCAGCAGCAGACTCAAACGACGGGTCAGTGACAACAGTGGCTAGAAGACGTGTGACAGTAGGGCTAGCAGCACGAACGCGGTCAGACTCAGGCTCAGGAACGGTAGGCAAAGAAGACACAGGAGGGGACGGCAGGGGAACACGCTGCGGAGGAGAGGAAGGAGGACGAACTACGAGGTGGGTGCCGGGGACAACCGGCTGACGCGAACGAGGAACACGACGACCGAAACGACCAGAACGGACAGGCGAGACAGGACCCGACGCAGGCTCACGACGCTCAGTAAGACCCCCTGACTGCTCAGTGTAAGGAGAAGGAGCAGGCAGCGGTGAGCCAGGCTGTAACGGAAGACCAGTAGACGAAGGGAGACTAAGAACCTGGCGAAGTACAGAGTCAGACGGTGACTGAGACGACGGAGACGGCGGAGCAAAGAACAGGCGCGGCTGTGCAGTGCCACCAGCACCAGCATCTCCAGCACCCCCAGCAGCTCCAGCACCTCCAGCAGCACCAGACCCCTCAGCGCCAGCTCCTCCAGGACCAGCTCCACCAGTAGCAGCACCCTCAGAACCAGCACCTCCAGTCCCAGGGTCCCCAGCCTCAGTGTCACCAGCAGCAGCACCCCCAGACCCAGGGTCTCCAGCAGTAGCACCGTCAGGCTCAGCACCTCCAGCCCCAGCAGATCTAGTACCTCCAGTACGAGCACCTCCGGGACCAGCACCACTCCCAGCTCCAGTGACGGCAGCAGAAGTACCTCCAACGGCAGAGCGCCGAGCTCCAGAAGCGCGACCCTGACGGCGACCGTACCAATCGTGCAGCTGCTGAGAGGTGAGAGGTACACGCGGACGAAGGCGGCTACTCCAAGGAGACCGCGCAACAGCAGACTCAGAACCCTCAGCGCCAGCACCCGCAGCAGCTCCAGGACCTCCAGCGCCAGTACCCTCAGCAGCTCCAGAACCTCCAGCTCTAGAACCTCAAGCACCAGCACCCGCAGCAGCTCCAGAACCTCCAGCTCCAGCACCCTCAGCAGCTCCAGAACCTCCAGCAGAAACAACTCCAGTGGCAGAGTCACCGGCTCCAGCGCCTCTCACAGCAGGGCCCCTAGCTCCAGCAGCGCGACCCTGACGGCCAACGTACCACTCACGCAGCTGCTGTGGGGAGAGAGGGAGTCGACGACGAGAGTGCAGCGGCGAGGTACCAGCGGAGCGACTACGGAGACGGCTGCTCCAGGGAGACTGCTCACCAGACGCCTCAGCGCTCCCAGGTGCAGCACCCCCAGGCTCAGTACCCGCAGGCTCAGCACCCCCAGACTCCTCACGCCCAGACTCAGCACCTCAAGTCTCCGCACCCCCAAGCTCCGCACCTCCAGGCTCCGCACTCCCAGGCTCAGCACCCCTAGGCTCAGCACCCCCAGGCTCCGCACCCCAAGGCTCAGCACCCCCAGTAGCAGCACCCCGAGCAGGACCACCCTCAGCAGGACCTGAGTCACCAGTGACCTCAACCGTCGCAGGCAAGAGAGGAGGGTCTACCTGAGACACACCTGAAGGAGCAGGACCAGGAGTGGGGAGGGGGTCTACCTGGGGAGCACCTGGAGCGAGGAAGAGCGACGGGGGGGGGAGAGGGGCAGTGCGGTAGGGGAAGAGACGGTAAAAGGGAACCGACTCGTCGAACGTGACGTCCTGAGAGGGGAAGACACGGCGCGAGGTGGGGTGGTAAAACTGCCAACCAGGCGCGTCAGGGACAAAGCCAAGGAAGACACAGGGAACAGCGCGGGCGGAGAGCTTGTCCGCGGTGGTATCGCGGACAAAGGCACGAGCACCCCTGACCGAGAAACGCGATGCATCGCCAACCTTCCCCGTCCACAGCAGTGTGGGCGAGGTCTCCGGCAAGGAGACACGGCGCCAGAGGTTGAGCTGATGCGCGGCGTACCGGACCGCAAACGGCCACAGAAAATGGGGGGCAGCCGCATGGACCATGGAGGTACGAGCGACCTCCATGACCAAGCCAATGCGGCGCTCAGCAACCCCATTCTGCTGCAGAGAGGCCGGAAGCGTGAACGACTGGGTGATGCCGTGCTCCTCACAGAAGGCTGCCAAGAGGTCGGAGGAAAACTCACCACCTCTGTCAGAGTGCAGACGCAGGACGGGAAACTCCGTCCCGAACCGCTCGAGGAGCTGGAGACAAGCAGCGCGGATCCAAGGGATCAAAACATCAGGTACCTCACCCTTGGTGCGCAAGGGGAAAACCGTGGTGTAACGCGTGTAGTCGTCGACGACCAGCAGGAAGTACCGCTCGTGGCCCTGTCCACGGACGCGGGCTGGGCCCCACACGTCCAGGTGGAGAGACTGCAGGGGAGCCTCTGTGGGAGGGAACGAGGAGGAGTGAGGAGCAGCGCGCTGCCGCCCCTCGACACAGGGAAGACAAGGAGGAGCAGGCGAGGGTGGGAGGGGAGGGAGAGCCCTGGGGAGACCAGAGACAAGGACACGGCGGTGCATGCTGCGAAGGCGCTGCACCGAGGGGTGACCAAGGCGGTGGTGCCAAAGGAGGGTCTGGTGCGACAAGGCGCGACACGAGCAGGGGGCCGACAACTGACCTGACGCAGACGCAGACGCAGCTACCTGAGGGGACTCAGTGGTCAGTGTGTACAGGCCCGACCCCGGCTGCCGAGTGAAGGTAGCCAGGTGACGACCCGTCTGAGCACACGTGCAGTGTGTCACACGCTCGTAGGCAGGGGTGAACTGGTGAACACCCGCGTCCTGGAGCGCAGAACCCGCCACCAAGTTCGTAGAGAACGAGGGGAGGTAAAGACCCGACAGTGTGCCGGACGGGACAGCAGGACAAGGGAGGACAGTGGAGGAGGTCGCACGGACTGGACCCCCAGAGGGGTCTGCCAGGGAGACTGGAACCGGCCGACTGAGCGGCGTGAGGGTGGTGCTGTCGCGAAAGAAGGAGCGAGAAGCACCAGAGTCAAGTGTGAAGGTGTACAAGGCCTCAGCAGGCGCAGTACCAGAGAGAGCAGACTCACCAGCACCTGGAGCAGCAGCCTCACCAGTACCTAGAGCAGGAGACACACTAGACCCTAGAGCAGCAGCCTCACCAGCACCTAGAGCAGCAGGCTCTATACCTGGGTCAGGCGGTACGCACAGGTAACAGGCACGGTCAGCACTAGTAGGCAATGCATACATGGCAGTGAGAATAGCATCATAGTCAAGAGCAAATATATCTACCCTCTGCCCAAGCAGCTCCACCCAGTCGGGGAGCTCAGCCTCGTCGCCAAACTCGGTACGCCAGGCGTCGCTCAGACGGGCGAAGCAGCGGGACTGTGTGTGACTGAGTGTGCCGTAAGCCTGACCAGTCCGAGCACCAGTGCGAATGGCGTACGGGCAGCGAACGGTACACAGATACCCTCTACTCTGAGCGTACCACTCACGAAGCTGCTGGGGCGTGCGAGACTTGCGCGGACGTCGCTGGAGCTGCATCTGGCCACCGCCAGTAGCAGCAGTAGTAGTAGTAGCAGCAGTAGCAGCAGTAACAGCAGTAGCAGCAGTAGCAGCAGTAGCATCGCGGCCACCCCTACAACCCCAACTAGCGTACCACTCACTAAGCTGCTAGGGCGTGAGGGACTCACGCGGACGTAGCTGGAGCTGCATCTGGCCACTGTCAGTAGCAGCAGTAGCAGTGGCAGTAGCAATAGCAGTAGTAGCAGCAGCAACGCGTGCAGGGCAGGCGCGGCAGGCAGGCAGGCAGGCAGGCCGGCAGGCAGGCAGGCAGGCAGGAGGCAGGCAGGCAGGCAGGCAGGCAGGCAGGCGGCAGCGCACGAACAAGGTAGGTGCTCACTAGTGGCAGGCAGGGCCGGCGCTCGGCGGGGCCGCAACAGCGGCCGCAGAGTAGGGCCGCGTCGGCGGTAGGGCAGGTCCGCTACAGCTGCTGCTGGGCGGGGCCGTGACAGCTGCAAAGCGGGGCCGCAACGGCGGCAGAAGGCTCCGCGGCAGCTGCTGCAGGGCGGGGCCGCGACCGCGGCAGGAGGCTCTGCGGCAGCTGCTGCAGGGTGGGGCCGCGACTGCGGCAGAAGGCTCCTCGACAGCTGCTGCAGGGCAGGGCTGCGACGGTGGCAGGAGGCTCCGCGGCAGCTGCTGCAGGGCAGGGCCGCGACTGTAGTAGGGCGCTCCGTGGCAGCTGCTGCAGGAGCGACGGTGACAGTCAGGCAGGGGCGGCGTCCAGGGGCAGCCGCGAGGAACAGGGGCAGCCGCGGCGCGCGAGGCTGCAGCGCGCTGCGCGTGCTGCGGGCGCGGCGCGCGGGGCTGCAGCGCGACGCGCTAAACCCTAAACGCGGCGCGCGGGGCTGCAGCGCGACGCGTGGGCAGCGAACGCGACGCGCGGGGCTGCAGCGCGACGCGCAGGCAGCGGGCGCGACGCGCAGGGCTGCAGCGCGACGCGCGGGCAGCGGACGCGACCCGCGGGGCTGCAGCGCGACGCGCGGGCAGCGGGCGCGTCGCGTAGGGCAGCGACCTGGCCTGACGGGCCTGCAGGGGCGGCTCGCTGGCCTGACGGGCCTGCAGGGGCGGCTAGCGGGCCTGACGGGCCTGCAGGGGCGGCTAGCGGGCCTGACGGGCCTGCAGGGGCGGCTAGCGGGCCTGACGGGCCTGCAGGGGCGGCTAGCAGGCCTGACGGGCCTGCAGGGGCGGCGCTCTGGCCTGACGGGCCTGCAGGGGCGGCTCGCGGGCCTGACGGGCCTGCAGGGACGGCTAGCGGGCCTGACGGGCTTGCAGGGGCAGCGCACGGGCCTGATGAGTCTGCAGGGGCGGCGCGCGGGTCGTACGGGCCTGCAGGGACGGCGCGCTGGCCTAGGGCAGCAGTAGGCAGCGCGAGGGCTGCAGGACGGCGCGCGCAGCGCAGCACGTCACAAGGCGAGGCAGGCAGGCAGGCAGGCGCACGTGGGGTAGCGTGGTAGCCGCAACGGTAGGTGGGCCCGAAAAAAAACGATCCTACGGACCTAGTGCTCTGAAACCATGTTAGAATCTAGCAGCAGAAATGAGTGCATTGAACAGAGATGTGGGTACATATGCTAACCCTAATTTGGGTTGTACCCCTTATGGGCTACCCCACTACAGCCTACACAGCACAAGCATTATCATAGTTTGACAGGGGTATAATGTAAGGAAATTTCTATTTCCTTACGCCGCATCCCTGCTTAGCGCGCACATCATTGTACTTGCCACACTCGCCACCATTACCACTCACGACACTTCGCCTCGACTATTTCCCGCCACCTCGCCTGTCGTACCCCGACCTCACGGCTCGGCTGGTAACCTGCGCTCCGAGCCCCCGCCTCGACATTTCCTAACCTCAGTCCCAACCTCAGTTCCAGGCCCGTCGCGCGTCAACCACAGTTAATTACCGTTACCACGGTGGCCTTCGGTATTTAGTTCTCGCTCAATCCTTCGCTCATTGTACTATTTTACTTCAATAGTGCAATTCTAGGTAGCTCGCTCAATTGCACTCGTAACGGTGTTCAACACCTAAGACAAACTGTTAGCCGTATTCTGAGTTATTCAGTGGTTGCGATCATAATATGTTTCTAATCCTATTCCGAAACATCTCTCACGGGCAAACTGCAGGGACAGCTCGAGCGAACCTTATCCGCCCATTGAGAGGGAATACGGGCAGCTACAAGCAATATCAGACGGATATCAACGCCCGTTGTGAGTGGATATATAATCGGCTAGGCACTAAATTATAGAAATTAGAGTGGCAGGAATTTTCGTAACGTGACCACGAAGTGGTAAGCATCTACCGTATGTACCTGCACGTGCACGCTGGTGCACGAGTACTCATGAGCTTCTCACACTAAGCGGCTGCTTAGTCTGTGAAATCTCCTTGCCGATGCAGGATGACTGCATGAGGTGAAACACCAGTTCCATGGCTTCATATGTGCTCTTATCATGCCTTGAGCCCCTCCACATACACATCGCCAACGGCCGCTGCCCCTGCAGCATCCGCAGCAGCAGCAGCATCATCGTCCCACCCGCCTCCACCGCCTGACTTGCACTTGGGCACTTTGACGCACCCGAACACCTGGTTCCCATCGCTGCACCGGCACCGCCTGCACTCGTCCAGAGCATCCGGTAGTCCCTGCACCCCCCGCGCATAGTACTTGGGTCCCCACCCATTCCCCGCCACCATGCACGTGTTCAGCTCGCCCGCCGACTCGCATGTCCCCGCGTCTATGGGTCGGCCCTGTTTGTCCGCGCCGCCTCCGCCCACCTCCTGGATCACGCAGCGGCTCTGTCGTTCCGGGCACATCACCCCGTCCGGGCCATTCACTTGCTTGCCTTTCCAGTCCACGTAGCACGGCCCGATGACCTGGCAGTCGCAGCGAGCCGTGTTGGCGCCGAGCGATGCGAGGATGGAGCGCAGGGACGACTGCGCGGACACGGACAGGATGCCCGTGTCGCCCACGCGCTGTGGCTTCGGCGTTCTCGGGGTGGTTGTTGCAGTCGCAGCGGTGGCACGCGGGGTTGCTGCTCACGCCGGTGGTGCCTACCGCGTATGGCTGGCTGAAAAACGTGCAATGCGGGGAATCTGGGCAGCGGGAATAGGGGAAGATGTGGGACGGCGGACGGAGCGAAACTCTGGCCGATTAGTCAGTGGAATCAAGAGGGTGTGGAAAGGGACGGTAACGATGATGCGAGGCAGGTATGACAGTTAGCTATACGAGGGAAAGAGAGCCGCGGAGAGGGTAGAGGGGCTACCAGCATAGGAGGAGTTGCAGATGCCCTTGTAGAAGGGGTCCTTGGCCGTAGGCACTCTCGTCACCACGCACCTGCGCGCACACCAACACCACGACACACAGCGCACAAGGTGCGAGGATTGAGCGGCGAGACGTGGACCGTGCACCACGGACATGGCGTTGCGCGCACGGCAAAGGCGTACGATTAGCGTGGGGAGGGCACGGGAAATGCGACTATGCTTCGGGGAAGCTGGAGACGTGCGGAGCGTGAGACGAGAGAGAGAAAGTGAGAGGGAGCGTGGGCTTCACGCACACGAAGGGCGAGGCGGCGCACGGCTCCCCCGCGGGCTTGAGGTTGGAGTCCAGGCGACATGCGGAACCGTCTGGTAGTCCACCTCGCCCCGACGACGACGATGCTCCCCGCAGCGAACGCTCTGATAAGGACGGGGCGATGCACGTGGGGGTCAAGGGAGGGAGAGATAGAGAGAGAGCACGTGTGAGGCTTAGCTGCCGCTCCTACTTGCGAGGTAAGTTACGCATGCTAGGATAGAGAGAGAATTTAAAGGCACGTTTCCAGTATGTACCTTGCGCGGTGGTGACAATGGGAAGGAGGCACAGCGAGAGAGCCACGAGTCGGACAAGTCGAGCTGCAGCCGACATGCTGCGAGATTGCGTGGATCTCATTCGCTCCCCAATCGACCTTCAGAATGCCAGCTTAGCGCGGAACGGGAGTCGGGGTCGTGAAGTGCCTTTCTTGTGAAACCTCGACACCTACGACTGGTGCCTTGGACGGCTGCTGCAGTTAGCTACTAAGCGAAGGCGTCCACTATACTCAGATGACCCACACCCAGTCTGAAAGAACCATGTCATAAAGCAGGGCTGTGCGACTTTGTACCCAAGTAGTACGGTTTGTGTGAACGAGTGGTGTGATTGCAAGCAATTTCGGCTGACGCACTCAACGGGTCAGGCGCACAAGGAACCAGAGCCAGCTGGCGGGTAGCATCCTCCCTCCCTAAAGAGAGGGGATTGGGAATTTGAGAGCATAAGGGAGAAAATGGAATTGACGACTCGCGCGGAATTTGTGTCGCTCCGATTGTACCCCGTAACATTGCGGCTCGTCGTGGCCAATCAAGCTCGACGTCCTGGAGTGAAACCAATCTCGCGACAGGGGCGCTACAGCGAAAACCAGATGGAACGGATAGATTCCTTTTAAGCCGCTTCGATGGACAATAAAGTCTTGAAAAGAGATACTAACATCAGCAAGTATTTCTCAATATAATAATGCTATGGTACCATATTTTTTTCCAAACAGCACAAATAAAAGCAGAGCCATAAGAGCTGAACATATGGTTATTCATGAATATGGAAACATGAATAACCATATGTTCAAAATTGGTATGTTTTTCAAATTCTGAATTTCCATTTGGTATGTTTTTCAAATTTTGAATTCGGACCTCATTTTGGTACAATTTTCACTGAAACGGTTCTTTTCTTTCAAATTCAAGCTGTTACGATAACGAAAAAATAAGAAACATTCGTGTACGAGCTTGCACAACAGGCCCCAAAATGTCAGGGTAAAATACCCTGATCGCCTTGATTGGCGGCCGATTTTTTTTTTTTTACCCTGACCCGGTCAGCCTTTTAGACTTTAAACACTGAATAAAAAAGTGTCTGATTTTTATTACCCTTATGAAATCCGAGTTAGCATTTCGTTCCCCCGACTACATCAGTGTTCCTACATTCTTACCATGATACCGAATCATCGAAAGCGGGGATTCTACTGTTCTTCACATTTATTGCACATGTGACGCAGTGCCACACCATATTTTTGTTGCAACTGCCCTGTGGTGGGTGGGAAACTGCCAAATCTGTCGGCGATACAAATTTTGCTCCTATTGGTCTATTTGGCAAGATTCCTGTCAGCACACATGTTGAAGCTGCTAATACAGTTTAGACAAACCTGCTAAGTGTGGTTGTTATCGCGACAACACGGAATTCTGCCGTGATGCGTGGATCGTCTTGTCCAGCGCTGCAATTGGCATGCCATTATCGAAGAGAAAGGCCCTGCCCTCGCTTGCGCGCAGCCGATCTTGCCGTCGACGAGAAGTTCCCGACGGATTGGTCGACAAAATGGGCTTCTGCAGTTCGACGGAAGTTGCGGTCTAGTAGGCTCTGCTCGACAGAATCTGGTCGACAAGCTCTGCGCGACGAGCTCCCGTCGAAGAGCGCTGGTCGAAGAACTCTGGTCGAAGAGTTCGGGTCGATGAGCTTTGCTCGGCGAACGCTGTTCAACCGAGCGATGTCGAGCTGATCGACCGAAACTGCAGAGGTGTCAGAATCGTAGGCACGATGAGGAGCCATAGCTAGGGTTTACCTAGCTAGGCAAGAGAGAAATGAGCAAAGGAGAATGTTCACTAGCAAGCAGGAGGATACAAATAGGAAACCCTAAGGGGCCGTACTCACTACAGAGTACCCCACTGCAGGCTAGACAAGCATTATAATCTGACACACCCCCATAGTCAAAGTGGGGTACAATCAGCACAGCAAGCAGTCATAGAGCAGGTTCACAAGGACAAGCAAAGCTAGAGGCATTCACAAAGGGCAAGTGAGGAGGAGGAGGCGGGACTGTAAGAGGAGAGAAGATAGGAGGCGACGGTTGAAGCTGCAGACACACGGGCAACAGGAGCGGCTGGCACAGTGGCTACCGGGACAGCGCCCCGGACTACTGGAGTAACTGGCTCGGCGGCTACGAAGAGCGGCAGGAGCAACGTACCCACGGGCGACAGGCGCAGCAGGCTCTCTGGGCTACCAGGACAGCGCCCCGGACTACAGGTGCTGCGGACGACAAGACGGCAGCCTCCACTCAACCTCCCCCGACCGTCCCACACCCCTCTCACACACCCCCTGCTGAAACCCTAGCTCCACTCCCACGGCACCCCCCTTAAACCCTAAACCCTCGGCTCCCACACACCCACCCCCCTCAGCGGCAGCTGCAGCAGTGGGAGACGGAGGAGGAGGAGGAGCTGCAAGTTACCCACACCGTTCATCCCCATGCCCGCCACCCCCAAACCCTAACGCAGGTAGAGCGCGGGAAGCAGCAGGGGCGGTTCACGGAGGGAAAGGGAGGAGGCGGGGGGGTCTCCTGGGCGCCACGAAGGAGCAGGGCGCGGGCCCCCCGAGGGCGCCACGGCTGGTGACGGGAGGGGGGGCCGCGCACGGGCCCCCGAGGGCGGCTCGACGGGCGACGGGAGGGGCCGCGCGCGGGCCCCCAAGGCGCCGCGACGAGGCGACGGGAGGGGGCGGCGTGCGGGCCCCCAAGGCGCCGCGACGAGGCGAAGGGAGGGGGCGACGCGGGCCCCCAAGGTGCCGCGACGAGGCGACGGGAGGGGGGGGACGCGCGGGCCCCCAAGGCGCCGCGTCGCGGCGCCCCGGAGGCCAGCGCGCCACCCCCTCCCATCACCCGTCGCGGCGCCCCGGAGGCCAGCGCGCAACCCCCTCCCGTCACCCGTCGTGGCGCTCTCGTGGGGGCCCGCGCGCGGCCCCCGAGGCGCCACGACGGGCGACGGGAGGGGGGCCGCGCGCGGGCCCCCACGAGAGCGCCACGACGGGTGACGGGAGGGGGTGGCGCGCTGGCCTCCGGGGCGCCGCGACGAGTGACGGGAGGGGGCAGCGGGCGGGCCCCCTGAAGACGCCGCGACGGGCGACGGGGGGCAGCGCACGGGCCCTCTGAAGGCGCCTCGACGGACGGTTAAACCGCCACGCGCCCCGAGCGCGCGGCGGGTAGAAAAAGCCGCCACGCGCTCCGAGCGCGTGGCGGAAAGAAAAGAACACGTCGCGCACCACGGGGCGCGCGACAAACAGAACGACAGCGGAAGCAGTTGGTGGGCCCACAGGCCAGGAGCGTAAATGCTCTGAAACCATGTCAGAATCGTAGGCACGATGAGGAGCCATAGCTAGGGTTTACCTAGCTAGGCAAGAGAGAAATGAGCAAAGGAGAATGTTCACTAGCAAGCAGGAGGATACAAATAGGAAAATCTAAGGGGCCGTACTCACTACAGAGTACCCCACTGCAGGCTAGACAAGCATTATAATCTGACAAGAGGTGCGAAACTAAGCGGAGGCGTGCGAACTTTCGCCCAGAAGGTTTCGGCGAAGTTCGACCTGCGGAACGGTAACACATGGTCGACGGTGCGCACCTGGTGAAACCGACGACACGTTTTCTACCTGGCACCTGCGCAATATGCCTCACGGTGAAACCGCCAACCTACACCTGCTTGGTAGGTGCGCACATCAGCGCAGATAGACAACATGCTATTGCAGGTAGTCACCTGCGACTGCAGTGCTGGAAGACCACGCACAGTGCAACGCTGGCAAACCACTCTGGCAAGCCGCTCTTCTGCTGCGCTGGCAGATTTCGCCCTTGCTAGGTGTTGCATGCCATTCTAGTCATATCCTTATGTATGCCTCATTTGTACTATCAACTTTTTCAATGCAAACTGTTCCTTCAACTTCCTTAGTGGAAATTCTTGCCAACCTTCTAGAAGCAAGAAGTAAGAACGCTACTAGAGCGCTACGATCATTCGCACAACCCCGTGCCCTCCTCCGTAATCCACTCCCGTTCTGTAGTGATTCTCCGCATGGTGCGGTGAGCGTGGAAGGCCCCGCTTTAGAACCTTCAGATAGCCGACTTCTGCATTCATTACCGAAGTTGTGGTAGGCCGGCAGCCATCTAGACCTGTGAAGAAAGAGGAATGACTGAACTAGCAAGGAGATGTGTACAAGTAAGAAAGCCTACCAGTATTGTACCCCATATAGGCTACCCCACTACAGCCTACACAGACTATGTCATATATGTTTGACACACCCCCATAGGCAAAGTGGGGGAGAACAAGAGGTCACAAGACCAGTCAAGCGAAGCAAGGCAAGCTCAAGGTGGATCACAACGTCACCACACAATCTGAGCACAAGCACAAGGCCACAAGGCCAGTTCACATGCAGAGTTATATATCAAGGTGAACAAGCAAGGCAGTGATCTCAACCTAGGAAGAGTAAGCATGCAAGTGCAAGAATATATGTATCACAGTACAAGCAAAGTCAAGAAGTGAGCAAGTGAGGCCAAGTAGGCACAAGACCTAGCATCGTACAAAAGCGCTGATGATCACAAGGCTGAAGTGCCTTGGTAAAGATATCAGTAGTGTTGGCCCGAGAGGCCACGTAAGCAAGACGCAGCTGACACGCTGCTGCAGCTCACGAGCAAGGAAGTAGCGAAGAGCAATGTGCTTCGTTCTGTGCTCCAGTCTGTGCTCCCGACACAAGGCCAGCATGGCCTTGTTGTCTACGTACAGAACTGGAGGAGAACGAGGCGGCTCTCCCAGGTCCGTCAGCAGGTAAGTGAGCCAGCGTAACTCCTGTGCAGCCATGGCCCCTGCGTAGATCTCAGCCTCACAGCTGGAGCTGAGAACAGAAGACGAGCGGGTAGATCGCCATGAAACAGAGCCGGAACCAAGGCTGAAGGTGTAACCCTGTGACGACCGCTGCGTAGCCAGGTCGTCAACCCAAGACGCGTCTGCGTGACCAGTGAGGACCACTGAGCTCCGCCCTCCAAGCACGAGCCCCATGCCCGACGTACTGCACAAGTAGCGCAACACCCTCTTCGCTGCAGCCATGTGCTCTGGTCGGTGTCTCCCAAGAGCAACATAGCGTGCCAAGATGCTAAGAGGGTATGCCAGGTCAGGTCGAGTGCAGGTCATCGGGTACATGAGGCAGCCAACAAGCTCTGGGTACGGGCCACTCGGCTCTACGGACTCATCCGAAGGTAGAGCTGAGAGCGAGTGGCGAGTAGACAGTGGAGTGGCCTGAGGCGAGGAGTACGTGAAGTCGAAGCGCTGAAGGACCTGCTGCACCATGTGTGACTGAGTCAGGGTAATGGTGCGCCATGCTCTGTCCCGGGTGATCTGCAAGCCAAGGTAGCTGCGCAGTTCACCCAGGTCTGTGCACGTGTGTCTCTTCTGCAGCTCGGACTTCACGTGGGCGAGTCCAGTAGTGTAAGCAGTGGCAAAGACCAAGTCGTCGACGGACACGAGGATGTAGAACGGCGGCAAAGAGGTGTCGGTGCGTAGAAACAGCGACGGGTCGGCAGTAGAAGGAGCAAATCCAAGAGCCGCAAGTGTAGTCCTCAGTGTGTCGTGCCACTCACGGGGCGCCTGGCAGAGACCGTAGACTGGCCGCCGGAGGCTCCACTGGGTACCAGGAGGAAACGACCCAGTGAAGCCAGGTGGGCGGCGCAGCCAGATCTCCTCGTGCAGGCTGCCCTGTAGGAAAGCAGTGCTGAACTCAAGAGAGTGAAGCTCGTAGTCACGCTGAGCGGCTATGTGCAGCAGTACCCGAAGAGTGGTCATCTTCGGGGTGGGAGAGAAGGCCTGATAGTAGTCAACTCCCTGCCGCTGACTGAAGCCTCGAGCCACGTAACGCGCCTTGAAGACAGGCGGAGAACCCGGCGGCCGCTTCACCCTGAAAATCCACATGCCACTGACGATGTTCGCCCCAGGTGGGGGAACCTCATCGACGTAGGTGCCTGTGGACTTCCAGGAAGCCATCTCTGCGTCCATGGCTGACTGCCACTGAGAGGAGTAGGGACCCTCTATCGCCTCTGCGTAAGAGCGCGGAGCCGGGATGTCTGGTGCATCCGGGTCTCCCTCAGGGGCAAGCAGCATGGACACGAGATGAGGTAAAGCAGCAGCAAAACACTGGAACTCCTCCTGCCTGTCCTCAAGGACGTCCGTGCTAAGAGCACACTCACCCCCGACGGACGGAGGACAGACAGACTCAGACTCAGCAACAAGACTAGCGGCATAGTCTAGACGACAGTGAGCAGCGAAGTCGACAAGCTCAGCAACTAAGGCAGACGCAGCAGTGGACTCAAAGGAAGGGTTAGTGACAACAGTAGCCAGGAGACGCGTGACAGTAGGACTGGCAGCACGAAGGGAGTCAGACTCCGGGTCAGCAAGAGTAGGAAGAGAGGACGATGGAGGAGACGGCAAAGGGACACGCAGTGGAGCAGTGGATGGACGCAGTGCCATCTGGTGCGTGCCTGGGACCGCAGGAGGACGCTGACGCGGAACACGACGACCAGTGCGAGCAGCACGAACAGGCGACGCAGGACGAGACTCAGGCTCACGACGCTCAGCAAGACCTCCAATAGGACCAGTATAGGAAGAAGGAGCAGGCAGTGGGGAGGCCAGCTGTAACTGTGACTCGGACTGGACAGGCGGTGGACACTCTAAGGAAGGAGCAGGACCAGTAGAGGGCGGAAGACTAAGAAACTGCTCAAGGAGCAGAACGAAGTACGGCCGTGGCCGCGCAGCACCTCCAGAACCAGCAGGGACAGCACCAGCACCCCCAGCGTTAGCTCCGACTCCCGCAGCTCCACCAGCTCCAGCAGCACCACCAGCCGCTCCAGGAGTGCCAACTCCAGCACCCACAGGAGCACCAGCTTCAGCAGCACCCCCAGCTCCACTACCTCCAGCAGCTCCAGCTCCAGCAGGACCACCGGAAGACACAGCATCTCCGGCCCCAGTACCTCCAGCAGCACCCACTCCAGCAGCACCGCCAGCTCCAGCACCGTCAGCAGCTCCAGCACCAGGAGCACCACCAGGCCCAGGAGCTCCAGTACCTCCAGTACGAGCACCTCCGGGACCCGTGGCTCCAGCACCCCCAGTAGCAGTAGAACCTCCAGCTCCGGTAGCACCACCAGCTCCAGCAGCACGGCTCCAGCGCCAAGCAAACCACTCGCGCAGCTCCTGTGGAGAGGGTAGCTCACGCCGGGACGAAGCACCCGAAGGACCTCCAGGCCCAGCACCGCCAGACTCCACACGAGCAGGCCCAGCACCCTCATGCTTCGCACCCCCAGACTCACCTGCGTCTACCTGAGACACACCTGAGGGGGCAGGACCCTAAAGGGGGAGGGGGTCTACCGGGGGGGGACCTTGCGCAAGAAAGAGCGGCGGGGGGGGGAGGGGGGCAGCGCGGTAGGGGAAGAGACGGTAGTAAGGAACCGACTCGTCAAACGTGACGTCCTAGGAGGACAGAACACGGCGCGAGGTGGGGTGGTAAAACTGCCAACCAGGCGCGTCAGGGGGGAAGCCAAGGAAGACACAGGGAACAGCACGGGAGGACAGCTTGTTCGCAGACAAGTCGCGGACAAAAGCTCGAGATCCCCAGACACGGAACGCAGACGCATCGCCAACCTTCCCCGTCCACCGCAGAGTAGGGGAGGTCTCCGGCACGGAGACCCGGGGCTGAAGGTTGATCTGATGCGCCGCGTACTGAACCGCGAAGGGCCATAGAAAATGGGGAGCAGCCGCATGGATCATGGACGTACGAGCGACGTCCATGACCATGCCAATGCGGCGCTCAGCAATCCCATTTTGCTGTGGAGAGGCCGGAAGCGTGAACGTCTGGCAGATGCCTCGTGCACGACAGAAGGCTCGCAGAGGGTTGGAGGAAAACCCTCCACCTCTGTTGGAGTGCAGACCCAGAACAGGAAAGTCCGAGCCGAAACTCTCTCTGAGCTGGAGACGGGCAGCGCGGATCCAGTCGATCAACACCTCAGTGACCTCACCCTTGCTGCGCGAGGGGAAGACCGTGGTGTAACGCGAGTAGTCGTCAACCACCAGCAGGAAGTAACGCACGTGACCCTGTCCACGGACGCGGGCTGGGCCCCACACGTCCATGTGGAGAGTCTGCAGCGGAGCCTCTGTCGAAGGAAACTCGGAGGAGTGAGGAGCGGCGCGCTGCCGCCCCTCGACGCAGGGAACGCAGGTAGGGGCAGGCCCTGGGGTAAGGGGAGGGAGGGACCGGGGGAGACCAGAGACAAGGACACGGGAGGCCATGCCTCGGAGACGAGACAGGGAGGGGTGACCAAGGCGGTGGTGCCAGAGGAGAGTCTGGTGAGACAGGAGACGACACGAGCAGGGGGCAGACTCAGGACCAGACCTGGACGCTGCAGCAAACACCTGACCCGACGCAGCTACCTGACCAGACGCAGCAACCGGAGGAGACTCGGTAGTCAGCGTGTACAGGCTCGACCCCGGCTGACGGGTAAACGTGGCCAAGTGGCGGCCCGTCCGAGCACACGTGCAGTGGGTCACTCGCTGACTCGCAGGAGTGAACTGGTCAACCCCCCCATCCTATAGGTCAGCACCACTCACCAAGTTCGTAGAGAACGAGGGGAGGTAAAGACCGGACAGGGAGCCACAAGGGGCCGCCGGACACGGTAGGACAGTGGTGTAGTGGGCAAGGACAGGACCCCCAGAGGGGTCTGCCAGGGAGACTGCAACCGGCCGACTGAGCGGCGTGAGTGTGGTGCGGTCTCGAAAGAAGGAGCGGGAAGTACCCGAGTCAAGGGTGAAGGTGTGTAAGACCGCAGCAGGCGCAGTACCAGAGAGAGCAGACTCACCAGCACCTGGAGCAGTAGACTTACGAGCACCTAGAGCAGCAGCACCCGGAGTAGGAGACACAACCAGCACATAGAGCAGCAGCCTCACCAGTACCTAGAGCAGCAGACTGGATACCGGGGTCAGGCGGCACACACAGGTAACAGGCACCCTCCGCACTAGTAGGCAATGCATACATGGCAGTGAGGATAGCATCATAGTCAAGAGCATAGATATCTACCCTCTGCCTAAGCAGCTCCACCCAGTCGGGGAGCTCAGCCGCGTCGCCAAACTCCGTACGCCAGGCGACGCTCAGACGTGCGAAGTAGTGGGACTCTGTGTGACCAAACGTCCCGCAAGGCTGACCAGTCCGAGCACCAGTGCGAATGACGTACGGGCAGCGAGCAGTACCCCGTGACCCTCCACGCTGAGCGTACCACTCACGAAGCTGCTGGGGCGAAAGGACCTCGTGCAGACGACGCTGCAGCTGCACCTGGCCACCACAAGAAGCTCCCGAACTACTCACTCCAGGACGACTCCCACTACGGCCACCCCGACAACCCCAACTAGCGTACCACTCACGAAGCTGCTGGGGCGTGAGGGACTCACGCGGTTGTCGCTGGAGCTGCATCTGGCCACCGCCAGGAGCAGCAGTAGCAGCAGTAGCAGTAGTAGCAGCGCGGCCACCCCTACAACCCCAACTAGCGTAACACTCACGAAGCTGTTGGGGCGTGAGGGACTCACGCGGACGGCGCTGGAGCTGCATCTGGCCACGCCAGGAGCATCAGTAGCAGTAGAAAGAGCAGTAGCAGCAGGAGCAGCAGTAACAGCAGTACGGGCAGGGCAGTGCTCACCAGTGGCGAGAAGGGCAGGCGGACGACGGTGGTATTGGCGAGGCCGCTACCACTACAGGGCGAGGGCTCCGCGGCAGCTGCAGGGGCGGCTGCTCCAGGGGCCAGGGGCGGCTGCTGCAGGGGCGGCTGCTCCAGGGGCCAGGGGCGGCTGCTGCAGGGGCGGCTGCCCCAAGGGCCAGGGGCGGCTGCTGCAGAGGCCAGGGGCGGCTGCTGCAGGGGCGGCTGCTCCAGTGGCCAGGGGCGGCTGCTGCAGGGGCGGCTGCTCCAGGGGCCAGGGGCGGCTGCTGCAGGGGCGGCTGCTCCAGGGGCCAGGGGCGGCTGCTGCAGGGGCGGCTGCTGCAGGTCGGGCGCGGGTTAGGGCAGGGCGCCGCGGCGGGCAGGGGCGACGCCGGGCGGGTCCCGCAGGGGCGTCGCGACGAGCGGGGGCGACGCCCGGGTCCCGTTGGGGCGTCGCGACGCGCAGGAGCCGCGCCTCGCGGGTCCCGCAGGGGTGTCGCGACGAGGCGGGGGCGACGCGCGGGTCCCGCTGAGGCGTCGCGACGAGGCAGGGGCGACACCCGGGTGGCGACGGGGCGGGGCCGCGACTGGTGACGGGGCGGGGCCGCGAAGGGGCCGCTAAGGGGCCGCGAAGGGGCCGCTAAGGGGCCGCGAAGGGGCCGGGAAGGGGGCCGCTAAGGGGCCACGAAGGGGCCGTTACGGGGCCGCGAAGGGGGGGGCCGCTAAGGGGCGCGAAGGGGCCGCTAAGGGGCAGCGAAGGGGCCGTGAAGGGGCCGCTATGGGGCCGCGAAGGGGGCCGCTAAGGGGCCGCGAAGGGGCCGCTAAGGGGCCGCGAAGGGGCCGCAAAGGGGGGCCGCGACGGGCCTCAGGAGCAGGGCAGGCCGCTAAGGGGCCGAGAAAGGGTAGGGCAGGTCAGAGCGCGAAGCGCACTTCGGGCAGGGGAGGAAAAAAAAATTTAGATGGTGGGCCCTTAGGAAGAAACGGTCCCACTAGGGAACCCGCTCTATACCATGTGAAGAAAGAGGAATGACTGAACTAGCAAGGAGATGTGTACAAGTAAGAAAGCCTAGCAGTGTTGTACCCCATATAGGCTACCCCACTACAGCCTACACAGACTATGTCATATATGTTTGACAAGACCGCCATGGTTGACCCTGTAGCTGAAGCAGGCGTAGAAGATACGCTGCAGCTGCGGTTAGATGATGTTCGGGCGGACCACGCGGCTGGCGAGTACGGAGGAGCGAACGTGGATGTTCTGCTCCTTGGAACCAGCATGTAGTGGGCGCGAGATCATCCAACGACCCGTACTGAGGCGGATGGTCTGCCCGCCACTCCCCGACCGGCACGCAACGAAGGTGGCATTGACGAACAGGTCAACGGTGGTGACCAAGTCGGCAGTGAAGGAGACACGAGGATGATGCGCGGAGTGTTTCGGGCCGCCGACGTTGGCATCGGCGGAGTGCAGACGCGAGTTCAGTGCTTGACGGCAGCACGAATGTGAGGATCTAGTTTAGGAAAGATAAATCTATTGAATGATTCACCTGGGTACAAGGCGATGCTATATATAGGCTCGACACAAAGGCAGTAACCCGGGTGTTACTAGAAGGTTCCGCGGGTCGCGAAGCGCCCCGAACGGGTCCTTCCCGAATTCGGCAGAAGGCAATTCGGTGGCAACCGGAAAGCCTAGAATTCAGTGCACTCAACCTAGTTCGGTGCCCTATAACTATAATAACTATAGGAAAAGCAACGAACCTAGGAAATCAAGCAAAAGCATGCAAGATAAAATAAAGCTAAGCTAGATAATGCGTAATGAAGCAAAATTAAAGCAAGTAAAGTCCAGCAAAGCCGTCGTACTCTCACACGTCCCCCCCTCAAAGCTAGGTGGCGTGATATACACCATGCTTGACAAGATAATCCTTGAGAGCACGGCGTGCGTTGCCCATATCAGCTTCTGCAACCCAACATCCTCCGACGGGTCATATCCCTTCCAGCGTGTTAGGAACTCGAGCGTGTTGCCACGTTTGCGTCGATGATCGAGCACTCGTTCCACCTCGTACTCTGGTTCATCTTATACAAGAACAGGTGGTGGTGGCGGTAGCTGTCGTCCTGTGAACTGCTGGTTGGGGTCCTTGTAGGGCTTTAGCAGCTGAACATGGAAAGCATTGTGAAGCTTCCACGTAGTACGTAAGCGCAAGTGGAATGTTACTGGTTTCACCTGTGCCTCAACGCGAAAAGGACCACAGAAGCGAGGCCGGAGCTTGGACGGAAGGTGAGATATGTTCAAGTTGCGTATGTCGAGAAGCACCTTATCTCCAACTGCTACTGAGAGATCTCGTCGCTGTCGATCGACATACCAAAGCTGCTGCATGGTTGTAACAAAGTCGTGTGCGGCTTGGACATGTGCCGGTGTAGTTAGCTGCTATGGTGTAAGTGGTTCCCATATATAACACAGGAAGAAAGGAGTTTTCCCTGTGGCTGCATGTAACGCGTTGTTGTAAGCGAACTCGAGGGTCGGTAACTGTGTATCCTAGTGGCTGACGTCGTCTTTGCAAGCTGTGCGCAGTAACTGTTCAACCACTTGATTGAGTCGTTCAGTCTGTCCGTTAGTCTGGGGGTGTGGTACGCTGAAGACATCGCAAGCTTTATCCCCAACAAACCCATGAGTTCTGTCCAGAACTTACTTATGAACTTTGGGTCTCT
Organism: Closterium sp. Naga37s-1; assembly: GCA_947471745.1. Lineage (NCBI taxonomy): Eukaryota > Viridiplantae > Streptophyta > Zygnematophyceae > Desmidiales > Closteriaceae > Closterium > Closterium sp. Naga37s-1. Next base: position 2,841,786 of record CANJKZ010000170.1, on the reverse strand, counting down.
GTCCGAGATGAGTGTAGTGGGGATGCCATATATGGTGATGATGCGGTCAAAGAAGAGGCGAGCAGTTGCTTCAGCTGTAGCCATGGCGTTGGTCGGAATGAAGTGTCCCATATTTGAGAACTTGTCGATCACCATGAGTATATCGTCATGCCCTTGTGAGGTCGAGGGTAACCCAGTGATGAAGTCTAGGCTGACGACTTGCCATGGCTACTCCGGTACGGGTAGAGGCTGAAATAACCCTGCTTTTTTCTGCTTGCTACTCTTCATCCGCTGGCACATGTCGCACGGGGTGACAAACTGCTGCACGTCTGCTGCCATCCGGGGCCAGTAGTAATAGTTTGCTATTCCTGCTAAGGTCTTGTTGCTCCCAAAATGTCCCGCGTATGCCACATCGTGGAACTCCTCCAGTAAGATCTGTCGGAGCGGGGCATAGTTCGGTACCCTAATCTTTCCTGTTCCCTTTCTTACAGCTAAGTCCTTCTCCCACTGTACCAGCTTCTGTTTTTCTGCTGTAGTGATCTCTGCATCCACTGAGTACCCATGTTGGAATAGACCCTTGAGTAGAGGGTTCATCTCGTTGAGCTGGATGCCTACTACGTGATCGGGGTGGCTCAACGCGTCTGCCTTGTTGTGTATCCCGGGTTTGTAGGTGATATCGGAATGGAAGTGGGTCTTCAAGAAGTCCACCCACTGCACTTGTCGTCGTGAGAGTGTTGGCTGCGACTTCGGGTATTTGAGGCTGCAGTGGTTAGTGTAAACTTAGCTTTGGCTCCCTCTAGATAACACCTCCACGCCTTGAAGGCTGTGACTATCGCTAAGGCTTTGTGAGAGTACGACGGCTTATGCCAGCTATGCTTGCTTGCCTTACTTTATTATGCTATTTCTAGCATAGGATTATTTTATGCATGCATGAATTGCTTGATTTCCTAGGCTAGGTGCTTTTCTATATTTTATTATAGTTATAGCACCGAGCTAGGTTGCGTGCACCGAATTTTGGGCTTTTCGGTCGCCACCGAATTGCCTTCCACCGAATTCGGGAAGGGTCTGTTCGGGACGCTTCGCGACCCTCAGAACCTTCGCGTAACACCTGGTTACTGGGCCTTGTGTCGAGCCTATATATAGCCTCGTATTGTACCCAGGTGATTCATTCAATTCACATTCTATTTTCTGAGCTCGATCCTAGATTCTCACACTTGGTATCAGAGTCGTTTACATGCGAAGTTTTTTCGACCGCTAAAACAGAGTCTTCAAAAATCAGCGGGGGCGACGACTGTTAAACACCGAATTCGGGTACGTAAAACCGGTCCCGTGTTTTCCACTCCCCCTTGATTTCGGTTTTCGAACGCGCAATGTCAGGCATGGAGGGTCAAGGCGACAATTACGCGACGACGAGCGACATCACCAGCCTTCGCACCGACATGGAAGGGAAGCAGGTGGCGATTCGACGACTCGACGCCCTTCTGACAAACCAATCCGCAGCCACCACCGCAGCAGTCAATGCAGCAGCGAACGTAGCAGAGACAGCAGCAGCAGCGGCAACGACACCGACATTTCACGGACCGATGGCACAACCTTCGCCGAACCTCGAAGCAGCTTGCCCGAAACTCCCTGAAGCGTTCGATCCCAGCGCGAAAGGATCGGATGTTCGACGATTCGTGGCGACCCTCGAAATTACTTCGAGGTCATTGGCTGTTCGACCCCGACACACGATGTAGCACGAATTCGGCTCGCAGTGACACTGTTACGGGGACCAGCATTAGAGTGGATTTATTACACTGACGTGGCCCGCGGGGAGAAATCGTGGGCGCAGTTTCGGGCAGACCTTATCGAACGTTTCGAGCCAATTAATACAGCCTACATGGCGCAGCAACAGATACACCGACACAAGCAATACGAGAGTGTAGCACAGTACACGCAGCAGATGGAGCAGCTGTTCAACCGCATTACTGACCTGACCGAAGGCGAAAAAATCCAGGCGTACACAGAAGGGTTAAAATTGGAGATTTGCCGACATGTAATTGCAGCAAACTACAACAGTTACCGCGACATCGTGCGTGCTGCCGAGCGATACGACGCATTGACTCGAGGTCAAACCGAAACACGACGTTACGGGCCGAACCGTACATTCGGCACGGAGCGATCGGCACCCCCCACGTTCGCCGAACCGATGGATATCGACAAATTTGACGCGAAGCAGCAACCGACAAAATGCGATTTTTGGGGCGCAGTAGGGCATCAAATTTTGTCGTGCTACAAATTGAAGAAGGCACTTGCGGCACTGCTGGGCGGCAATAGTGGAGCACCCACGAAGTAAAAAAACGGGAATCGCCAGTAGCCGCGGATCGACCTGGCGATCGCGTAAAGATCCGAAAAGCGAAAAAGGACAACGACGTGGAGACTTCGGAACGGGTGAAAAAAGGAGAACATGATGGCGCGAATATAAAACGTCACGACCGGCCGGCACCTGGGGAAATCGCCAAGGCGAATGGAGGCTCCGCGAAGAAAGACTCTACACCGACCGGGAAACTCTAGCCGAACAACCACGAAAGTAAGAATTCGTAAAAAGTATCCTATAAAGATACTCTAACGAAAAACATTGCTTATCATGGTTTTCAAGCCTTTGAAAAATTCAGGGAGGATTTAAAGGCCAAGAAAAAGCCTTTAGATATTATTCAGGTACCTGAGAAGTTGGGCAAAGTACTATGGAGTGTAGAAAAGGGTCGTGCGTTCCGTGGAGTTTATATTATCTCCCCGCAGCCCAGTGTTAAGGCTCCCCGTTGCCCACAGGTGAAGCCTACACAGCTGCAAAGGCTTAGCGGAAAATTCCAGGCTCATGAGAAGTTGTACAAGCCTTGGAAAAATCCTCCTACCCCCCAGGTGAAGTTGGAAATAGGGTTGGTAATATCTTTGATGTACCCTATGATCCTATTAATGAGACCCTCTTTGGGTACTCAGCACAGCAGGAACCACTACTCCTCGAGGTGTTATGCAAAGGACGACGCCTCCAGGCTCTGGTGGACAGCGGTGCATCTCACTCAGTGTGTGACCGCGGGACGTTGGAGAAAATTGGGGAACCTTTCGAGAAGACCAAGTTCGCAGCAACGATGGTGGACGGTACGAAACTTCCCATATGCAGCTGCACATAGGGACGCTGAGATGGAAGCCGACGTTGCCGATCACGAATATCAAAGGTCAAGATTTCATCTTGGGGCGAGATTTCCTGAAGCGGTTCAACCCCGAGATCGACTAGGTCAACAGGAAGGCGTGCATCTACAACAACGGGAAACGAGTGGAGCTGCGAAGCTGGACGGATACAGGGAGCGTTCCTGAAACGACACTGGCACGGTTCGAATAGACGGTGAACGAGAGTAACACGGGTTACTTAGCACTGGTTATGGCAGCAACAGAAGAGGAGAAGCTGAACACAGCGCTACCTGCAGCAGTGAAGGAGGTCTTGGAGCAGTACAAGGATATAATGCCCGATGGCCTACCCGCAGGCGTACCTCTACCACGCACCCACGAGCACAAGATCGTGGAAGAACCAGGTGCGAAACCTGCCTAACGAGCACCATACCGACTGAGTCCGACCGAACTGACAGACATGAAGAAACAGATAGAGTATCTACTGGATAGACAACCGATCCACCCATCCACCTCTCCCTACGGTGCACCTGTTCTCTTCACTCCAAAACCAGACGGCAGTTTATGGGTGCACTGAACAAATAGACAGTTAAAAACAAATACCCCATACCGTGCATAGACGACCTACTGGACCAACTGCGTGGTGCAACAGCCTTTTCGAAGCTGGACCTGCGGTCCGGTTACTGGCAGATCAAGATGGCGAACAACTCGATCCACAAGACGGCGTTCCATACCAGATACGGCTCCTACGAATACTTGGTGATGCCGTTCGGAATCTGCAATGCACCAGCAACGTTTCAGGCGGAGATGAATCATATCCTTCGACCCCTGCTGGACGAGTGCGTGGTGGTGTACCTGGATGACGTTCTCATGTACTCGAAAAACATGAAGGAGTACGTGGAGCATCTACGGAAGGTGTTCGAGATCCTGCGGAAGAACAAAATCTACGTGAAGCCGTCGAAGAGCGACTTCGCCCTGAAGAAGGTGCAGTTTCTCGGGCACATGGTGAGTGCCGAGGGCGTACACATGGACCCGCGGAAGATCGAAGCCGTCAAAAAGTGGAAGGTACCGGAGAACGTGAAGGAGTTACAACAGTTCCTAGGCTTTGCCAACTACTACATTAGGTTCGTGCCACAGTACGCTAAGATAGCAGCGCCACTGACAGACCTACAGAAAATGGATACGCCCTTCAAATGGGATACTCCTCATCAGCAAGCCATGGAACAGCTACAGACAGCATTGACCACAGCGCCAGTTCTAATCCTCCTAGATCCAGACAAGGACTACGTAGTAGAAGCAGATGCTAGTGACCAGGCAGTCGGAGCAGTACTGATGCAGGATCACGGGAACGGCTTACAGCCTATCGCCTACCTCAGTAAAAAAAACTACACGGAGCAGAACTGAACTACCCCATGCACGACAAGGAAGCCTTAGCCATAGTCGTAGCCTTCAAGGCGTGGAGGTGTTACCTAGAGGGAGCCAAGACCACAGTTTATACTGACCACTACAGCCTCAAACACCTGAAGTCGCAGCCGACATTTTCACGACGACAGGTGCGGTGGGTGGACTTCCTGGAAACTCACTTCCACTACGACATCGTCTACAAGCCTGAGCTACACAACAAGGCAGACGCGTTGAGCCGCCCCGGACATGTAGCAGGCATCCAGCTCGACGCGATGAACCCTCAAGACAAGGGTCTATTCCAACATGGGTAACCCGTGGACGCAGAGATCGCTGCAGCACAGACTAAGAAGCTGTTATAGTGGGAGAAAGACTTAGCGGTAAGGAAGGGTTCAGGGAAGATTTGGGTACCGAATTACGCCCCGCTACGACAGATCCTATTAGAGGAGTTTCATGACGTACCATACGCGGGACACTTCGGGAGCACGTTAGCGGGAATAGCGAAGTATTACTACTGGCCCGGGATGGCAGTAGACGTGCAGCAGTTCGTCACCTCTTGCGACACGTGCCAGCGGATGAAGAGTAGCAAGCAGAAGAAAGCAGGGTTACTTCAGCCTCTACCCGTACTGGAGCAGCCATGGCAAGACGTTAGCCTCAACTTCATCATAGGACCTCCTTCGACCTCACGGGGACATGATTCCATCCTCGTGGTGATCGATAAGTTCTCCAAAGTGGGTCACTTCATACCAACCAACGCCACAGCTAAAGCTGAAGCAACTGCTTGCCTCTTCTTCGACTGCATCATGACCATCCACGGCATCCCCACTACACTCATATCAGACAGAGACCCCAAATTCACGAGTAAGTTCTGGAAGGAGCTCATGGGATTATTGGGGACTAAACTTGCGATGTCTTCAGCATACCACCGACAGACTGACGGACAGACAGAGCGACTCAATCAGGTGGTTGAACAGTTACTGCGCACAGCTTCCAAAGACGAGATCAGCCACTGGGACATACAGTTACCGACCCTAGAGTTCGCTTACAACAACGCGTCACATGCGGCCACAGGGAAAACTCCTTTCTTCCTGTGTTACGGACGGGAACCCCTCACACCACAGCAACCAACCACACCGGCACACGTCCAAGCCACCCACGACTTCGTCACCACCATGCAGCAGCTATGGGAGAAGACTCAGCGACGTCTCACCACGATGCAGACCTCCCAGCAGCAGTATGCCGATCGCCAGCGACGTGATCACTCAGTAGCAGTCGGAGATCAGGTGCTTCTTGACACGCGCAACTCGAACCTGCCTCACCTACCCTCCAAGCTCCGACCTCGCTTCTGTGGTCCTTTTCTCATTGAGGCACAAGTGACACCAGTAACATTTCGCTTGCGCTTACCGGATACGTGGAAGCTTCACAATGCTTTCCATGTTCAGCTACTAAAACCCTACAAGGACCCCAACCAACAGTTCCAGGGACGGCAGCTACCACCACCACCACCTGTTCTCATCCAAGATGAACCCGAGTACGAAGTGGAGTGCATTCTCACTCATCGGCGCCGCGGCGGCCAGACCCTCGAGTTCCTGATATGCTGGAAGGGATACGACCCCACTGAGGACAGTTGGGTTGCAGAAGCTGATATGGGCAACGCACGCCGTGCTCTCAAGGACTATCTTGTCAAGCAGGGTGTATCTCACGCCACCCAGCTTTGAGGGGGGGACGTGTAATAGTACGACGGCTTATGCCAGCTATGGTTGCTTGCCTTTACTTTATTATGCTATTTCTAGCATAGGATTATTTTATGCATGCATGAATTGCTTGATTTCCTAGGCTAGGTGCTCTTCTATATTTTATTATAGTTATAGCACCGAGCTAGGTTGCGTGCACGGAATTCTGGGCTTTTCGGTTGCCACCGAATTGCCTTCTACCAAATTCAAGAAGGGTCTGTTCGGGATGCATCGCGACCCCCAGAACCTTCGCGTAACACCTGGTTACTGGGCCTTGTGTCGAGCCTATATATAGCCTCGTGTTGTACCCAGGTGATTCATTCAATTCACATTCTCTTTTCTGAGCTCGATCCTAGATCCTCACAGGCTTCCTTGTCATGGATTGGGTAGTTTAGTTCTGCTTCATGTAGCTTCTTACTGAGGTAGGCGATGGGCTGCAAACCGCGTCCGTGATCCTGCATCAGTACTGCTCAGACTGCGTGGACACTAGCGTCTGCTTCCACCACGTAGTCTCTGTGTGTATCTGGTAGGATGAGTACTGGCGATGTAGTCAGTTCTGTCTGTAGCTGCTCCATGACTTGCTGTTGAGAAGTATCCCATTTGTAGGGCATATCCTATTTCAGTAGTTCGGTCAGTGGCGCTGCTATCTTAACGTACTGCGGCACGGACCCGTTGTAGTAGTTGGCGAAGCCTACGAACTGCTGCAACTCCTTCACGTTCTTCGAAAATTTCCACTTCTTGACTGCTTCGATCTTCCGCGGGTCGACGTGTACGCCCTCAGCACTCACCATGTGCCCGAGAAACTGCACCTTCTTCAGGGCGAAGTTGCCCTTCGATAGCTCCACGTAGAACTTGTTCTCCCGAAGGATCTCGAAGACTTTCCGGAGATGCTCCATGTGCTCTTTCATGTTCTTGAAGTAGATGAGTATGTCGTCCAGGTACACCACTACGCACTCGTTCAGCAGGGGTCGTAGGATGTGGTTCATCTCCGCCTGGAACATCGGCGGTGCGTTGCACAGTCCAAACGGCATCACCAAGTATTTGTAGGAGCTGTATCTGGTACGGAACACCATCCCGTGGATTGAGTTGTCTGCCATCTTGATCTGCCAGTAACCTGACCGTAGGAGTAGCTTCGAAAATACTGTTGCACTATGCAGTTGGTATAGAATCGTCTATGCGCGGTATGGGGTATTTGTTTTTACTGTCTGTTTGTTAAGTGCTCGGTAGTCGATGCACATCCGTGAACTACCGTCTGGCTTTGGAGTAAAGAGAACTGGTGCACCGTAAGGAGAGGTGGATGGGCGGAACAGTTGTCTGTCCAGTAGATACTCTATCTGTTTGTTCACGTCTGTCAGTTCGGTTGGACTAAGGCGGTATGGTGCACGTGAGACGGGTTTGCACCTGGTTCCTCCATGATCTCGTGCTTGTGGGTGCGTGCTGGAGGCACTCCTGCACGCAGATCATCCGGCATGATGTCTTTGTACTGCTCCAACACCTCCTGTACTGCTGCAGGCAGCTCCGTGTTCGGCTTTTCCTACTCTACTGCTGCCATAACCAATGCTAAGTAACCCATGTTACTCTCACTCACCGTCCGTTCGAACTGTGCCAGTGTTGTTTCAGGAACATTCCCTGTATCCGTCCAGCTTCTTAGCTCCACACGTTTCACATTGTTGTAGATGCATGCCTTCCGGTTGACCCAGTCGATCTCGGGGTTGAACCGCTTTAGAAAACCATGCCCCAAGATGAAATCTAATCCCTTGATGTTCGTGATCGGCAACGTCGGCTTCCACCTTAATGCTCCTATCTGTAGCTGCAGTGTTGACTCGCCGTGGATGAAAAGCTTCGTACCGTGCACCATCGCTGCTGTAAATTGGGTCTTTTTGGATGACTCTCAAGTTTTCTCCAATGTCCCGCGGTCGCACACTGAGTGGGACACACAACTGTCCACCAGGGCCTGGAGGTGTCGCCCGTTGCAGATCACCTTGAGTACTAGTGGTTGTTGCCGCTGCGAGTAGCTGTAGATGGTGTTGCTTATAGAATCATAGGGTATATCAAATGTATCATCCCCTTGGTCCTACGCTCGAGGCTGCTGTCTCAATATCAGGTATCACCTGAGTAGGGTTAGAAGGATTTATCTGAGGATGGTACAACTTCTCCTGAGCTTGGAACCTCCCCCTAAGCCTTTGCAGCTGTGTAGGCTTCACCTGTGGCGAACGGCGGGGAGCTTTAAAGCTGAAGTATACATTTGCCGGCGGGGTTTAGGGGTTAGGGAGTACGTCTCACAGGCTTGGGGCAACTTTTCAAATTTCAAAAGATTTTGAAGGCATCCTTTAAAATGTATACTGGAGCTTTAACACCGTGCTGCTGGGAGAGAATATTAGCTCCTCGTGTTAGATATATATGACTTAGTCTTTGTAGGCTCTAGTGGGGTAGACACTAAGGGGTACAAGTTTCTAGGGTTTGATATTGGTATCCAACATTTTCCTAGTTCAATCATTCCTCATTCTTCACATGGGATAGAGCGGGTTCCCTAGTGGGACCGTTTCTTCCTAGGGCCCACCTTCGAAAACTTTTGTTTAGCCTGCCCGAAGCGCGCTTCGCGTCCTGCCCTAAAATTTCGCGGCCCCTTGTCAAACTATATTTGTTATAGCTTATTTGTGTTAGTCTAGGTGTACTTCATGTTTTCCTAGGGTTAGGGTTATGCTTGCTATATCTTGCTTGTTTTCACTTTCCTTAGTAAACTTATACTTTTGTAACTTGACATGGTATAGAGCGATAAAAAGGTCCCATGGGCCCACCGCCCCGTAACGTGCCCTAGCCCGAAGCGCCCTAGCCCGAAGCGCCCTAGCCCGAAGCGCCTTAGCCCGTAGCGCCCCGTCAATCCGTGTCTCGTAGTGTCCCGCACCCCGCGCGCCACCCATTTTCCCGTCGCCTCACCCGTCAGATCCGTCGCGTCGTTACTCTCCCCCCCCCTCGTCGCGACCTGCCCGTTTTCCCCCCGTCGCGCCCTACCTTTTCCCCCTGTCGCGCTGCCCGTACATCCACTCGCGTAGTCGCACGCACCCGTACGAACGGTCGCGCGCGCAGCCGCGTGCGACGGTACACACAGCAGCACGCGCAACTGCTCGCCCGTCCGCTCGCACAGCAGCCCGTGCGGCCTACGCGCCGCGCCACCTGCAACCCGTCCCACAGCCTTCCCCGTAGCTCGACGCCCCACCCGTCCCCACTGCCTTAGCAAGCCGCCACAGCCAGAATAGCCGCCCCTTCCCAGTTCTGCCGCCCCACCCTTAACAGGCCGCCCCTACCAGTTCTGCCGCCCTCACCCGTTTCCACTGCCTCACCTGTAGCCCGCCGCCCCAGCCATATCTGCAACCTCACCCGTTCCAGTCACATCACCCAGTACCCTCCCCTGCACAGAACCACACAGAACCGTGCAGAACCGCACAGAACCGCACGGAACCGTGCAGAATCGCGCAGAACCGCACAGAACCGTATAGAACCGCACAGAACCGCTGCCTTACCTTCCCCACCCGTCGCCAGCAGCCTAGACTGCCGCCAGTCACACCAGCAGCAACTTGAACTACCCCCTAGCAAAGCCAGCAACTTACACTGCCCCACCCGGTACTCCCCACTGCACAGAACCGCATAGAACCGCACCCGCTGCCCCACCCGTTCCAGCCAGAGCTGCTGCCCCACCCGTTCCAGTCACCTCACCCGGAATCAGCCGCCCCACCCAGTACTCTCCACCCCGCAGAACCGCACTGAATTGCACATAACCGCACAGAACCGCACCCTGTGCCCCACCTCTACCAGTAGCACCAGTAGCAGCAGTTTAGGCTGCCCCAGCGCTAGAGCAGCAGCTTAGACTACCGCTAGTGCACCAGCAGCAGCTTAGACTGCCCCCAGCGGAACCAGCAGCAGGATAGCCTACCGTCAGCAGCAGTTTAGGCCCACCTGCCAGCACCACCTCCGTTTCTAGCTACTCACATGACTTGTACTCGAGTCCTACAGCAGCAGGGCCAGCCGCAGCACTCCCGGCAGTGGGGACCTGCGGGTTCAAAGTGTGGAGCCCTCAGCAGTGGCTCAGCTAGCAGTGGGCGAGACGTCGGCCCCTGCGGGTACCGGGCCCTGACAGGCCCTGGTGCTGGCACTACCTGCTGGAGTCCTGACCACTCTGCGTCCAGCTGCTACCGTCGACTCGACGACCTTCACCGTGAGCGTTTTGGTCCTCACGCTATTACACCGCACTGGCCCTCGCGACTTCGCCAGCGCACTGCTGCACCAGTTGAGTCTCACCTACCTGGTCTAGGACCATTCCCGGCTGCACGAGTAGAGACCTGTGTTTCCAGTCTTGGTGCGTGTGTTGTTTCCAGTCCAGGCGCCTCTGAGGGTCTTTGTGTAGGAGCTGCAGCTACCACTAGTCTAGCACTAGCCTTTGTAGCTGGTTCGGGTGCGACCCCACAGACTGCACAGCTTTCCTTCACCCTAGACTCTGGAGCGTCGAGCTGTTTCTTTCGCGACTGTACTGACCTCACACCACTGCGCACTCCAGTCACTGTCGCCTTAGCTGACCCCTCTGTGGGACGTGTAGTTGCTCGCAGCACCACCACTCTCCCGTGTCCGGCGGCTCCCTCAGGTTTTCTTACAGGTTATTACACCCCCTCGTTCTCTAGGAACCTGGTGGGTGTCAGTCACCTCCACAACCTAGGTGTAGTCACCACTTTCCCACTGGACGAGCCTGTTGCCTCCTGCACAGTCGGTACCTCAGGGGCCCCTTTGGCCACTTTTCACAGGGAGCCGGGCTCTGGTCTGTACTCACTACACACTGGGTCCCACCGCACTGGGTCAGGCCAGGTCAGGTCAGGTCAGGTAGCTGCTGTGTCGTGCGAGTGTCGCTCCCTCACCCACCCGTCTATCCTCTGGCACCACCGTCTAGGTCACCCGTCGTTCCCACGTCTTAGTAGGATGGCACGTTACCGTCTGGTCTCAGGTCTCCCAGAGTCGCTTGCCCCGCTTCCTCGCTCGCCTGCGCCGCTGTGCACTCCTTGCGTCGAGGGTAGGCAGCGCGCTGCCCCTCACTCCTCCTCGTTCCCCCCCACCACGGCTCCCTTCCAGACCCTGCACTTGGACGTCTGGGGCCCCTCCCCGGTCCTTGGACCACGTCAGGAGCGCTACTTCCTAATTGTGGTGGACGACTACTCCCGCTACACCACGGTTTTCCCCTTGCGACGGAAGGCCGACGTGCCTACCGTCCTCGAGCCGTGGCTGCTAGCGTGGGGTGGTGCCCAGGCCTGTGTGGGCTTCGCCTACACCCGGACCGTGGTGGTGAGTTTTCTTCCACTCGTTTGGAGACGTTCTGTCAGGGTCGGGGAGTCATTCAGTCGTACACGCTACCAGCCTCGCCGCAGCAGGACGGGGTTGCTGAGCGTCGCATCGGCCTGGTCATGGAGGTTGCCCAGACCTCCATGTGCCATGCCGGTGCCCCTCAGTTCTTGTGGCCTCAGGCGGTCCTCTACGCCGCGCACCAGCTGAATCTGTGGCCCAGTGACGCACGGCCACGGGTGACGCCGGTCTCTCTCTGGTCAGGTTTACAGGGTGTAGCAGCTGACTTCCGTGTCTGGGGTTGTCTGGCTCACGTTCGCGCCCCTGGCGCGAACAAGTTGTCTCCGCGCACTCGTGCCTGCGTCTTTCTTGGCTTTCCTTTGGACGCCTCCGGCTGGGTGTTCTACGACCCGGTCACCTGCGGGTTCTTCGCTTCTCAGGACGTCACGTTCGACGAGTCTGTCTGTTACTACAGGAGTCGCCCCCACAGAGGTACTGAGGTCTTTTCCCCCCCGCTGTTCCTCACCCTTGAGCCTCCCCCAGTCGCCCCGGTAGCCCCCCCTCCTTCGCGTCCTGCCCCGTCAGGTGTGTCGCACGTCACTCCGCAGTCGTCCCCCCCGCAGCTTCTAGTCCCTGTCGTGTCTGGGGGTGCGGGAGGTGCAGTTGCGGAGGGTGAGGGTACTGGGGCTGCAGGACCTGGTGGTGTCGGCCCTGGGGGTGCAGGGGTTGTGGGAGTGGAGGTCACTCCCGTGGAGGACACGGCAGCCTCGAGTCGGCGGCCTCGCCCCGCCTCATCCCCTGGCTTCCCGTCCGTCCCGAAGTTTCCCCCTCATTCTTCTCTGCCGCCGGTTGCTGCGGAGCCTGGGGGTGTTCCTGCGGGAGGTGCTGGAGGCCCCGGGGGTGTCGGTGGTGGAGGTGCTGGTTCTGGGGGTGCTGGAGCTAGAGGCACTGGCACTGTGGCGCCTACACCGCGCACTGTACGTTTCCTAACCCGTGAGCAGCGTCTCCTTCGGTTGGAGAGGGAGGAGCGTGAGCAGTTTGAGAGGACACAGCAGCAGCAGCAGCAGGAGAGAGTAGAGGAGGAGTCACAGCCGCAGCAGGAGAGGGTCGAGGAGGAGTCACGGCCACACCAGGAGAGGGTAGAGCAGGAGTCCCGCCCGCAGCAGCAGGTGCAGTTACAGACACACCAGGAGAGAGTAGAGGAGCAGTCCCGGCCGTACCAGGAGAGGGTAGAGCAGGAGTCCCACCCGCAGCAGCAGGTACAGTTACAGACCCAGCAGGAGAGAGTAGCGGAGCAGTCACGGCCGCAGCAGGAGAGGGTAGCGCAGGAGTCCCACCCGCAGCAGCAGGTACAGTTGCAGACCCAGCAGGAGAGAATAGAGGAGGAGTCACGGCCGCAGCAGGAGAGGGTAGTGCAGGAGTCCCAGTTGCAGCAGCGGGTGCAGCTGCAGTCGCAGCAGGAGAGGGCAGAGGCGGAGCCACAGGTGCAGCAGCAGGGGCCGGTACCTCAGTCGTGCTGTGTCCCCAGAGCGTCGTCGGTCCCGTTACCGTGCAGACGGTCCGTTCCACCTTGTTCTTCGCTCTCGTGTTCCACCTCCACCTGTCCTTCCACAGCCCCCTGAGTCGTCCCTCACTGTGCTTCACGACCCGTTGTCCGACTACCTCCGTGCCTCCCGTCCTGTTGTCTCCCGTGTTTTGTCCGCGTTGGTGACTCATGCGACTGTACCCCTGTCGTCTGTCTCAGCTCTTATTACCACTGTCGCTGGCTTTGCCTCTTCCCACCGCCTTGACTACGCCGCTCACGTGGTGAGTGGCCCTGCTCGTTCTCCGTTCTCTGGGGGTGCTCCTCTCTTTCCCTTGGAGGTCCTCGAGGACAGGCAGTTCGAGCTTGGTTTCCTTGCGGCCGCTGTTCCTCATCTCTGCGCCATGCTATTTGCCCCTGAGGGAGATCCAGACGCCCTTGACATCCCGATACCTCGCACTCACGCCGAGGCGGTCTCGGGACCCTGGGCTTCGTACTGGATAGCAGCTGAGGAGGCAAAGATGGCATCTTATAGGTCCACAGGCACTTACGTCGACGCAGTCCCACCACCTGGGACGAACGTCGTCAGTGGCCGATGGCTCTACAAGGTGAAGCGGCCGCCTGGATCACCACCTGTGTTCAAGGCGCGCTGTGTGGCGAGAGGCTTCAGTCAGCGAGAGGGGGTGGACTTCTTCCAGACCTTCGCTCCCACCCCGAAGATGAGTACTCTTCGGGTGTTGCTGCATATTGCAGCACAGCGCGACTACGAGTTGCACTCCTTGGACTTTTCCACCGCGTTCCTTCAGGGGAGCCTGCACGAGCAGATCTGGCTGCGTCGCCCGCCTGGCTTCACTGGCTCTTTTCCACCTGGGACCCAGTTGCAGCTACGTCGACCAGTCTACGCCCTGCGTCAGGCTCCACGTGAGTGGCACGACACACTTCGCTCGACCCTTGCAGCGCTTGACTTCTTTCTGTCGTCTGCTTACCCGTCACTGTTCGTTCGCTGTGGCTCGACCCCGTTCTTTGTCCTGGTCTACGTCGACGACCTGGTGTTCGCCACTCCCGACCGACGCGCGCTGGCCTCTGTGAAGGAGGAACTGCAGAGGAGACACACTTGCACTGACCTTGGTGAGCTGCAGCACTACCTTGGCCTGCAGATCACCAGGGACAGGGCAGCTCGCACCATTACGCTAACTTAGTCGCATATGGTCGAGCAGATCCTCACGCGGTTTCGCTTCCCGTTCTCCAAGGTACAGCTCACCCTTCTTGGTGTGGATCATGGGCTCACGGCTCCACCTTCGGACGAGCCATTTGAGTCCAGCGGTCCATACCCTGAGCTGGTGGGTTGTCTCATGTACCTGATGACCTGCACTCGCCCAGACCTAGCTTACCCTCTTAGCGTCCTTGCGCGTTTTGTTGCGCCTGGGAGACACCGACCTTCCCACTGGTACGTGGCTAAGAGGGTGGCGAAGTATGTGGCGAGTACATCAGGCATGGGACTTGTCCTTGGAGGGAAGCAGCCAGTTACACTCACATGTTACTCAGACTCGTCGTGGGCCGACGACGCGGAGACGCGCCGGTCTACACAGGGGTACTCCTTTAGCCTTGGAGCAGGTGCTGTTTCGTGGCGGTCGACTCGGGCGTCGTCTGTCGCCGGTTCCAGCTGTGAGGCAGAGGTGTACGCTGCGGCCATGGCCGCTCAGGAGCTTCGCTGGCTGTCTTTCCTTCTCACCGACTTTGGTGAGCGGCCTCGCTCTCCCCCAGTCTTGTTCGCCGACAACAGGTCTGCTGTCCTGTTGTGTGAGGAGCCTTGACTGGTTGGGAAGGCGAAGCACATCCAGCTTCGTTACTTCCTTCTGCGTGAGTTGCAGCAGCGTGGCCAGGCACGCGTGGTACGTGTGGTCTCTGAGGCCAACACTGCAGATATCTTCACCAAGGCGTTGCCGCCTTGTGACCACCAGCGTTTCTGCACCCAACTTGGCCTTGTGTCTACAGGCCCTCACTTGCTTGTTTAGAGATGCTTTGCTTTGTACTCTGGCATCTCTTTATATTTGCTATATATATATGCATCTAGACTGGCCTTGTGGCCCTGTGCTTCTGTAGAGATGCTTGTCGTGTACTCTTGCATCTTCTATATTTGCTATATCTTTTCATGTGGACTGGCCTTGTGGCCCCTCGCTTGTTCTCGGACTGTGTGGTGATCTTGAGATCCACCCCGAGATTTGTTGTGTTTTTTGCGAACTGGTCCTGTGACCCTTGCTGTGTGTTGCTTTCCATAGGACTACCGTCACCTAGACTATAGGGGTGTGTCAAGCTATATTTGTTATAGCTTATTTGTGTTAGTCTAAGTGTACTTCATGTTTTCCTAGGGTTAGGGTTATGCTTGCTATATCTTGCTTGTTTTCGCTTTCCTTAGTAAACTTATACTTTTGTAACTTGACACCCCTTAGTGGCCTGCCCCTTCACGGCCCCTTAGTGGCCCCTTCGCGGCCCCCTTAGTGGCCCCTTCGCGACCCCCTTCACGGCCCCTTTAGCGGCCCCTTCGCGGCCCCTTCGCGGCCCCTTCGCGGCCCTTTCGCGACCCCTTCGCAGCCCCTCACGGCCCCTCTTAAGGCCCTTCGCGGCCCCCTTCGCCGCCCTTCGCGGCCCCCTCACGGCCCTTCGCAGCCCCTTCGCGACCCTTCGCGGCCCCCTCTCGGCTCTTCGCGGCCCCTTTCCGGCCCTTCGCGGCCCCCCTCTCGGCCCTTCGCGGCCCCTTCGCGGCCCCTCCGCGGCCCTTCGCGGCCCCTTCGAGGCCCCTTGGCGGCGCTTTCGCGGCCCCCCCCTTCGCGCCCCCCGCCTTCGCGGCTCTTCGCGGCCCGCCGTAGCCGCCCTGCCGCCCCATCGTCGCCGCCCCAGCAGCAGCTGGCGTCGCCCCTGCTGCCGCCGTAGCGGCCCCGCCGCCCCGTCGTCCGTGTTCCTGCAGCAGCGGCCGTCCCTGCAGCAGCTGCCGTCACCGTCCCTGCTGCCCCGGCCCTGACCTGCAGCCGAGCCGCGGCCCTGCCCTGCTGCCCACTTACTGCCCCGTCCCCTCCGGCGCAACTCGGCCCTGCCACTCCGGTCGCAGCCACCCTACCCACTCGCCACTGGTAAGCGCCCTGCCGAGCCGCGCCCCTTTAGCCGAGTCGCGCTGCCGCTGCTGCTGCTAGCCTGCTGCTGCTGCTATCATGGCTAGTCCCAATATGCTTACCTTTGATGCTGAGGGTCGAGCTGTCGACTTTGAGGTCTGGGTCGATGATCTGCAGCTTTTCCTACAGTCCGATCGCAAAGACGGTCTCTCACTGTTCGATCTCACGTCTGGCGCCTCTGCTGCCCCTGCTGCCGATGCTGACAGTACTGTTCGCTCACAGTGGACCACACGCGATGCTGCTGCCCGTCTTGCTGTGCGTAGTCACCTGCCGTCCACTAAGCGCGCGCACTTTAGTCAGTACAAGAGTGCTAAGACCTTGTACGACGCTGTAGTTGCACGCTACTCTTCCCTTGCCACTGCTGCCCTTAGTCGCCTCATGCTGCCGTACCTGTTCCCTGACCTCGCCGCCTTTCCCACAGTCGCTGACCTCATTACGCACCTCCGCACTAGTGACACACGCTACCGCGCTGCGCTTCCTGCTGAGTTCTGCGCCAAGAACCCCCCCCCCATGTACATCACCCTCTACTACATAGTCACCCGGCTCCCTGACTCCCTTCGCTCGGTCAGGGACCACTTCCTCTCTGTTTGCCCCACCAGACTCACCGTTGACCTCCTCGAGGAGCGCCTCCTTGCAGCTGAGAAGAGTATAGTCGCTGTAGGAGCCTCTCGTGGTGACCCTCGTGCCCCCTTCTTTGAGGGGTGCTCCCCCGTTCCCCTTTTGCCCTCTGTTGCCTCTGCTGCTGCTGTCGACCTTGTTGGCACCGAGTCGGTCGATGCTGCGTCTGCCCCTAGCGGGAGACGCCGCAACGGCAAGGGCAAGGGGGGCAAGGGCGCTGGAGGAGCTGGCGGGGGCGGTGGTGGTGGCGGTGGAGGCGGCGGAGGGGGTGGGGGTGGCGGTGGGAGTGGTGGCGGGGGTGGGGGCTTCGGTGGCGGCGGTGGATGCGGAGGCGGCAGCGGCGGTGGCGGTGGGAGTGGAGGAGGCGGCGGTGGCGGCGGTGGCGGCAGCGGCGGTGGAGCTGGTCGGGGTGGCTCTGTGCAGCGGGGAGGCTTTGGTGGTGGTCAGCGCCAGCAGCAGCAGCGCACTCGTGAGACCCCGCCCCCCCAGCAGCTTCGTGAGTGGTACGCTGCGCATCAGCGGGGTGGGGGTGCTGGTCCCTGTGCCTACGTACTGCATACCGGCGACTGCACTGGTGAGCCGTGCGGCGGCCCGCACGCCACCCAACGCTGCTTCGGCCGCCTGACGGACGCCTGGCGTCTCCAGTTCCCTGACGCCGCTGAGATCCCTCGCTGGGGCGAGCTGCTTAGGTCGGGGGTTGCTATCTTTGATCTTGATTATGATGCTATTCTTGCTGCCATGTATGTTGTGTCTACTAGTGATGAGGGTGACTGTTACCTGTGTGTTCCGCCTGACCCGGGCATTGAGGCTGCTGCTCTAGGTGCTAGTGAGTCTGCTGCTCCAGGTGCTGGTGAGTCTGCTGCTCCAGGTACTGGTGAGTCTGCTCTCTCAGGTACCACGTCGGCTCAGGTTTTGCACACCTTCACCCTTGACTCGGGTGCTTCCCGCTCCTTCTTTCGAGACCGCACCACACTCACGCCGCTTAGTCGGCCGGTTGCAGTCTCCCTGGCAGTCCCCTCTGGGGGTCCTGTCCTTGCCCACATCTCCACTGTCCTACCGTGTCCGGCGGCCCCCTCTGGCACCCTGTCAGGTCTCTACCTCCCCTCGTTCTCTACGAACTTGGTGAGTGGTGCTGATCTACAGGATGGGGGGATTGACCAGTTCACTCCTGCGAGTCAGCGAGTGACCCACTGTACGTGTGCTCGGACGGGCTGACACTTGGCCACGTTTACCCGTCAGCCGGGGACGAGCCTGTACACACTGACTACCGAGTCTCCTTTGGTTCCTACGTCTGGTCAGGTAGCTGCGTCGGGTCAGGTGTTTGCTGCAGCGTCCAGGTCCGGTCCTGAGTCTGCCCCCTGCTCGTGTCGTCTCCTGTCCCACCAGACTCTCCTCTGGCACCACCGCCTTGGTCACCCCTCCCTGCCTCGTCTCCGAGGCATGGCCTCCCGTGTCCTTGTCTCTGGTCTCCCCCGGTCCCTCCCTCCCCTTCCCCCGGGGCCTGCCCCTACTTGCGTTCCCTGCGTCGAGGGGCGGCAGCGCGCCGCTCCTCACTCCTCAGAGTTTCCTTCGACAGAGGCTCCGCTGCAGACGCTTCACATGGACGTGTGGGGCCCAGCCCACGTCCGTGGACAGGGTCACGAGCGTTACTTCCTACTGGTGGTTGACGGCTACTCGCGTTACACCACAGTCTTCCCCTTGCGCAGCAAGGGTGAGGTCAATGAGGTGTTGATCGACTGGATCCGCGCTGCCCGTCTCCAGCTCAGAGAGAGTTTCGGCTCGGACTTTCTTGTTCTGCGTCTGCACTCCGACAGAGGTGGAGAGTTTTCCTCCGACCTTCTGCGAGCCTTCTGTCGTGCCCGAGGCATCCGCCAAACGTTCACGCTTCCGGCCTCTCCACAGAAAAATGGGATTGCTGAGCGTCGCATTGGCATGGTCATGGACGACGCTCGTACGTCCATGATCCATGCGGCTGCTCCCCATTTTCTGTGGCCGTTCGCGGTTCAGTACGCGGCGCATCAGATCAACCTTCAGCCCTGGGTCTCCTTGTGGGAGACCTCCCCTACTCTGCGGTGGACAGGGAAGGTTGGCGATGCGTCTGCGTTCCGTGTCTGGGGATCTCGGGCGTTTGTCCGCGACTTGTCTGCGGACAAGCTGTCCCCCCGTGCTGTTCCCTGCGTCTTCCTTGGCTTCCCCCTGACGCGCCTGGTTGGCAGTTTTACCACCCCACCTCGCGCCGTGTTCTGTCCTCCTAGGACGTCACGTTTGACGAGTCGGTTCCTTACTACCGTCTCTTCCCCTACCGCACTGCACCCCTCCCCCTCCCGCCGCTCTTCCTCGCGCCAGTTCCCCCCCCGGTAGACCCCCTTCCCCCTCAGGGTCCTATCCCCTCAGGTGTGTCCAAGGTAGACGCAGTCGAGCCTGTCGAGGTAGCTGTTGACTCTGGTGCTGCTAGGGGTGCTGAGCCTGCGGGTACGGGGTCTGGGGGTGCTGAGCCCGAGCGTGCGGAGCCTGGGGGTGCTGGATCTGGGGGTGCTGAGTCTAGGGGTGCTGAGCCTGGGGGTGCTGAGCCTGGGGTTGCTGAGTCTGGGGGTGCGGAGCCTGAGGGTGCTGGGCCTGCTCGTGTGGAGTCTGGCGGTACTGGGCCTGGAGGTAGTTAGGGTGCTTCGTCCCGGCGGGAGCTACCCTCTCCACAGCAGCTGCGCGAGTGGTTTGCTCGGCGCTGGAGCCGTGCTGCTCGAGCTGGTGGTGCTGCCGGAGTCGGAGCCGACCCTGGGGGTGCTGGTGCTGTCCCTGCTGGTTGTGGAGGTGCTGCGTGGCCACGGCCGTACTTCGTTCCGCTCCTTGAGCAGGTTCTTGGTCTTCTGCCCTCTACTGGTCCTGCTCCTTCCTTAGAGTGTCCACTACCTGTCCAGTCCGAGTCACTGTTACAGCCCGCCTCCCCACTGCCTTCTCCTTCTCCCTACACTGGTCCTACTGGAGGTCTTGCGTCGCCTGTTCGTGCTGCTCGCACTGGTCGTCGTGTCCCGCGTCAGCGTCCTCCTGCGGTCCCGGGCACGCACCAGATGGCACTGCGTCCTTCCACTGCTCCACTGCGTGTCCCTTTGCCGTCTCCTCCAGAGTCCTCTCTTCCTGCTCTTGCTGACCCGGAGTCTGACTCCCTTCGTGATACCAGTCTTACTGTCACGCGTCTCCTGGCCACTGTTGTCATTGACCCTTCCTTTGAGTACACTGCTGCGTCTGCCTTAGTTGCTGAGCTCGTCGACTTCGCTGCTCACTGTCGTCTAGACTACGCTGCTAGTCTTGTTGCTGAGTCTGAGTCTGTCTGTCCTCCGTCCGTCGGGGGTGAGTGTGCTCTTAGCACGGACGTCCTTGAGGACAGGCAGGAGGAGTTCCAGTGTTTTGCTGCTGCTTTACCTCATCTCGTGTCCATGCTGATTGCCCCTGAGGGAGACCCGGATGCACCAGACATCCCGACTCCGTGCTCTTACGCATAGACGATAGAGGGTCCCTAGTCCTCTCAGTGGCAGTCAGCCATGGACGCAGAGATGGCTTCCTGGAAGTCCACAGGCACCTACGTTGACGAGGTTCCCCCACCTGGGGCGAACATCGTCAGTGTCATGTGGATTTACAGGGTGAAGCGGCCGCCGGGTTCTCCGTTTGTCTTCAAGGTACGTTACGTGGCTCGAGGCTTCAGTCTGCGGCAGGGAGTTGACTACTTTCAGACCTTCTCTCCCACCCCGAAGATGACCACTCTTCGGGTGCTGCTGCATATAGCCGCTCAGCGCGACTACGAGCTTCACTCTCTTGACTTCAGCACTGCTTTCCTACGGGGCAGCTTGCACGAGGAGATCTGGCTGCGCCGCCCACCTGGCTTCACTGGGTCGTTTCCTCCTGGTACCTAGTGGAGCCTCCGGCGGCCAGTCTACGGTCTCCGCCAGGCACCCCGTGAGTGGCACGACACACTGAGGACTACACATGCGGCTCTTGGGTTTGCTCCTTCTACTGCCGACCCGTCGCTGTTTCTACGCACCGACACCTCTTTGCCGCCGTTCTACATCCTCGTGTACGTGGACGACTTGGTCTCTGCTACAGCTGTCACTGCTGGACTCGCTCACGTGAAGTCAGAGCTGCAGAAGAGACACACGTGCACAGACCTGGGTGAACTGCGCAGCTACCTTGGCTTGCAGATCACCCGGGACAGAGCACGGCGCACCATTACCCTGACTCAGTCACACATGGTGCAGCAGGTCCTTCAGCGCTTCGACTTCATGTACTCCTCGCCTCAGGCCACCCCTCTGTCTACTCGCCACTCGCTCTCAGCTCTGCCTTCGGATGAGTCCGTAGAGCCTAGTGGCCCGTACCCAGAGCTTGTTGGCTGCCTCATGTACCTGATGACCTGCACTCGACCTGACCTTGCATACCCTCTTAGCATCCTGGCACGCTATGTTGCTCCTGGGAGACACCGACCAGAGCACATGGCTGCAGCGAAGAGGGTGTTGCGCTACTTGTGCAGTACGTTGGGCATGGGGCTCGTGCTTGGAGGGCGGATTCCAGTGGTCCTCACTGGTCACGCAGACGCGTCTTGGGTTGACGACTTGGCTACGCAGCGGTCGTCACAGGGTTACACCTTCAGCCTTGGTTCCGGCTTTGTTTCGTGGCGGTCTACCCGCTCGTCTTCTGTTCTCGGCTCCAGTTGTGAGGCTGAGATCTACGCAGGGGCCATGGCTGCACAGGAGTTACGCTGGCTCACCTACCTACTGACTGACCTGGGAGAGCCGCCTCGTTCTCCTCCAGTTCTGTACGTAGACAACAAGGCCATGCTGGCCTTGTGTCGGGAGCACAGAATGGAGCACAGAACGAAGCACATTGCTCCTCGCTACTTCCTTGCTCGTGAGCTGCAGCAGCGTGGTCAGCTGCGCCTTGCTTACGTGGCCTCTCGGGCCAACACTGCTGATATCTTTACCAAGGCACTTCAGCCTTGTGATCATCAGCGCTTTTGTACGATGCTAGGTCTTGTACCTACTTGGCCTCACTTGCTCACTTCTTGACCTTGCTTATAGTGTGATCTCTATATACCTGCTCTTGCTTGTTTACCTTTATATATATAATCCTGCATGTGAACTGGCCTTGTGGCCTTGAACCGGTGCTCGGAATGTGTGGTGACGTTGTGATCCACCCTGAGCTTGCTTTGCTTGACTGGTCTTGTGACCCCTAGTTCTCCCCCACTTTGCCTATGGGGGTGTGTCAGATATATATGACTTCGTCTTTGTAGGCTCTAGTGGGGTAGACACTAAGGGGTACAGGTTTCTAGGGTTTGATATTTGTATCCAACATTTTCCTAGTTCAATCATTCCTCATTCTTCACACCTCGGAACACTCGACCCTTTTTAGCGCTCCAGAGTAGGGTCCCCATATTACCCGGTACCAGTTTGATTTCGGACTCTCCCTTAATAAAAGCTTGAACCCACGAGAAGTAATTTTCTTACTTGTCGGGGTGTACGGTTGGAGTTTCCCAGTCGGTGCAAAATCTTGTTTCGTGGAGTCTCCATTTGTCTCAGCAATTTCCCCTGGTGCCGGCCGGTCGTGACGTTTTAAATTCGCGCCATCATATTCTCCTTTTTTGCCCTCTCCGAAGTTGCCACGTTGTCCGTTTTCTGCTTCGGGGGTGCTGCACTGTTCTTGTCCCTTAGCTCCGCACGCCTTTTCTTCATTTTCCTGCACGTCATGATACGATGTCCTGTAGCACCGCAAAATTTGCACGTCTCATTTTTTGCTAGCTGCTGCTTCGCATCGCCCTTGTCGTTCTCCATCGGGTCGGCAGTCGTGGGTGGTGCCGATCGCCCCAAGCCACTATTTGGTTGGTTGCGTCGTGTTCCATAGTAGCTTCTGTCCAACGCGTCGAACAGTTCGATCAGTGTTGTACGAAACTGCGCCCACGTCCCTTCGCCTCGGACGATTCTGTTGCTAATCCACTCTAGAGCTGGGCCTCGTAACAGTGTTGCTGCGAGCTGTATGTGCATTGCGTCTTAGGTTGTGGTCATGCATCCAACGGCTTCGAAATAATATTCGAATTCAGCTACGAATCGACGAACATCGCTCACTGTCACTATAGGATGGAACGCGTCTGGTTGTCTTGGCTTCAGTGCTTCGAGGTTAACCGTAGCTGCTGCCATTGTCTGAAATATAAATGTCGTTGCCGCCGTCGTCGCTGCTGCTGCGGTTACCGATTGGTTCCTAAGTAGTTTTTCGAGTCGTGGGAGTGCCGCACGTATCTGCTCATGCCCGGCACGTAACTCCGTGATCTTCTGTACTAAATTATCACTATTTCCCTCCATTTGGTGATTTCCAGAAGTTGCGCGACGAAAATATATGAATTCTAGTTGCTGGTCGACTTACTGCGAGTCGAATCGAATGTAGAATCGACGAGTGCAAATTCTGTAGGTCGCGTAATTATTTCTTAGTCGAAATTCGCGTCCAATCTGGGCCGTTGAGGAGAAACTCGATCCGACGCTCCAAACTCCAACTTTTTTGGGCGAAATTCTCTAAGCCGTTGAGATTCGAATCAATCTGACAGTCGAAATTCCAAAAATTTGCCAATAATCCTAAGGAGTGCTCGAAAACCGGGTTGAGGGGGACTTAGAAAAAATGCGCAGAACTGGTTTTACATACCCGTATTGGCGCTTTCATCGTCGCCCCCGCGGTTCTTAAAGGCCGGTTTTCAGCGGTGGAAGATGTCGCGTGTAAACCTGCTCAAATAACCAAGTGTGAGGATCTGGTTCAGGAAAGATAAATCAATTGAATGATCCACCTGGGTACAAGGCGAGGCTATATATAGGCTCGACACAAAGGTAGTAACCCGGGTGTTACTAGAAGGTTCCGCGGGTCGCGAAGCGTCCCGAACGGGTCCTTCCAGAATTTGGTAGAAGGCAATTCGGTGGCAACCGAAAAGCCTAGAATTCGGTGCACTCAACCTAGTTCGGTGCCAATAACTACAAAAACTATAGTAAAAGCAACGAACCTAGGAAATCAAGCAAAAGCATGCAAGTTAAAATAGAGCTAAGCTAGATAATGCGTACTAAAGCAGAAACAAACAAGTAAAGTCCAGCAATGCCATCGTACTCTCACAGGCAAGCTCGAACTTCGACGGTCGGCGTCGTTCTCCCCAGCAGAGTGAAGCCAGGCCGACTTCAGCGACTCATGCATCGGCTGGTCGAGACAGAGGCATCGCGCCAGCGTACGACTATTTTAAATTCTCGCCAGACAAGATTGTTGTGCCTCAGCCGCTCGAGGGTCGACACGACTTGATCAGGTGGACAGAGTTTATCTTGTCAGAATGTGTTATTTGTCTAGTCTGCAGTGGGGTACTCTCTAGTGAGTACAGCCCGATTAGGGTTTGCTATATGTACTGCCCTGCTTACTAGTGCAACCCCCCTTTTCCTGTTCTAAACTTCCTGCTACTGTTTCTGACATGCTATCAGAGCGGTTACGCTCCTGGCCTGTGGGCCCGCTTGCTTCCGCTGCCATACTGTGTGTCGCGCGCCCCGTGGCGCCCGATGTTCATTTTTTCTTCCCGCCACGCGCTCGGGGCACGTGGCGGTTTCCTGCCCACCGCGCGCGCCCGGCGCGGCGCCACGGGGCCCGCGCGCTGTCCCCTCCCGTCGCCCGCCGCGGTGCCCCGGGGGCCCGCGCGTCGCCCCCCCTCCCGTCGCGCGTCGAAGCGCCCCCGGGGCCTGCGCGCAGCCCTGCCCGTCGCCCGCCGTGGCGCCCTGGGGGCCCGCGCGTCGCCCCCCCCCTTCCCGTCGCCCGTCGAAGCGCCCCGGGGGCCCGTCGCCGCCCTGCCCGTCGCCCGCTGCGGCGCCCTGGGGTCTGCGCGTCGCCCCCCCTCCCGTCGCCCGTCGAAGCGCCCCGGGGGCCTGCGTGCCGCCCTGCCCGTCGCCCGTCGCAGCGCCCCAGGGACCTGCTCGCCGCCCCGCTTCCGCTCGCACGCCGCCCCAGCTGCTGCCTCCGTTTGGGGTATGGGGGTGGCGGGCATGGGGGTGGCGGGTGTGTGAGCCGTCCCTTGCTCCTTCTCCTCCGTCTCCCACTACTGCAGCTGCCGTTGAGGGGGGTGGGTGTGTGGGATCCGAGGGAGTGGCACTAGGGGGGTGTCGTGGGAGTGGAGCTAGGGGTGCAGCAGGGGGTGTGTGGGACAGTTGGGGGAGGTTGAGCGGAGGCAGCCGTCGTGTCGTAAGCAGTGCCAGTAGTCCGAGGCCCTTGCTCCGGTAGCCCAGCGAGCCAGTCGCTGCGCCAGTCGCCCGTGGGTCCGTTGCTCCTGCCGCTCGTCTTAGCCGCGGTGCCAGTTACTCCTGTAGTCTGGGGCCCTTGCTCCGGTAGCCACCGTGCGCGCACCTCTTGTTGCCCGTATGTCCGCGGCTTCACCCGTCGCCTCCTATCTCCATTCCTCTCACAGTCCCTCCTCCTCCTCACTTGCCTTCTGTGAATGCCTCCAGCTTTTCTTGTGCTTGTGAACTCATTATATGACTCCGTGCTGTGCTGACTATACCCCACTTTGACTATGGGGGTGTGTCAGAATGTGTTATTTGTCTAATCTGCAGTGGGGTAGTCTATAGTGTGTAAACCCGATTAGGGTTTGCTATATGTACTGCCCTGCTTACTAGTGCAACCCCCCTTTTCCTGTTCTAAACTTCCTGCTACTGTTTCTAAAATATCGAGCCGCAGCTGGAGATTGCCGGATTGAAGAAGATAGTCAACAGAAATGTGTTGGCGCCGGACGAGGAGGAGGTCGAACTCTTGTCGGAATTTCGCGCTTCTCATCTTCTGACCTTCATGGTCATTTCGAGGTGCTGCTCGCCTCTCGTGCAAGTGACATTGAAGTCGTGCAGACAACGGGTGGATGCTGGCTACCAAGCGTGGCAGTACATCATGCGCACCTACAAGGCGACCGACGACCTATACATCGGCCAACTGGAGCAGAGGCTGACGAACATGAAGATGGGCGAACATGAGTCCGCGACTGAGTACTGCAACCGTGCTCGGTGAATTTTGGCCGAACTACAGATGGTTGGCGTTGACTACCCTACATCGTCCTATATTACGCACCTCCTCAAGGGTCTGCCGACGGGCTAGAATCTGATGTGCCGGATGCTGGCGATGCCTGGCGCGCGTGAGACGCTCAATGAGGACACGCTGTCGAGCCATATCAATAACAATGAGTTCATGTAGGAGTCAGAGCGACCCGCAGAACTGCTTCCGCAGACCAACTACATCTCCCCGGCGAAGCAGGGATGCCAACAAGGGCAGCGTGAGAAGTGTGGCGGAGGCAGTGGTGGGAAGTCGTCGAACGCGAAATCGACGGAGGGCGCCGACCGCCGAAAGTCAACGAAACGAGGAGATTGCGGCAACAGTGGCTTGCGTCAAGAAGGACGTCGCTGCTACATCTGCGATGCTTTCAACCACCTCTCGTACGACTGCCCCAACCGAGACGAGTCTGACGACGACCGGGACTACTGAACGAAATAATTGTTCGCATGCCAAGATATATGGATGGAAAATGTGCATTAGTTGCTACCGTGTTTAAGCCTTAATCAAAGGGCGCCACAAGGTTAAAACCCGGAGGGTTGTACGTCGCTCTGCGGATGGTATCTTGACGTGGACCTGTGCCTGATGCCGATGGCTTTCAGCAGCTGATCAAAAGCCCCCTCGAACTCCATGCCCTGATCTGTCAGCACCTCGCCACATGCCCCCAGCCTCTGCTACTGCTTCAGCCGTCTTGTGCACCAGCGGCTTGGCCTCCGCCCACTTGCTGGCGTGTTCCACCATCAGGAGGATGTACCTCCGCCCCTTCGTGGTGACAGGCAGCTCCCCAGCTATGTCCAAGGACCGTCGATAGCCCAGGCTCACTATCGGCAGGGGTTGTAGTTCCGCCTTCTCTTTCCAGCACAGCTCTGTTTCTGCACCAAGCGTCGCACTTCCACACCTAGTCCTTAACCTGTTTCCGCATGCCAGCCCACCACCATCCCGTCTGCACTAGCTGCTGTGTCCGCAAGGGTCCGTAGTGCCCCAGCTTCGTGTGCACCTCTCTAATGATGCTTTCCCGCTCGCCTGGGGGCGGGACGTGCTTCCACCCCTCCCCTGTCCTGAGCTGCACCTGTTCCTTGAACCAACGGTAGTGTTCTCCCCTTGTTCGCACTCTAGCCGGCACTGCCCCTTCCTCCGTGGTTGCCCCCTGTATCCATGCCAGTGCTTCCTGGTCTTCCCAGATGTCCGCCGGACCAGCCTTCTTCTCTCCCCACACATGCCCCTTATCCGCTTCTTTCGCCATAGCCATGAGGCAGGCCGAGGCTTGCACCTCTGGCGGGTTCCTTGACAGTCCGTCGACGTGCTGCATTGTCTTGCCTGGGCGGTGCTTGATTTCAAAGTCATACTCTTGGAGTTTCATCGCCCAGCGCGCATTCCGCCCCGTGAGATCCGGTGCTTGCATCAGCCATATCAGCGGCTGGTGATCCGTCACTCGCGTGAACTTTCTCCCCTGCAAGTAGACTCGGAAGTGCTTCACCGCCCACACCACCGCCAAGCCCTCCCCCTCATATGACGAGTAGTTGGCCTCAGCCGCATTGCAGCTGTGGCTTGCAAAGGCCACTACTTTCTCCACCTCTCCTTTCATCTGTGCTAGTACTGCTCCCATGTCCGCGCTACTCCAGTCGGTGTACAAGGTGAATGGCAAGTCTGCTCTTGGCAGCTCTAGCACTGCTCCGTTCTTCACCGCTCCCATCAAGTCCTGCACTGCCCTTTCCTGGTCTAGCCCCCATTCCCACAGGCGATCTTCTCTGAGCAGCTGGTTCAGAGCTGTGGCTTGGCTGCTGAAGTTGGGCACGAATTTGCGGTATTAGTTCAAAAAGCCCATGAGTGCCCGCAGACTGGCTCTGTCCTTCGGTGTGGCCACGCGGTCCAGTACTTCGACTTTCGCCTTCTGGATCCCGATTTTTCCCCCTTCCACCTCAAAGCCTAGGTACTCCACGGTCGTCTGCCCTAACCTGCACTTGCCCGGATGGCAGGTGAGCCCTGCCAACTTGATGGCACTCAAGGTCGCCTCTACGTCCTTCACGTGCGACTGGCTGTCCTTGCTGAACACTATGACGTCATTGATATAGCAAGCCGCGTTCTGCACGTCCCGTAACACCTGATCCATGACGCGTTGGAACTCGGGTGAAGCCGACTTTAAGCCGAATGGAAGGAAGTTCCACTCGTACTGACCATCCGGCCCATGAAAAGCCGTCTTCTTCTTGTCAGCTTCCGCGATCGGGATTTGGTTAAACCCCTGCCTCAAGTCCAGCGTCGAGAACACGAGTGCTTCCACCAGTAGGTCAAAAATGTCATCCGGCATCGGGGTCTGATACCTTTTCATTACCGTGACCTTGTTTAAACCCCGGTAATCCCCACACATCCGCTTCGAAAGCACCTTTCCCGTGAGATCCGTCCGTGCCGCCACCACCGTTGCCGCGGCATACTCAGAGTTGGACTTACGAATGAAGTCGGCTTCTAGCAGCTCCTGACACTTCTCTTTACAAATCTGTGTTTCTTCCAGTGTCATGCGCCGGCGCCGCTGGTACACCGGTATGTCCGTGGTCAGCTCCAGTGTGACCTCCGCCATGTTGCATCTTCCCACTTCCTTCAGCAAGTAAGCGAAGACTGCCCGGTGCTTGGCCAGTACTTTCTTCAGCTCCTCTACTGCCTCCACCATGCCTTCCCCTATCTCCCACTCCTTCACCCCTTCCTCCCGTTGCGGCTCCATCGGCCCCTGCTTTGGCTGTTCCATTTCCTCCGGCCTTGCGGTCCTACGCGGCGTCCCTTTGTCGCCCCCTTCCTCCCCTGCTTCCTGCGTTCCTTCTTGTGCTTGTTCCTCTTCCTTGGTTGCTGCCATGAGCGCGAAGTCCCCAGACCCGAATTCCCGCTCGTAACTTTCCCTGCTCCTCTGCCTTTCAATCGCTTCTTCCAGCCCGGTGAAGTCCTCGCGCTTCTTGTCCACCGCTTGCTCCTCTCGATCCCCTGGGAGCCAAATGTCGGCTTGTTCTGCGTAGTCCGCTGGTCTCTCGTCCTCCTCTTCCCACGGGTAGACCCACCGCCTCTCCAGCGGATGCCCCCGTTCATGCTGCAGCTCATCGTGCTCCTGAATCTCCCCCAGCATGGCTCGTGCTAGCGCCTCCTTTGCCGCTGATCTTTCTGTCGGCGGTTGCACTGCCGCCGCCTTATCCCTTTTCCGCTCCCAGCGCAGCTCAGAATGATACATTCTGATGGTCGCTACTAGCCAATGCATCACATTAAGATCCATAGCTCTCCCCAGCGCTCTCCTCCTTTCCTCCTCGATCACTTCCGGGTGTGCTGTCGCGTTCTCCATGAACCCCATGGCCAGTTCCCTTTCCAGCGCTGTGGGGTCCTGCCATTCCCGAGCGGTGCAGTCGTATACCATGCCCGGCCCTGGCAGTCCATCGTGCAACCTGAATGCCACAGCCTCTCCATGGGCCACGAAGGTCGGCCAGGCCTGCCTTGGTTTTCCTACCTCATTGCAGGGGAACTGTGTTGGATGGCCCGGTCGTTCCACTGGCGCTGGCATCCTCCTGGGTTCCAGAATGTCCTCCACCAGCAGGGGCACCGGCCTCTCCATCAGCGACACGCGGTACTGCAGCGTCGCGTCGCTCACCCCATTCGTCCAGTAGCGGCGAACCCTATGTGTCCTGCTCCTTTTCTGCGCCCCGTTTGCCACTACGCCCGGTCCCAGGGTGGGTGTCAGTTCCTCGTGCGCCACCTGTACTTGCTCGCGGATGTCTCCTTCCATGTCCACGTTTTTTACGATGTAGAGGACGTCTCCCTGAATCTGTTTTATGAGCTCCAAGACCCGCTTTAGCTCCCGGAACAAGCCGCTCTGTTCGTCCCTCAGGCCTCTGCCCGCTCCTGCTCGTGAGTAGCCCTGGCACTCCCATCCTGCGATCATGACATCTATTCTCCCCCACTGCCGTAGCTGGTGCTCGTCTATCCCACGTATGTCTACAGCCCCACAACGCAGGCTGCTTTCCAACGTTGCCGCGCACAACTGGTGCGGATACCGCTTGTGTAGCTTATCCGCGTGAGCCACCGCCATCTTCGCTACCTGCACATCACTCTCCACCAAGATTCATTTCTCCACACTTATTCCTGATTTCAGCACTGTTGCCAGCCCGGTTCAGATGCCGCCGAAGAGATCCAGCACGGCGGTTGGCCCTAGGAGCCTCTTCGTATTGGTGCACAATGCCTTCAGGTCCATTCCCCCCTCGAGCTGCTCCGGCTGTGTTGTCAGCCTCCGCACAATCTGCTGCTAGGTGGGTATGCCCAGCTCTTCTTGCACTTCCGCTTCGGAACATTGGTACGCTTCCCTTGGTTCCCGCCGCACGAAGCGCACCGGCAGCGTGCCGATGGGTCCGTCATCTTCCCAGTAGCAAACCCTGTACTGCACCTTCTCCTCCCACATGCAGATTGTAGCCCCTATCCCAAACAGGTACTCCACCCCTATGAGCAAATCAAAATCTTCCGACTCTGATACCCCACAGTACACCCGCAGCGTAGACTCCTCTAACGTTCCCGGATTCAGCATCAGCGCCATTGATTGTCTGGTCTTGGGCATCCATTTTGCCTCCCCTCCGTCCGCTGTCATCAGCAGGTAGCCTTCTGCGATGAGGCGCCCCGGCCTATGTAGGTGCAGCTTCTCAACCAGACGCTTACCGATGAGCACGTGAGCAGCCCCCGTGTCCACTATTGCCCGCTGCGCCGTAAAGCCTCCGATCGTGATCGCGCCTGCTGCTATCGTCAGAACTGTTGCTTGGCATGCCATTCGCTCCCGCGGGTGCCGGTACGCCGCCCCTTGGACTTCCTCGCTCTCACTTGCCCGTCTTCTTGGCCCGTCTTCCCGCCGCGCATTTTCTGGGAACACTAGCCTTCGTGAGGCCCTTCGCAAGCCCAGCTTCTCTCGATCGCGAGCTAGCTGCGCCATTAGCATGAATTCTGGCTCCTCCGGCTCGTCCTCTTCCTGTGCTACCATGGCAGACTGCTTCTGATCCGCTGCCTCCAATTCCGCCAATTGCGCCCGTAAGCGTGCCATGGTAGCTTGCCGATCCTCTTTCCAGTCTGTCCCTCAACGGTCCCTCCGCCTTGAGTAGCAATCCGCCTCGCGGTGGCCTTTCCTTCCGCAGCGAGCACACACAGGCGCTCCGGGGCATTCCCTCCGCATGTGCTCGCTGTTGGGTGCAAATTCACATTGCACGACATCCTGCCGTCTGTTTGTACGAGTATGCGTGTGCGAATGCATTTGGGTATGGATGGAATGTTTGTGTGTTTGTTTTCTTTCGCAATTTTTGCTTGATGCATTTGCAGGTACTCGCGCATCGTGCGCTTCGGCACAACATTGTACGTGCTATGAACAGTACAAGCAGAAAGGACGAGCTCGCAAAGGAACCCAAGATGGAAGCTTTGCGGTGCAACTTACTTGATTGCGCAGATTCAGTTCTATCCAACTCGAAATTGTACTGTTTTGTTTGGTTGACTTTAGTGTAGCAGGGCAGGCACTATAGGGGTACAATTTAGGTGAAGGTTGGATGTTGTTTGTCTGTATCTGCATGCTACAGGGCCAGGGGAAACCAGCGGAACCAGTGTTTGGCTGGTTGGGCAAAGACAAAACAGGTTATGTTTTTAGGACCTGAACCTGGTTGTTGTTTTCCCAGGTTGGAAAAACAGAACCAGAGGTTGTTTACCAACCTACCACCTGCTGTTTTGTCCAGCCAGGTTGGTTCTGTTGTTTGGAATTATTTGGGATCATCCCTGGTTGTTCCCAGGTTTATTCCCAAGGTCCTTGCTAGCTAGAACTATATATTCCTTCTCTGTTTGTACCTTAATATAGTGAAATTGATTCAAGCGAATTCCTTCCTTGCTGGAATTTCGTTTCTACGCGGTGCGACGGCGGAATGCTACCTGAATCAACGCTAGTATGCTAGCACTCCAACACTAGGCAAACGCTGTCCGAGCCATAACTTCGTAATGGCAGAACTTTTCGCGAGGCAACTAGGTTCATTTTAGAGCTCTTGGAGCGAGCTTCGATATAGGAAATTCTCAGCTTAATCCGATCGACGGTCTGCACGATACGCTGCGCGACGTTCAAGGTACTCTTGCTATTTTGGCTAAGTCATTCTTGACTCCTCTCTCTACAAACTCGGACCCGAGGATAGGGGCTGGTCCTGTACCTGGCACCCAAGGACCCTTGGAGGTGACCCCGAGGAGAGGTTTTAAGTTTGATTAAGTCTTAATACCTTGAGTTTATTAGGCCCTTACACCAAACACTCGCGACTTCCGCACAGCGAACACGCCGCCGGATTCCGACAATCTCGCCGCAGGTGTCCTGGCAAGCCGCAGTTGTGGCAGCGCCGTGGCTCCTCTCGCCCTCGCTCCTCTGTCTCCGGATACGCTGATGTCGCCGCCCACGCTGGCCGTCTCCGTTCCGTGCCCCTATCCGCCGTGCGCTCCACTTCATACAGCCGCCGCCCCGTTTCCACCCGTTTTATGATCTTATAAGCCTCCTTTAGCGTGGCCTCCGGTCCCCATTTCGAACACCCGCACTTGTACGTCTTGTTGCAGGGGCTGACTTAACCCATTCACGAACTTGGCCAATCAACCTTCCCTGATCCATGCAGTTCATATCTTCTCCTAGCTCCACGAGCCTCCCGTAATAGGCTAAGAGTGACTTCCCTTCTCTTCTCCTGAAGCCTCGGAATTCCACCACTCGTTCCGCCGTTTGCAAGGGAAACTGCTCGCGAAGCATCGCCAGGAATCGCGACGTCGGATCTCGCTTGCCCAGAGCGCTTCCCACGGACCATTCCAACAACTTCTTTCGAGAGAGTCGGTAGTAGGTCTCCGCCTCCCCTGCCAGCGTATTAGCCAGGCCGCGGAAGAACTCCTCCGGGTCCAACCGGTCTTTCGCCCATCGCGCTTGTAGATTCTCCAGCTGCATGATGTAATTCTTCAGGCTTGGCCCACGCCTTACGTCCCCCGAGAACCTTTCCGGCACCTCGATTTTCGGTAGCTGAGTGTACTTCCAGCGCTGCACTACCGTCTCATCTTCAGTACCCTGCCATGAGGCGCTCCGCTGGTACCCGCTTGGTCCCCCTTGCTATGAACGTGCCGGCAGCTGACTTCCTCGTCGCTCTTCCGTTCCTCCGGATGCGTTATTCCCGCCATCCGCTGCATTTCCGCGAGCGCCGCCGTGCGGACCACTCACTCCGTCGCTGAGTCCATTCTGTTGGGTGCAAATTCACATTGCACGACATCCTGCCGTCTGTTTGTACGAGTATGCGTGTGCGAATGCATTTGGGTGTGAATGGAATGTTCGTATGTTTGTTTGCTTTCGCAATTTTTGCTTGAAGCATTTGCAGGTACTCGCGCATTGTGCGCTTCGGCACAACATTGTACGCGATATGAACAGTGCAAGCAGAAAGGACGAGCTCGCAAAGGAACCCAAGATGGAAGCTTTGCGGTTCAGCTTACTTGATTGCGCAGATTCAGTTCTATCCAACTCGAAATTGTACTGTTTTGTTTGGTTGACTATAGTGTAGCAGGGCAGGCACTATAGGGGTACAATTTAGGTGAAGGTTGGATGTTGTTTGTCTGTATGTGCATGCTACAGGGCCAGGGGAAACCAGCGGAACCAGCGTTTGGCTGGTTGGGCAAAGACAAAACAGGTTCTGTTTTTAGGACCTGAACCTGGTTGTTGTTTTCCCAGGTTGGAAAACCAGAACCAGAGGTTGTTTACCAACCTACCACCTGCTGTTTTGTCCAGCCAGGTTGGTTCTGTTGCTTGGAATTATCTGGGATCATCCCTGGTTGTTCCCAGGTTTATTCCAAGGTCCTTGCTAGCTAGAACTATTTATTCCTTCTCTGTTTGTACCTGGAAATAGTCAATTTGATTCAAGCGAATTTCTCCCTTCCTAAAATTTCGTTTCTACGCGGTGCGACGGCGGAATGCTACCCGAGTCAACGCCAGTATGCTAGCACTCCAACACTAGGCAAACGCTGTCCGAGCCATAACTTTGTAACGGCAGAACTTTTCGCGAGGCAACTTGGTTCATTTTAAAGCTCTTGGAGCGAGCTTCGATATAGGAAATTCTCAGCTTAATCCGATCGACGGTCTTTACGATACGCTGCGCAACGTTCAAGGTACTCTTGCTATTTTGGCTAAGTCATTCTTGACTCCTCTCTCTACAAACTCGGACCCGAGGATAGGGGCTGGTCCTGTACCAGGCACCCAAGGACCCTTGGAGGTGACCCAGAGGAGAGGTTTCAAGCTTGATTATATCTTAATAGCTTGAGTTTATTAGGCCCTTACACCAACAAGCTGGTATCAGAGCTGCGTTATAGTGATCCTCGTTATAGGTAGCTATGGCGGGCAACACCTCGACAGGAACTGGTGAATCTTCAGGCCAAGATCGTAGCGGCAGCCAAGATTCTGGTGTTTCAGCACCAAGGGGAGCGCGAACAAACCAGGGCTCGCTGGTCAAGGAGGTGCTGAAGAACTTCACCGTCGAGAAGTTCAATGGTGAGGGCTATGATGATTGGGCCTGGAAAATGCAATTGTATTTCCGTCAGATCGGTTTGCTGAAACTAATGATTGGAGAGGAGCCTAGACCGAGTGACCCCGCGCTGCAGGAAGATTGGGATGAGCGCTCCTCGGCTGGCTACCATTTGATGTCACAGAGTTTGGAGCTGAACCAGCGTCACCACGTCATGCACCTACTGCCGGAGGTTGAGTGCGGTCCGAAGGCGTGGACCGTGTTGAAGGAGCTGCACGCCCCGACCTCCGTTGTTGCAACATTGATGCTGGAGAGGGAGCTGTCCGCCTTGCCCCTGAGCGAGGGAGAGCCGGTGCAACCTGTCCTGGACAAGATGCGCGAACTCTACGCGAAGTTGGCGACCGCGGGAATCACCTACCCGGAGTAGACCAAGTGCTTGAAGATGCTCTCGCTGCTGCCGGAATCGTGGCTTCAATTCACGAGCGGATTGAGCCTGCCGCAGAACCAGAGCTCGTGGACACTCGAGTGGGTGCGGACAAAGATTCTGGAGGAGGACTTCCGTCGCCGCCAACTGAGGGGTGGAGACGACGGCAGCAGCGGCTACGGGATGCAAGGGAGCCGACGTGGCAGAGGACGTGGCTTCGGTGGTGCTGGACGCGGTGCAAAGAAGGACGACGACTCCAACGACCAACAAGGAGGTACCGGTTGGGGTCACGGTGTGAAATCTGGACGTGGGGGCAAGTTGGGTTCTGGTGGCAAAATGAAAGGGAGTTGCTGGTATTGTGAGAAGGAGGGGCACCCCTGGTTTTTGTGCTATAAGAAACCCGATGGATGGACCCCCCAGAATCGTCACCAGGATGGCGGCGCGCGGAGGAACCAGAAAAACGGCGCGAGCATGGTCGCCGATTCGTCCGACAACAACCCGAAGAGCAACGGCGGTGCAGAAAAGAAGAAGGAGCACACCGCGGGCCAGTTCTTCCATATTGGAGAGCAGGGGGAGCAAACAGACGCCTCTGCCAAGGTTGGAGCAGAGCTGCACCCCCTGGACTATTGGGTGTTGGACACGGGCGCTGCTTGGACGATGACGCCGTGCAAGGGCCTGCTGGACCACGTACGCGCTGCACCGATCAACGAGGTGTGCTCCACCTCTGGACACGCGCTGAAGGTGGCTGGTGCGGGACGAGCTGCGTTTAAGGGAGCGGATGGCAAGCCGGTGGTGCTGCACGACGTTCTCCTCGTTCCTGAACTCAAGGCCAACCTCATCTCCCTCCGTAAGCTTGGCAAGGCTGGGGTGAGCACTAGCACGGATGGGGCACGCACTTACAAGGGGCAGCTGGGCAATCGGGTGCTTTGGGATCTGCACGAGAGCACGGACGTGTACAGATTCATGTGGCAGCTGCCGGCGTTGGCGTGGCATGGTGGGGGGCAGGCTGGAGGGGTCTGCATCCCAGGGGGAGTGCAACGCCGTTGGAGGGGTTGGTGTGAAAGTGTCGGCCAGATCTGGGGAGACGGATTGGGCAACGGCACACCGACGCTTGGGGCATGTGGCAATGCCCTTGTTGAAGCAGTTGGAGAAAGATGGAGCCGTTAAGGGTCTGAAGCTGAACGGACAGCCACCTGATGAGAATTGTGAAATCTGTTTGCTCTCAAAGTTTACCCGTTTCCCCTTCCATAGTGTGGCTGGCAGGAGCAAGAAGCCATTGGAGCTGGTCCACATGGACTTGGTGGGGCAGCTGCCGGTTCAGGGGCACAAGGGGGAGCGGTACTTTCTGACCATAGTGGATGATTGGAGCAGGCTTATGTGGGCATATCCGCTGAAACAAAAGGACCACGCCGCCTCTACGATACGCGAAGATTGGCTGTCATTCGTGGAGAAGCAAGTGGAGTGTGTGGTGAAGCGGATTAGGACAGATCGGGGTGGTGAGTTCCTTGGAGCTGAGATGAAGGCCTGGCTCAAGAAGCAGGGCATCCAGAGGGAGCTGACCACGGCTTACACCCCACAGTCCAACGGTGTAGCAGAACGGGCGAACCGGACAATTCTGGAGACAGCTAGGGCGCTGCTCATAGAATCTGGGCTGGGCAACTTGATATGGCCCTATGCTGTTCGGCACGCTACCGTCGCTAGGAACAGGGTACTCACCAAGGTTGGAGATGACTCGTGGGTGCCGTTGGAGAGGTGGCTTGGGAGGAAGCCGCCGGTGGACATGCTGAGGGTGTTCGGTTGCATGGCAGTCGCCCACGTCCCCAAGACCTACCGCAGTAAGTTGGGGGCGAGTGCAATCTGGTGTGTGCATTTGGGGCTGGCTGCTGAGAGCAAGGGATGGCTGGTGTGGGAACCTTCCAAGGGTATGTTGTTTGACAGCAGAGATGTGAAGTTTGTTGAGGGCATGATGTATGGGAGCTGGGAGAAACAGCCGGAGGCCAGGGTGTCCCAGCAGATGGAGCAGATCACCATGCAGCTGGACCTTACTCCTAGTGTGTGGGAGGAGAGAGAGCAGGTAGCTGCAGAGGGTGGTGATGGAGAGAAGGTGCAGGAGGCACCTGCTGGTGGAGGAGATGGTATGGAGACTAGCGGTAGCACTAGTGCAACTGCTGGATCCAAGGGAGGAGAGCAGCAGCAGGGGAAAACTAAGAAGCCAAAGGGTGTCGTTATGAAGGGATGAGAGACACCCGTCTCCAGGCCAGGACGTACCCGTATGGCTACTAAGAAGCTGACTGCAGGAGCTGATGTAGCAGAGCAGCAGCTTGGGACAGAGGAGGCATTGCTGATTCTACCGCATGGCTATGACCCGGATGAGGAAGATGAACCTGCCTACTGTTTTCTTGCCCCTGCACCAGAGGAACCAGCTAGCATGGAGGAGGCATTAGCTGGACCAGATAGGGAGAAGTGGCTGGTTTCCAGGGATGCTGAGTACTAGAGCCTGCTAGAGAATGGGACATGGGAGCTGGTGGTGCTGCCTGAGGGGAAGAAAGCCGTACAGTGCAAGTGGGTGCTAAGGATCAAGACCGATGACAAGGGACATGTCACCATCTACAAGAGTAGGCTGGTGGCTAAGGGGTTTATGCAGAAGGAGAAGCAGGACTTCAATGAGATCTTTGCTCCCACTGCCAAACCCCCTACCCTCCGTGTCTTGTTGGCAGATGCAACCGTTAGTGGGAAATTCATTATTCAGATGGATATATCAACGGCATTCCTCAATGGGATTTTAGAGGAGGATGTGTACATGACGCAACCGCCTGGGTATGAGGATGGTACGGGCAGGGTGTGCAAGCTGAAAAAGTCCATCTACGGCTTGAAGCAGGCGCCACGCTGCTGGTACCAGAAGTTGGCAGCTGTTTTAGAGGAGATGGGATTCAGGACCAGCAGCTGTGATGAGAGCCTCTTTCTCAAGGGGGAGGGGGAGAAGCTGGTGCTGTTTCTGGTCTATGTGGACGACATTCTTCTCTTTAGCAGCAGCATGAAGGAGATCCAGAAGGTGCAGCAGCAGCTGATGGAGAACTTCAAGTGCAAGAACCTTGGGGAGGTAAAGTACTACCTCGGGATGCATGTGGAGAGGGATCCAGATCACAGGTGGTTGAAGCTGTACCAGGAGAAGTTCATCAAGGAGCTGGGGGAGAAGTATGGGATTGAGAATGAGCGCAAAGTTGCAACTCCCCTGCCAGCAGAATTCAAGCTTGTGAAAGCTGCTGAGGATGAAGGGGTTGAAGCCGAGGAGCAGCAGCAATTTCAGTCCTTGGTGGGCAGCCTCTTGTATGCAGCAGTTCACACGAGGCCCGACATCTTTTTCTCGGTTGGGCAGCTGGCTAGGGTGGTGCAGAATCCATCACAGGAGCAGGTGGATGCAGCTGAGCGTGAGGTGAAGTATCTGAACTCTCACCCAAGCATTGGAGTTCAATACTCCGCATATGCACAGGTGAAGCAGAAAGGGGTTGAGGTGCTGAAAGAGAAGGGGGAGAGGCTTAGAGAAGGCAAGCTCTTTCTCACTTGCTTTACCGATGCTACGTGGGCCTCTGAGAAGGAGGATTCCTCATCTGTGGGAGGATACATCTGTGTAGTTGGGGGAGGACCTGTTAGTTGGAGGTCAAAGAAACAGACGGAGACGGCACTCTCTTCCGTGGAGTCAGAGTACATCGCAATGTTTCACGGGGTGAAGGAGGTGATTTGGCTGACGAGGCTGTTAGAGGAGATTGGGTAGGAGCAGAAGGTTGCTACGCCGCTGTTTTGTGATAGCAAGGGAGCTCTTGGGATGGCCAGGAACGCTGTGCTTCATGGGCTGAACAAGCACATGCGTATCAAGTGGCACTGGCTGCGTAAGGAGGTGAAGAGGGGGACGGTGAATCCGATCTACATCAAGACTCACCAGCAGCCAGCAGACTTCCTCACCAAGAGGCTTGCGGATGAGCCTCATTGGCGTTGTGTGCGCATGAGTGGAATGAGCATGAACTAGCATGGAATGATGGGGATGCAGCCGGCAGGCTGAGGGGGAGTGTGTTGGGTGCAAATTCACATTGCACGACATCCTGCTGTCTGTTTGTACGAGTATGCGTGTGCGAATGCATTTGGGTGTGAATGGAATGTTTGTATGTTTGTTTGCTTTCGCAATTTTTGCTTGAAGCATTTGCAGGTACTCGCGCATTGTGCGCTTTGGCACAACATTCTACGCGCTATGAACAGTACAAGCAGAAAGGACGAGCTCGCAAAGTAACCCAAGATGGAAGCTTTGCGGTTCAGCTTACTTGATTGCGCAGATTCAGTTCTATCCAACTCGAAATTGTACTGTTTTGTTTGGTTGACTATAGTGTAGCAGGGCAGGCACTATAGGGGTACAATTTATGTGAAGGTTGGATGTTGTTTGTCTGTATCTGCTTGCTACAGGGCCAGGGGAAACCAGCGGAACCAGCATTTGGCTGGTTGGGCAAAGACAAAACAGGTTATGTTTTTAGGACCTGAACCTGGTTGTTGTTTTCCCAGGTTGGAAAAACAGAACCAGAGGTTGTTTACCGACCTACCATCTGCTGTTTTGTCCAGCCAGGTTGGTTCTGTTGCTTGGAATTATTTGGGATCATCCCTGGTTGTTCCCAGGTTTATTCCCAAGGTCCTTGCTAGCTAGAACTATTTGTTCCTTCTCTGTTTGTACCTGGACATAGTCAATTTGATTCAAGCGAATTTCTCCCTTCCTGGAATTTCGTTTCTACGCGGTGCGACGGCGGAATGCTACCCGAGTCAACGCTAGTACGCTAGCACTCCAACACTAGGCAAACGCTGTCCGAGCCATAACTTTGTAATGGCAGAACTTTTCGCGAGGCAACTTGGTTCATTTCAAAGCTCTTGGAGCGAGCTTCGATATAGGAAATTCTCAGCTTAATCCGATCGACGGTCTGCACGATACGCCGCGCGACGTTCAAGGTGCTCTTGTTATTTTGGCTAAGTGATTCTTGACTCCTCTCTCTACAAACTCGGACCCAAGGATAGGGGCTGGTCCTGTACCAGGCACCCAAGGACCCTTGGAGGTGACCCCGAGGAGAGGTTTCAAGCTTGATAAAGTCTTAATAGCTTGAGTTTATTAGGCCCTTACACCAACACGTTCCGCCCTTCCATTCTCCCCGTCTCCAGCGACTGATTCGCCGCCTGGTTAGCATCTCCTTCGTTCGCCATCGGCTGACTATCCTCACGGCTCAACTTCCGTCCCTCAAACAATCGACCCGATTGTAATTCCATAAACCTGACTGCATATGTGTAAGCTAAGATCCTCCCTAACTCATCTCGACTGCTGTTATGGCTTCGTTAGTCACTGCGTGTCAAGAAGTCATTTGCTGTAATTCACAGAAACATACATGCAGTGGCAGTCCCATGGCCCAGGAACCAACCTTAAGCTTCTCAACATCCTCTAGCTAGCCTAGCCTAGCAACGATGCTTCTGCTGAGCTGCCTAGCTAGCCATACATCTGGTACGACAATCTGCCTCCAGCTGGCCTCGCTGCCTTCCAGCTCCCTCCTGGACTCGGTGTCTGCAAAAGGACACAAGCACACCATACATGCATCCCACACATCACATACTCGCACACCAAGCACACGTCATCTCGCTGCCAATCCTGCCAGCGCACCTCCCACCAATCCAGCCCGCCGCCCTCCGTTGAGCTGCCATCCCCTTTTTCCACTCCAGTTACCACCCCCACCGAGCCCTCCACCCTGCTTCGCTTCTGCCGTTACAGTTCCCCGCTGCTGAGTGTTCCGCTTATTTACAAATATACAAGTGCTCCCCTACAAGTGCTCCCATTCTACACCCTCTGTCGGTACTCCTTAGGCGTCAACCTCAGAGTTCTGACATGCTGGGGGCATCCGCCAGACGTACACGCTTCAGGCCTCTCTACAGCAGAATGGGATTGCCGAGCGCCGCATTGGTCTTGTGATGGAGGTTTGCTCGCACCTCCATGATCCCTGCGGCTGCTCCCCATTTCTTGTGGTCGTTTGCAGTCCGATACGCCGCTGAGCAGCTCAACCTCTGGCCCCGTGTCTCCCACACCGGAGACCTCTCCCACTTTGCGATGGATGGGCGAGGTTGGTGATGCGTCGGCGTTTCGGGTCTGGGGTTCCCTCTCTCTTGTCCGCGATTTGCCTGCGGGCAAGCTCTCTCCACATACTCTTCGGTGTGTGTTCCTTGGCTTCCCCACCGACGCACCGCCCTGGCAGTTTTACCACCTGGGCTCTCGTCGTATGCTGTCCTCCCAGGACGTCACCTTTGACGAATCCATCTGCTTCTACCGTCTTCACCCCCACCGCAGTTCCCCAGTACCCCTCCTGCCCCTCTCCCTCGTGGACGACCCCCCCCCTCGGTAGCCCCCCTCTCTCCTCCTAATCCCGCTCCCTCAGGTGTGTCTCTGGTAGACCCACCCCCCTTGGTTGAGCCTTTGGAGGTCTCCTCAGACACCTCTGGCCCAGCTGAGGGGGGTGAACCGACTCCTGCTGTCACTGTGACCCCTCGCAGCTTTGCACGCTTGGCGGTCCCGCCTGGGTTTCAGCCTCGACCGTCTTCACCACCGCCGCAGCCGGTCGCTGTGGACTCTGGTGCTGCAGGAGGTGGTACCACTGGAGGTGCTGGGTCTGGGGGTGCTGGGTCTGGGGGTGCTGAGTGTCCTCTCGGTACTGGAGTTACTGGTGCTGGTGGTCCCGCTACGAGTCGCCATGAGGCACTCTCGCCCGAGCGGCTTCGCGAATGGGCGGTCCAGTGGGGTAGCCCTGGTGGTGGAGCTAGCCGTCTTCGAGCGGGAGGTGCTGGGGCTGCTGGAGCTGGAGGTACTGCCGCTGCTGGAGCTAGAGGGTCTGCTGCTGCTGGTTCTGGGGTTGCTCGTGCTGGTGGAACTAGTACGCGTCGGCAGGAGACTTTCTCGCCGGAGCAGCTTCGCGAATGGGCTGTCTAGTGGGGCAGCCGTGGTGGTGGAGCTAGCCATGCTCGCTCTCCTAGAGCTGGAGGTACTGGAGGTGCTGCTGCTGTGGGTACTGCTGCGGGCAGTCCTGGTGGTGGTGCTGTGCGTGCTGGAGCTGCAGGTTTTGGAGGTGCTCGACTTGGAGGTACAGGTGCTGCTGGAGGTGCTGAAGCTGCTGGAGGTGCAGAAAGGGCTATTGGAGGTACTGCTGGAGATACTGGAGGTACTGCTGGAGGTACTGGAGGTGGAGCTGGAGGCATTGGTTTTGGGGGTGCTGTTGCTACTGGAGCTGGAGGTTCTGGGGGTGCGACTGTGCTGTTGCTAATGGAGCTGGAGGTTCTGGGGGTGCGACTACTCAGCTGCAGCCGTCTGCGCTTAGTCGCCTTCTCTGTCTCCCGCCTGCTGCTACTGAGTTCCTGGTTCCTGGCACTACTCTCTCGTTACTGTTCCCACCACTACTGCCTGGCTCCCCGCTGCCTGCTCCTGCTCCTTGCACTGAGGTGACTGCGTCCCTTACTGTGCGTCGTGAGCCTGAGACTCGTGCTTCCACTCCTGAGCGTCTAGAGCCTGAGACTAGAGCTTCTGTCCCTGCTCGTGCTCGTCGTCCTCATGCTCCGGTTGTACCGGGCACTCACGATACGACACTCCATCCTTCCTCTGTTCCACAGCATGTTGTCCTGCTGTCGCCTCTTGCGTCCTCTTTTCCGCACGAGTCTGACCTTGTCCGTGCTACCAATCCAACTGTCACTCGTCTCCTTGCCACAGTTGTGACCGACCCTTCCTTTGAGTCTGCTGCTGCATCTGCCTTAGTTACTGAGCTTGTTGACTTTACCGCTCTGTGATGCCTTGACTACGCTGCGAGTCTTGTTTTTTACTCTTCCTCTCCTCCGTCCGTCGGGGGCGAGCTTGCCCTTGGCTGTGACGTCCTTGAGGACAGATAGTTTGAGCTTGAGTGCCTTGCGGCCGCTGCACCGCACCTCGCGTCCACGCTACTTTGCCCTGAGCAAGACTCGGATGCACCAGACATCCCGACCCCATGCACTTACGCAGAGGCGATCATGGGTCCGTACTTGTCTTGGTGGCAGATAACCATGGACCCAGAGATGGCATCCTGGAAGTCCACAGGCACCTACCTCGACGAGGTTCCCCCACCTGGGGCGAACATAGTCGATGGCATGTCGATTTTCAGGGTGACGCGGCCGCCGGGTTCTCCGCCTGCCTTCAAGGCGCGTTACGTTGCATGACGCTTCAGTCAGCGTGAGGGGGTCAACTTCTTTCAGACCTTCTCCCCCACCCCGAAGATGACCACTCTTCGAGTGCTACTGCACGTTGCAGCACAGCGCGACTACGAATTGCACTCCCTCGACTTCTCGACAGCCTTCTTGCAGGGTAGCCATCACGAGGCTATCTGGTTGCGCCGTCCACGTGGCTTCACTAGGTCGTTTCCTGAGGGTACCCAGTGGAGTCTTTGGCGACCAGTCTACGGCCTCCGACAGGCACCCCGCGAGTGGCACGACACACTGGGGACTACACTTGCGGCTCTTGGCTTCGCTCCCTCGACTGCTGACCCTTCGCTGTTTCAGCGCACAGACACTTGTCTGCCGCCGTTCTACGTTATTGTGTACATTGATGACTTGGTTTTTGCTACTGCTGACATTGAGGCTCTGGC
Source organism: Closterium sp. Naga37s-1 (assembly GCA_947471745.1). Lineage (NCBI taxonomy): Eukaryota > Viridiplantae > Streptophyta > Zygnematophyceae > Desmidiales > Closteriaceae > Closterium > Closterium sp. Naga37s-1. The sequence continues at coordinate 2,798,204 of CANJKZ010000170.1, read as the reverse complement.
CTTGGTAAAGGTGGAGTTGTAAGAGAGACACACTTGCACTGACCTGGGTGAGCTGCGGAGCTACCTTGGCTTGCAGATCACCCGGGACAGAGCACGCCGCACCATCACCCTCACTCAGTCACACATGGTGCAGCAGGTCCTTCAGCGCATCGACTTCACTTGGTCCTCGCCACCGCCTACTCCTCTGTCAACTGGCCACTCGCTCTCAGCTCCACCTTCGGACGAGTTCGTACAGCCGAGTGGTCCTTACCCAGAGCTTGTGGGTTGCCTCATGTACCTGATGACGTGCACACGACCTAACCTCGCGTACCCTCTCAGCCTCCTGCCTTGCTACATGGCTCCCGGTAGACATTGAAAGATGCACTGGGATGCTGTGAAGAGGGTATTGCGTTACTTGTGCAGCACATTGGGCATGGGGCTCGTGCTTGGAGGACGGGGTCCATTTGTTCTCACCGGTCACTCAGACGCTTCTTGGAGCATAAATGGATAGTTTCGAATCGGATCCAACGGTCCTAACTTGCCCTATTCTCCTCTAAGTCGAATTAAGGTTAGTAGGGAATGAATATGTAAGAAGTTTGTCATTCAAACCTGAGCGTATGCGCGTTTCGGCCGGTGGCCTTCATCAGCGCTCTCAGAGTTTCAAGAAAGGACTACCCCTTATCTACTCCCATCTACCTTGCCCAACACTCAACCAAGAAACAAGAAATCCAGTGCGGCTCGTTATTGCGGCTCGCTAGCTGGCTGTACAACATTTACAATGACAGTCCCACATGCAGGTTGGTGGGACGAATTCAATCTCATCAACTCACGGGGGTGGTGTATCCCCGTTTTTGAAACTTCACTTTCACCAAGAGGTTACGTACCCTCTTTGGTAGACGCCAACACACTAACATCCGTGGGAGGGAAATATATTGCAGGGATTGTTTTTTGAGAATTCTAAAAAAACCCCCCAGCCCCAAGTCCAAAGTCTTTGGACACCTTCTTACCTTGAGGGACTGGGGGACTTCCCTCAAATTGTGTTGTTGGCAGTTGCAAAAAAGAGCTGGGCTGTCTTGATGTTTAACGCTGTTCAAGATAGGCCTGAGGAAGTAATCCGAATACCCTCTGGCCTTAAGCCTCTCAAAGAAGAGGACTTTCCTCTCCCAAAAGGTCTTGAAGGATGAATTCCGCAGACAGTGGTACAGTTTCAGCCTTGGCACTGGTTCTGTCTCGTGGAGGTCGACTCGCTCTTCTTCTGTACTTAGTTCCAGCAGTGAGGCTGAGATCTACGCTGGGGTTATGGCTGCACATGAGCTTCGGTGGCTGACCTACCTGCTGACCGACTTGGGTGAGCGGCCTCGTTCTGCTCCAGTTCTGTACGTCGACAACAAGGCCATGATTGCCTTGTGTCAGGACCAGAGACTGGAGCACAGAACAAAGCACATTGCTCTCCGTTACTTCCTCACGCGAGAGCTGCAGCAGCGTGGTCAGCTTCGTCTTGCTTACGTGGCCACTCGGGCCAACACTGCTGATGTTTTCACCAAGGCCCTTGGGTCTAGTGGTCATCAGCGTCTCTTGGGCTTATGCCCACTCTGTCTCACTTGCTTGTCTCTTGAGCTTGCTCTTATTGTACACTGATATATATGAGTATACCTGCATGCTTACACTTACTAGGTTCTGATCAGTGTACTGCTCTTGCTATTATATACTCTGCATGTGAACTGGCCTTGTGGCCGCTTGCTTGTGCTCAGAATGCGTGGTGATCTTGAGATCCACCCTGAGCTTTGTTTTAGCTTTGCTTTTTCTCTTGAATGGTCTTGTGACCATTGCTCTAGCTATCTCCCACTTCGCCTATGGGGGTGTGTCAAACATTATATAATCATATCTTGCTAGGCTGTAGTGGGTTTAGCATTAGGGGGTACAACACTTCTATCATCTTTTACTTGTATCTCCCTCAGACCTAATGCATCCATCCACGTTCTTACAAAAACCATAATGATATAAATTGAAAATAATAACAACATTGAAGTTTGAACATGTAAGCTAGATGGTCTGATTGCCACGTTCTAAACAGTGTACTTACATTCGAAAAAACACCATCGAGAACAACGTGATCGTCCTATCAAAGTTGTTTCCAGCTGCCTTTGTGACCATCTGCAGTCATAGGGAAAGCTCATAATATTTTAGGAAAAGCGAAAATAGCGAACCGACAATTCACATCAGAAGCAAACAATACAAATATTTTGTAAATAATAAACAAAATACGTACGATGGTGCTATATACAGCTTTACACCGAAATTACCTGGTTATGACATTGCTTGTTAAGCAAGCCTGCTAAGATCTCATTCTTCGCATCAGCTCCAGCGGCGGTCCATGTTGCAATGCTGAACTGCTCCAAGCCACTCTTGAGAGCACCTAAGCTAGCTGTGGCTTGAACACTTATGCGAGCAGACTTTCCACTTGTGGGATGTGTGTGCTGATTGAGATAGTTAGAGAATGATCATAATGGGTAGGTGTACGAAATTATGATGAAGTTTTAAATTATGCGTGGCATGCGCATAATTGTTGATGCAAAATTTGTGTGCCTAAAATTGTGCGAACAAGCAGCAATGGGTACCAGAAGATATAAAGAGAGGAGAATATTTGAAATAGGTATGATCAATAAAACGAACCCGAAAAAATAAAGTTGGATATTGGGAACGCAATAGTGAGAAGAATGCATGCAAGAATGAAAAGAGTACAAATGTAATAATACGAGACCAAATGCAAGTGCAACTTTGTGATAACATAGGCAACAGAGTAGCAAGATATGATAAGTTCGATGTTATGTGATAGGCCGGGAGAGAATGATTTGGATGAAGAGAATGATTTGAAAGAAAAGGCAGGGAGCATTGATGAAAAATAAAGATGAAGAATGCAAGCACACAACGACAAAGTTGTCAGCACATTTTCAGTCACACAAAACGTGCATCAGAATGCAGCATTGAGTTTGCATGCCCGTTGTTGTGTCAAACACAACAGCACTGTTGTCACGCCAGTTGCTTTGGGCAAGGCGTGTCCGTTGTCGCAAAGGTACGCATCACTGGAGCAGCACCAACCTACAGGCAAATCGCACACGCTCGTACCATCCTCTGGTGGGCTGAATGAGCAAGCCGCTCTGTGGTGATGCGAGCATCATGGATCTCCACGCTGAGTGTGCATGCGACCTCTCGTCCCAATGCAATAACATTGTTCTACGCTGCTCCCAAACTGCATAGAGTTTGTTATGATAATAACAGTACAAATTAACTTAAAGTTTGCAAATAATAAATAAAAAAATACTATAAGAGTACATGCTTTTTTATTAACACATGAAGATATGGAAAAAATGCCATGTCGTGTCTATTAGTGAAATATGTAGAATTTATCATTGCATATGAACAAAGAATTTGACATATTTGATGTTACATATAAAAGGACGACAAATGATAACCAAAAAAAAGTGTAAGCATAGAAGAATATTTCTTAGGAGTGTATGAAAGTGAAACAAAAAATGGGTATGGTAATTAGAAAGCATGTGAATGACGGGTAATGTATGAGAGATATTGGAAGTATTAAAATGAATGCGATAATCAACAAGCTAACAAAATTCGACACAGGAACTTACGATATGATAATACCGAGGTCGACAGGGGTCATGAGCAAGGGCAGCACTGTCTGAGGGTCGACAGTCGGGGTGATGCGAGCAGTGACAGCGCTGTCTGTAATCTTGATAATCTTCGACCTAACATATATATGTATTAGATATGTGATATGATAAATTTTCTAAAGATTCATAATAAATAAGAATACAAATATCATATGATAATAGATTGCAAAGACGGACAAAGTACACATGCTTTGTACAAATGTTTTATACAAAAATGAGCAGACATGTATGGCACCTTTTGTTCGTCATGATTTGCTTGTCATCCTGGAAGACCCCAGTGATGCACAAGACGATAGGTGTCTCCGTCTGGGAAGTCTTGGCCAGCTTCTGCTCCTCCTCCACCAACATCATGATGCGGTCCGCAGAGGTGCCCAGTGCTGTCAGGCCGTACGTTCCGCTCGCATCGCTAACCTCACATACAGCTCGTAACATAAAACTCGACTCCACCTTGCAAATTGTTAGCTTGACACGACACCCGTAGTAAATGTTGATGGGTGTGTGAAAATCAAAGTGAATGTACGTGATTGCAAAACAATGATCGACAATGTGTTCGCACATTCACAAACGCGTGATACAAGCTTGCAAGTATTTGTAGAGAAAAGATAAACAACAAATATTAGGTAAAATGAATATAGAAATTATAGGAAGGGTTTGAATTGTAACCAGTATGTGCGATAAAAAACGCAAAAGTGATAGGTAGTGGCTCAATCATAGACGGAAAATGTAGGAATGGAGTGCGTTGAAAGTACGGTATGGATGTGCAAACGAAATAGTCATCGAGTAAACAACAAGAGTGTGTGATAGAGAAACTGTTGAAGGATGAGTTATGCGCGTATGTAAGGCTTAACTGAAATGTGTGTGTGTATGTGTGTGTGTGTGTGTGTGTGTGTGTGAGAGAGAGAGAGAGAGAGAGAGAGAGAGAGAGAGAGAGAGAGAGAGAGAGAGAGGGAGAGAGAGCAGACCTGGCCATCCCGTATTGCAGAGCTAGGAAGCCGCCGGGGTGGGCAGTAGAGGAAGCTTCCGAGGGTAAGCACAGGCTCTGCGAGGGCCGTCCTAGCTACGCCGGGTTCTTTGGGCTAGCGGTAGAGACTTACGGGGCTCTGGCTAAGGACACGCAGCAGTTCATCCGTATGCTAGCCACCTATGCCGCCAAGACGAAGTACAGGAAGGGACGCCTCACGACGACTGCCGCCCACCTCAATGCACACTTCAGGCAACGGTGGTCCGTGGTGCTCCAGTGCAGCCAAGCGATCTCCCTCCTCTCCAAGTCAAACCGAGCAGCGGAAGCGGCGGACCCTTGGGCACATCGGCTAGGTGACCTATGGCAGACCTTGGATGACGAGTACGAGGAGCGACACACCCCTGCCAGGGCGGCCTGAGGGGTTGAGGGGGCCGGGGAGAAAGGAACATGGTGACAGGAGGAGGATGGGTGGCAGCAGGGGAGGGATACAGGGGCGTGGTGAGGAGCAGGGGGGGGGGGGGGGGGGGGAGTGCTGAGTCTGTAAGGGTCAGAGGGAACAGGGATAAGGGAGGGCGTTTCAGGGAAGGTGCGAGGAAGCGGCGGGGTGGAGGAGGATAAGGGGAGGTCTTGTGGTATGGGAGGAACAGGGGACGGGTGGAAGATGGGGGTTCTCAAGGTCTTGTGCTGCTGTGGACCGGGCTGCTCTAAGAGCTAGGTGTGCTTAGGATGGATGGGCTTGCTCTGTTTGCTTGTTTAGTTCTGGTTCCTTGGCTGCTCCTATGTCTAGTCAAGCTAGTTACCACCTGCCATGCTTGAACCTTGTGACCCATATTAATGCATGACTGCTTGAGAGAGAGAGAGAGAGAGATGGCATAGCCTTAGTCCTTAGCCATTTCTAGGCCTCTCTTCTCTAGGATCTAGTCCTTAGCCATTTCTAGGCCTGTTTCCTTAGTATAAAGGCCCTGGATCTAGGCTAGTGAGCTCATTATTCACTGGTGAGTTAGTATCACTCTCCAAATCCGCCGGCTCGTTCGAGAGAGAGCGAGAGAGAGAGAGAGAGATGGCATAGCCTTAGTCCTTAGCCATTTCTAGGCCTCTCTTCTCTAGGATCTAGTCCTTAGCCATTTCTAGGCCTGTTTCCTTAGTATAAAGGCCCTGGATCTAGGCTAGTGAGCTCATTATTCACTGGTGAGTTAGTATCACTCTCCAAATCCGCCGGCTCGTTCGAGAGAGAGCGAGAGAGAGAGAGAGAGATGGCATAGCCTTAGTCCTTAGCCATTTCTAGGCCTCTCTTCTCTAGGATCTAGTCCTTAGCCATTTCTAGGCCTGTTTCCTTAGTATAAAGGCCCTGGATCTAGGCTAGTGAGCTCATTATTCACTGGTGAGTTAGGATCACTCTCCAAATCCGCCGGCTCGCGCCGGCCGCCTTCGGCGGCCGACGCTCGCCAGCGCGGCCTTCGGCCGCGCGTGAGGTGTGACAAGGACTAGGGGGGACAAGTCTATAATCATGGAAGGCTACAACATGCACCAGTGATAATATACAACAACAAGATCACCCCCAGGCAAGGAGATACCGCCATGGGGAAGCCCAAGGCCAGGCCTGTAACCAAGCAGGCAGGCACAGGGAAGAGGGCCACTACTCGGCCAGGATCCAACTCAACCGGCCGTCCATCCAGCGTAGCACGGATGCGGCAGCTGGTACCACGTCCCGTGGGGCCTTCAGGGCGGCAAGAACAAGCCGCCTCAGCGCAGCGGGACCAGGTCCCAAGGCGGCGCCAGGGGAGTCCGGGACCAGCCCAATCAAAGGCAGCATCTCCAGCATCTGCATCGCCGCTGACACTCCCTCCTCCTGCTCCGTTCCCGACAATACCGGAGGCACCTCCCCAGGACGTATCTGCCGCAGCTGGAAAAGGTGCAGTTGGTCGAGGACCATTGCCAACAGCGTCAGGCATGTCCCCACGTGCCCAACGCGCTGGGCGACGCGGTGGGCCCTGCTCCGCGGCGGGGAGCCCGGCAGCGAAATCCCCTCCGGAGACAGTGGGGGAGAGGGATCAGGACCGACAGGCGGAGGAGGAGACGATGGCAGAGTTGATGGCGGGGGCGACTGCACACCTGGAGCCTCCTCCGCCCTCAGATACCCCATCACCTCCCACGGGATTGGGATGCGCCTCCCGCCAAGAAACAGCTGCGGGCATCCCAATGGCGCCGGCGACGGAGCAGCCGATGAGGAGGGCTGAGGTGCAGGAGACGCCGAGGGGCGAGGCGGCGGCGGCGGCTGCGGTGGAAAGGGGAAACGTCGCAGCGGCGACTGCGCCGGTGGAGATGGTGGGGGAAGCGGCTGCTGCCGCGGAGGTGCCAGAGGAGGCTGTGACGGCATTGGGGCGGGCTGGCAGAACTGACGCCGTTTTTGGCGGCGGCTCAACTTCACGTTCTTCCAACCACCAGGGGGCACAACAGCAGACGCTGGAGCTGGGTCTGGCGGTGGATCGGGAACCGTCCGAGGCGGTGACGTTGTCTGCGTCACCAGCGCCGGTACCGGCAGCGGTGTTGGCTGCGGCGATGACTGCTGCGACCGCGGCAGGGAACCTGGCCGACGCCTCGATCGAGGGGGAGGCATCGGTGGCCGCTGTGAGCGCCGGAACATCTGCTGCTGCCGAGGGCGCAGACACGCAGGAGCGCGACCAGGCGGCGAGCGGAAGACAGGGTCACGGGACCGGCGCCCCTGGACGCGCCGCTCACGGGAGGGGCGGGAGGAAGCTCCGTGCCCAGCCAGCGCCGAGGCGGCCCGGAGCAGGGCTGGGGCCTCGCGCCCCAGGACCCCTCCGGGGCTGGAGTGAGCAAGAGCAGTCGCCACTATCGCCAGAGCGTCGACCTCCATCTGTGGGACAAGAAAGAGGGGAAGGCGACGAGGAAGCTGACGTCAGGCACGTGGCAGGACACAACGCCCCGGAGGCAGCGACTACACAAGGCCCACAGCGGGAAACACGGAGCTCTACACGCTCACAAGGAATTACATGGGGCCGTCCGAGACTGGGACTGGCACACTCACCGTGGATCCCGGCGGGAAGAGAGCCACAGGTCGGACGAGGGGGGCAGAATGACGCAAGCCGGACCGGGGAAGGAGCGCCGAGCCGTGGGGCCCGAGGAGGAGGACGCGGGGCAAGAGGGGAAAGAAGGGGCGGGGGCGCAATCGTCGGCGGAAGGGAGGCGCTTGTGAGATCAGGAACGTGGAGGGAACGCCACGATCGCCCGGAGCAGGAGGTGCCACCGACGAATCAGGAGGAGAGGGACACTGGGAATGGGGAGGACGGGGGGGATTATGTAGCCGAGACCCCCGAAAACTCAGAAGAGATCTCGCTAGAGGAGGAGGGAGACACTACAGGAAGAGAGAGGGGACGGAGGGAGATTGGGAGAAACCCCCAGGACAGAAACCCCGGTGCGAGAAACCCCCAGGAGGGAAACCCCCAAGAAGGGGAGAGATCGGAGTAGTGACGAGTGGGAGCCAGAGAGAAACCGGGCAACCCAACGTACAGTCACCGGCCGAGCTGGCGGCAAACGAGGCCATCTGGCAGCAGGCAGCCACGTGGGAAGTTGCCCCACTTCAGCGGGGGGACCAACCTTTCTTGGTTCGGAGGATGCCCCCCAAAATTTTGGAAAGTTACACCCTCTGCGTGCTGACACCACTCCTACGCCTGCAGAAATTTCCCGACTGTCCAGGTGCATGGGTGATCCTGCAATTCCTCCCGAGGCTGACCTTGCGGCCCCTTCCCGAACCAGTTCAAGGAAGTCGGTGGGTTGGGATTGAGGGAAGGCTGCACCGGTTCCAGCAAGGCAGCTGGGCGGAACATTTCGAGGAGGCTAGGGTCATCCCCGATACGGAGAACCCGTCACGCCACCAAGCGGATGACGCTGGACTCTGTGCTAGGGCGGAAGGACTTATGAAGAAGGGTAACATCTCGAAGGCAGTTGCGGCGTTACGCGCAACCCCACTCGCCGAGGCCACACCAGCGACACTCGCCGCGCTGCAGGCGAAACACCTCGATGCTGCATCGCCCCCGGCAATGTTCGTTTCTGGCTACACTCATTCGGAGCTGCGGGTAACACCAGACGACCTTCGCGAAATACTCAAGCGATGCCCGAACGGAGTGGGAGCAGGCCCATCAGGTACCTGCTTTGAACACCTCAAAGACCCTGCGCTCGCGAGTGAGGAGGTGCTCATACTCCTCGCGCAAACTATCAGCTACCTCCTTAGCACCTTCCAGACGCAGGCGGTCCGCGATTTGCTACTGCCCTCGAGACTCATCGCTCTGGAAAAACCGGGAGGGGGCGTTAGGCCCATCGCGATAGGAGAAGCAATACTTCGCGTAGTGGCAAAGGCGGCTTTGAGGGAACTAGCACAGACCATTCGCGAATACTTCCTCCCCGTTCAGTTTGGGGTGGCAGTCACAGGCGGCGCAGAGTGCATCGTCCACTCAGTTCGATCTCTGCTTAAGGAGGACGAGAGCCTAGTAGCGCTACAGCTCGATATCGAGAACGCCTTCAACAGTGTCGAACGGCCGGCGTTCTTTCAGGCGCTCTCGCAATCGAGCTTGTTATCACTCCTACCCCTCGTACGCACGCTTTACGACGGCCCGTCTAGGCTTTTAGTGGACCACAAGCTGGGCGTCGATCAGATCATGAGCAACCGAGGAGTTCGCCAGGGTGATCCGCTCGGTCCGCTCCTCTTCGCAACGGCAATCCAACCGACACTTCTGAGCACGGCAACGCTACTCCCCGAGGTGGCGATCGTCGCCTACGCCGACGACATCACCATTGTGGGCCCTCGGGACGCGGCCTACGAGGCTTTTGTCACCATCACACGGGAGCTCCGATCGGTTGGCCTCCGCTGCAACATCGCCAAGTCCTCGGGGTGGGGACCGGATACGGAAGGGGGGAATGAGATCCCACCACCACAGGGCCTGCCCATGAACACCAACGGCATCGGAGTTTTGGGAAGCCCGATCGGCACGCCCGAGTTTTGTACGGACAAGGCACAGACAAGCCTCACAGAAGCGGCCGCACCACTACCCCTGATTGCTCAGCTGCACCCACAGCACGCTATGCTAATACTCTCGAGGAGCATCTCCCGCAGAATATCGTACCTGCTGCGGACCACCCCGGCTACAGTGCTGGAGAGGGAGGAATGGAGGTCGTGGAGCGAGACTCTGATGGCGACAGCCCTGGCGGCGGCAAAGCTACGGGTCCCAGCGAGTGAGCTGGAACAGAGCCTGTTGTGGCGGCAAGGAACCCTACCCGTCAGGCTGGGGGGGCTAGGCATCATCGACCCTACCTCGGAGGCACCGGCAGCCTACATCGCGTCAGTAATGGCAGCCCACACCCTACTGCGGCAGATGAACCTGCCAGAGGCGTACCTGCTGAAGAGGGCGGTCACACGGCTCGACCATGCGTGGAGCCCTGCCCCACCTGAAGTTAACCAGCTGGCCCCACTGGAGGCAGCCCTGCCGGCTTCAGCACGAACCGCACTACATGCGTTCAGGGAGCAGCCATCATGACAGGGTAACCTGCAGCTACTACTCTCCCGCCAAATCTATGAGAGGCGAGCAGCGGAACTACTGGCTGACACGATCAAAGACCGCCCAGGCACATACCGCGGGCACGCCATCCGCCTCATCAGCCTACAGGGGGTGGGGGCAGGGGACTGGCTACACGCTGTGCCTTCGAGAGCTGACCTTACATTTGCCCCTGGTCAGTTCTCCTTGGCGCTGGGGTTCCGCATGGGCATGTCCATGCCGGTCACTGAGAAGTGTCCCTGCAAGAGAGAGTATTCAGACATCAACGACACGAGCGTGCCGAACCATCTCCTTAGGTGCGGGTACGGGGGCGACGTCGTTAGAACGCACAACGCGCTAGTGTTTGCAGCCCTCAGGATGGCAAGGGAAGCGGACTTCACGTGCTTCCACGAGACATCGGCTTTTTCCCCACCGATCCTCAGGAAGAGGGGAGACCTGGCGATTCGAGACAGGGAGTCAAACGAGACCTGGGTTACAGACGTGACAGTGACTGACCCTGTGCTCCAGCAGCGCGACACCAGGGCACGGAAACCACCGGGGTGGGCGGCTGAGGAGGCATCGGCTAGGAAGCACAGGGAATATGAGGATCGGCCAGACTACGTCGGCTTCTTTGGCCTCGCGGTTGAGACGTATGGGGCTCTGTCCTCGGACACACAGGAGTTCCTACGGCTACTGGCCACCTCAGCAGCCAAGAAGAAATACCGCCAGGGGAAGTTGACAACGACGACTGCACGGCTCACTGCACACTACCGGCAGCGCTGGTCTGTGATGCTGCAGCGCTCCCAGGCAACATCCTATCTGAACAAGTCAAACCTCTCTGATGAGGCAGCGTTCCCCCAGGCTGCTAGGGACCCTTGGGAACCTAGCCTGGGGGACCTCTGGCAAGTGCTGGAGGATGAGCTGGAGGTTGTGATGGCTCAGTAGGTAGGAGTGGGTGTTGGCCAGTGATGTAGCCATGGCTCGGTTGCTGCATGATTGGCCTGAATGGCCTGCCTGCCTGCGCCCCTGACCGTGCTTGGCCTTGCCTGACAGTGCCCTGTCTCGCTGGTTTGCCTTGCCTCGCCTTGTCTGCTTGCCATGCCTCACCTGACCGGTTTGTCTGTGTGCAGATGTTCTGCTTGCTTCACGTTCCTGCCTTGCATAATTAGTAGCTCCAATGCCTAGGCTTGTCTAGCTCTATTCCTACCATGCCTGTACCCCTATGAACCTATCAATGAAGGACTGCTTGAGAGAGAGAGAGAGAGTGAGTGAGAGAGAGAGAGAGAGAGAGAGAGAGAGAGAGAGAGAGAGAGAGAGAGAGCGAGAGCGAGAGAGTCTGGTGCCAAGCAAGGAACTGGAGCAGAGTCTGGTGTGGAGACAGGCAACGTTGCCGATTGCGTTGGGAGGAGTGGGGTTGATAGACCCATTGTCGGAAGCACCAGCGGCATCTCTCGTCCCTGAAGGCGGCACAGACACTGCTGCAACAGATGCCGCCCTCACCGAACCATCACCTGCAGCTGGTGGCGGAACTGGTGTCACCTACAGGAGCGGGGGGGCGGGGGTGGGGGGTGCGCTAATCCGGGATCTGCAGGCCAGGCTGCTTGAGACAGCGCGGGAGATCCTGAGGGATCCAGGGGACAACACAGGTGGAAGGGGCCGCCTACAGGAGCAACTGTCGCAGCAGATAAATCTCCACCGGGCGGCGGAACTTGTCGGCAACACAAGGATGGACAGACCGGGGAAAGACAACGGGCACATAGTTAGGCTGCTCAGCCTGCACGGGGTGGGGGCCGGAGACTGGCTGCACGCCATCTCCACGCGGGGGGATCTCACATTCTCGCCGGGGCAGTTCGGAATAGCCCTAGGTTTTCGCCTAGGCCTGGTGCTGCCGGTGACTGACAACTGCCCATGCCATGGGGACCGGGCAAAGATCGGGGATCTCAGCTTACCGAACCACCTGCTGCGATGTGGGGAGGGGCCGGACCGCACTAACACGCACAACATGCTGGTGTATGCGGCATTGCGCATGGCCAGGGAGGCGAACTATCTTGCCCTGCACGAGACCACGGTCTACTCGCAACCTATTAACCCCAAGCGACCTGACCTGGCTTTTAAGGATAGGGAGTCAGCCAAAACGTGGGTGACTGATGTCACGGTGACGGATCCGGTCCTGCAACGCCGCGACACAAGGGCGGTGAAACCACCAGGATGGGCGGCCAAGGAGGCGGCGAGGGGGAAGAGGGGACTGTATGAGGGGCGGCCGGACTATGTGGGGGTGCTGGGGCTGGCGGTAGAGACATACGGAGCCCTAGCACGAGACACACAGCGTTTCTTGTGGCTAATGGGAACATAGGCAGCAAAGAAGAAGCATCGGCACGGGAGGCTGACCACAGTGGCCTCCAAGCTCACCGACCACTACAGGCAGCGCTGGTCGGTAACGCTACAACGGAGCGAGGCGAACACCTTCCTGGCAAAGTCAAACCGAGCCACGGAAAGAGCCTATCCCCAAGCCCCGGCAGACCCATGGGAACCTCGCTTGGACTGGGGACCGCCCCTAGACCTGTGAGGGGCGGGAGCTTGGGCCCTCGGGGAGGGCTCTAAGGGAGCGGAGCAGCTGCACAAGGGCAGGGAGCAACCCAGCCACTATGGGGGCCGTGTGCCGTAGAGATCCTTAGGGGTTGGGGTAGTGGCTAGGCCCTTGTCTTGCTTCTCTTGGCATGCATGTATTGCCTGGTTGTACCCCGTATATTATTAATGGACTGCTTGATAGAGAGAGAGGAGGAGGAGAGAGAGAGAGAGAGAGAGAGAGAGAGAGAGAGAGAGAGAGAGAGAGAAAGAGAGAGAGAGAGAGAGAGAGAGAGAGAGAGAGAGAGAGATGCTTAGTCCTCCAGCCCTCTCCAGCCTAGTATAAAGGCCCTAGGATCTAGTCCTGGAGCCTCATTATTTAGTTTCTGGTTCGTTTGCTCTCCTAACCGAGCGGCTCGCGCCGGCCGCCGAAGACAGCGCGGCCTTCGGCCGCGCGTAAGAGGTGGCAAGTACAACCATAGCAGCACTACTACAACTAGCAACGGCATACACACATGGCAGAAATAACAACCTACTAGCAAGGCCATGGAGCAACCACAAGCGGAGGCTACATCTGATCCGCGTCATACACAGCAAGCAAGCCCCGACATCGTGCGATGCAGCTCACGCACCAGCATCGTGCCTGCGGCGATCGCCTCGGATTCAGTCCCTGCATGCAACAGGCGGCGCAACCCACGCACGGCCGAACCCAGCGGCCCGACCCCCGCAAGCCCACCCCGCGCGGGCGCAGCCAACACGGGCGCCAGCAGCTCGGCGAGACGATCAGCCGCCGCAAGACAATCGCCCCGGGGGCCGCCCACCAGTGAGTCGCCCTGGGAGAGGGCGGCGTGGCCATACACCTGCACCAGATGTACGACCCGCAGAGCCTCCGAGAGACGCCAGATCTGACCAAGGGTCACTTCGGGAACCGGAACCGTGCGCTGAGGCCCCAGCAGCGCCTGGAACGGGTGCGCCGCACCTACGGACGGGGGAGGGGGATCCACAGGCAGCAGGGACGGATATTGCACAATCACGGGCCCCCCTGCCGTGGTCAAAAACTCAACCCCCGCTATAGGGGGTACCCACGGCAGCTGGCGGGGATTCCCCGGGACGGGGGTTGAGGCGGCGGGAACAGGAGGAGGAGGAACAATCGGAGGGGGACGAGGAGCAGCCTGGGCAGAGGGCGCAGTTGGAGGAGGCGCTACTGGGGTCTGAGCAACACGCGGGGAGTTGCTCTGGCTCGCCTGCCCGTTCCGCTCCTCGCGCACAGCAGCAGATACCACGCGCTGCAGGTCAGCCATCGTTACCGGCTGGTCATACCCCCAGCCGCCACCCCGCTGACGCGGCCCCCACCAGCCGCCTCGGCCGCCGCGTTGCGCTGCCCAGTTCGTCTGGGAACCGCGGCGACGAGGGGAATTGTGGCGGCGCCGGGACGTCTCGCGCTCGTCCTGCCGCGCGGGGGATTGAGGCAGCTGCTGACGACGGCCAGGAGACGGCGGACGCTGTGCAGACAGCACAGGGGGATTTGCCACCGGCGGAGCAATGGGAACGGCCACGGGCGGCGCGGACAGACCCGCCGCAGGCGGAGCAGCCACAGGCGGCGCAAGGGGAGCAGCTTCAGGCGGCGCGAGAGGAGCAGCCACAGGCGGTGCGAGAGGTGCAGCCACAGGAGGCGCGGGAGGCGCAGCCACAGGCGGTGCAGGAGCAGATCCCGCCAGCACAGGCAGAGGAGACACAAGCGCCGGAGACGGTGCAAACGGTTGAGCCGGAGCGGCGGGAAGCGCCGGCTGGCCCAGGACGTCAGTGGTGGCGGACCCCACCGACTGGGCCGGCACGCCGCCGTCAACAATCGCCCGCTCGGCGGCCGCAGACGGAGCGGCGGGGTCGGCAGCTTGAAGAGCGCCAAGCGGAGCAGACGCAGCAGTTGGCGCAGCGAGAGGGACAGGCGGCGCGACGGGAAGAGGCGCCGACAGCACAGGAGCCTGGCGACCACCGTCGCCAGGCTGAGACGCCGGCGCTTCGGGAAACGACGGTGCGGGGCGAGGAAGGTTTCCAACGTCTTCTGTCACGGGCTTCGGAGCAGGAAGTGTTGGGGGGCCCGTCGCCATGGTCCCCGTTCCGGAGGCAGGCGGTGGCATTCCGTACGCAACCGACACAACGCCAGCGCGCATTGGCGAATAATCGGTCGGCCCAGCAATCACCATCGAGGGGCCGTGGAGGACGAGGCTGAGGGAGAGTGGCAGCTAGCGGTGATGGAGGTGGACCGGAGAATGGCTTCCAGGCGGCAGGGAGACAGGCTTTAAGAGCTCTAGAACGGGCTTATGAGGAGGAGGATCGAGGGGACCCTTCTTATAGGGAGGAGCCGCTGCCACTAAGTGAGAGTGACGAGGAAGAAATTGTTGAAGCTGAGAGTCTAAGGCCTGGGAGGCAAGCTGCCGAGCATGAGACGGGCGTGGAAGGAGGAGTGCCACCGGCGAATCGGACGGCTACGATTCCAACCCCTGGTCAGGACGGAGCACCAAGGCGCCCTCAGAGGAATCAAGCCGCGCGCAATGGCAGTGCAACAACAATTCAAACACATTGCCCCCGCTACTACTCGCCGGGGGAATTGGCGAACCGAACAGACCTGTTCGTAGTCATCGCTGATTCGGACGTGGCGGCCCTTTGCGACAGTCGTCAGCCATCCCTGTCACGCCGATTACCGCCCAATTTATGCCAGCTGTTTTCACTGTCGTTACTCACCCCGCTCCTTCAGCTTGCGCGAAATCCGGATTCGGTCGCAGGGTGGCGACTTCTTCTATTTCTACCGCGGCTCACACTGCGCCAAACGTCGCCAAGAAGACCGAAGTGGCCCGAAGTCAAAACTCGTCTCAGAGCTTTCCAGCGTGGCGGAACCAGCATTTGGCTGGTTGGGCAAAGACAAAACAGGTTCTGTTTTTAGGACCTGAACCTGGTTGTTGTTTTCCCAGGTTGGAAAAACAGAACCTGAGGTTGTTTACCAACCCACCACCTGCTGTTTTGTCCAGCCAGGTTGGTTCTGCTGCTTGGAATTATTTGGGATCATCCCTGGTTGTTCCCAGGTTGATTCCCAAGGTCCTTGCTAGCTAGAGCTGTTTATTCCTTCTCTGTTTGTACCTGAATATAGTGAAATTGATTCAAGCGAATTCCTTCCTTGCTGGAATTTCGTTTCTACGCGGTGCGACAGCGGAATGCTACCCGAGTCAACGCTAGTACGCTATCACTCCAATGCTAGGCAAACGCTGTCCGAGCCATAACTTCGTAATGGCAGAACTTTTCGCGAGGCAAGTTGAATCATTTTAAAGCTCTTGGAGCGAGCTTCGATGTAGGAAATTCTCAGCTTAATCCGATCGACGGTCTGCACGATACGCTGCGCGACGTTCAAGGTACTCTTGCTGTTTTGACTAAGTCCCTCTTGATCCCTCTCTCTACAAACTCAGACCCGAGGATAGGGGCTGGTCTTGTACCAGGCACCCAAGGACCCTTGGAGGTGACCCCGAGGAGAGGTTTTAAGTTTGATAAAGTCTTAATAGCTTGAGTTTATTAGGCCCTTACACCAACAGGCATCGCCGCAACGGGGGTCACAGGCGCCGACAGAACCAGCACGACTGGTACAGCAAGTCAGGGCCAATCAAACGCGGATTGTCTGCACTCGATCGTAGTGCAATTTCAAACTTAGAAGCAAAATCGGCGAGACACGTCGTTTCTAGAGCAGTTGGTATACTCTTGTATCGTTCTATTAGAGCGTACGGTTGATAGATATTTGTGCTATCTAATTGTGATGCCTGCAACTCACTGATTGTCTTGAGGGTTAACAATCGTTCGGTAGGTGGGGCTGTATACACAAAGATTACCTGTCGTGTTGTCATGCGATACCTTAGTCTAATGAGCACATAACAAGCCTCTTGTGAGTTCAGCATCGCATTACCAAGAAATCGCAAAACTGTCTTAATACCACCATTTTGTGGTCGCGCCTTTTCGACAGCTTGCCGCATCATAACGCTCATACTTTTACTCGCCTTGGTCATGTACGAAACAATATATGCTGCAACGCTGTACGGATCAATGCACAACTGGACATCCATATCGTCATTCCATGCACGCAAAATGACTGGATTGTAGCTATATGTAGTCATCACTCACATTACGACAAAGAACGAGCGTAACACGCTTGAGGGTGGATCGAATCGCCATTACGTAGTCACACAAGGAAAGCCCTAAGATCTCTAAGAATGAATCGAACGTACTAGTAGAGGATGACAATCGTTCTAATTGCTCCTTTATAAGGCTCACATGAATTTTCTCTCTTATCTTCCCTTTGTGTTAGTGAAGTAGGCATGGGGTGCAATACCATTGTAGATGGAAGAGGAAATCTTGGAAACCCAAATCTGCATTTCTTTTAACGCTGACAAGATCGAGAATGCTTATGGGTTTGTAAACGCAAGAGTTGAGAGTCTAATCTTCAGACGACGAACTGATGTGCTTATTCGCGAACGCAATAATTTCTTCTATGCTATCACAATTGTCTTCCTTTGTTGTTTTTCTCCAAAGAACAGCGTGTGTGTGTAGTGCACCCTGATGTTGAAACTCGTCGAACGAGAAATAATCTGCGATACCTCCCAGTACGTGAGATAAATTATTAAGTAACCGATGAAACAATGCCTTTCTTCTGAATTCGTAATATCAAGTGCATGTAACTGGATCGTTTCTAACCAACGTACAAATCGTATCAAAATCGAGCGGCACGCTTGGACCATTCGGTATTTTTGCTGGATTCTCACGCAATTTGTTGAATCTTAAGAATATTTCTTGGAGATCGGTCCATTTTGTGTCCGCCATTGATAACGTTAAAAAAAAATGTTGGTCTTCCTAATTGATGCAACAACGCAAAAAAATGTTATCTTGCCTAACCCTTGTTGCGATCACGTTTTGAACCTGAAGGATCTTTTTTTTTGTACATTTTGAAGAAGATATTTGGAATAGTGGTCGAACGACGACTGTTTATGTGTTTCAGCTCCCAATTGGCTTTATCCGAATATGAAATATTCACATTACGTGATCCTCCACATCTTCGTTGATCACAATAAATCATTCGAAAGCTTAACTCTATAACATCTTTATCAAGTATAATGCATAGTGGTTTTGCATTTTCGTCAGGCGCCATCTGGACTATGCATTGTGAGGGTTGTTGATAAAAAGGTTCTTGTACTAAGAGAGTATCAATCACACCAACATTGTGATAATCAGAATCCTCACTTTCGTCTGAGTCGTAGTTGCTGATCCACATGGTATTTCAATGTTATTGTTGTTACTATCATTCGATGTTGACACATGGTCTCTACACTCTAATTGTTTCATATTAGATTTGTTGAGATGGATGCCGTGATCTTTAAAAATATCTTCATTGCAAAGAAAACGCAATGCTTTCAAAATTTCTGTTGGGCGTACATTTTGTTCATAAGCAAGCTAATTGTACTTTGATAATATGCGTAACATCTGGTAATCGTGGAAGAGCCTGTACCATTTTATCAACCTTTCACGGGGATATTTATTACCCCACCACAAATTCCAAATCGCTTCCCAACAGGCAACGAATGAATTTTCATGAATGGTATACGAGGGCTCACTAATCGTTCTTCTGGTGTTGTTATATCCGAAATATCATCTGGTCTCGTAGCGAAACCATACCGATTAATGTTAGACAAAGGTGATGCTTTTCCATTACTTTCATATTTTGTAGAATATCGACAGATACGTTTGAATGATCCCTCTATCTTTGATCCAACCATGTTATGCTCAAAATGCAATGTTCCGCATGCTTTGCACTCTATATAGGGACCGCACTTGGAGTCTTGATGAAACTTGATCAATTGTTTGTCTTTTGTTTTTGGCGTAAAAGGTTTCGTTTTTATCGATACGTCTTTAAACTTCAAGTTCAGGTCGCTATTTGGAATAGGAACGCCAGAATCAACGTTCAATCCGAATGTTACATCCATAGCATACCCCTGCGTATCGCCTATTTTTGATGTATGAAATATGCCCTTGCAAAGGCTGCATCGGCAGCATGTTGGAAACCAGAAAACGAATATGGCTTCTTGTTGTGCTTGACAACAAACTTGAAGTCATGCGCGATCGCTCCTACACCAACATATCAATTTTCATGTACGCCTTCTGTATGCGTATACTCACGACAGATACAAAAAGAACATTGCAGAGCATGATGCTCGTATACATCCTATCTTTTCGAACAAACTCTTACAGGTCGTTCTTCGCGATCGTTACCTTGATGACTAGCATGCAAAGCCATAGAGGCATATGTAGAACAAACGGTATCGACGCTAGCGACAGAATCACATGAAAGCTTATGCAAATGATTATCAACCAACTCCACGAGACTTACAGAGTTGTTCTGTGAATCCATGCGGTTTTGGCCTAGAAGAACCTCTGGTACGTTGGCTATCCTAATGTCCATCATATACTCACCTGACATATATCACGTGCCGTATACGATGCCGTTTTCAGCAGGAACAAGTAACGAGTAGTGTGCTCCAGAATAATCGCAGTGCAAATGCATCACACGCTGGGTAGGCGTACCTTGTGATGCCCGATAACAAGCGACAACTCTCGCCGTGTGTGCTCTGCCTCTGGACACGCGATGAAGGTGGCTGGTGTAGGACAAGCTGCATTTAAGGGAGCGAATGACAAGCCAATGGTGCTGCACGACGTTTTGCTTGTTCCCGACCTCAAGGCCAACCTCTTCTCCCTCCGTAAGCTCGCCAAGGCTGGGGTGAGCACTATTAAGGATGGGGCACACACTTAGAAGAGGCAGCTGGGCAACCAGGTACTTTGGGTCTGCACGAGAGCAAAGACGTGTACAGATCCATGTGGCAACTGCCGGCATTGGCATGGCATAGTGGGGGGCAGGCTAGAAAGGGGTCTGCGTCCCAGGGGGAGTGCAACGGCGTGGGAGCCATTGGCCAGATCTAGGAAGATGGATTGGGCATCAGCACACCAACGCTTGGGACATGTGGCAATGCACTTGCTGAAGCAGGTGGAGAAGGATGGGGACGTAAAGGGCTTGAAGCTGAACGGCCAGCCGCCTGATGAGAACTGTCAAAACTGTTTGCTCTCAAAGTTTACTGGTTTCCCCTTCCGTAGTGTGGCTGACAGGAGTAAGAAGCCGTTGGAGCTGGTCAATATGGACTTGGTGGGGCCGCTATCGGTGCAAGGGCACAAGGGGGAACGGTATTTCCTAACTATGGTGGATGATTGGAGCAGGCTGATGTGGGCGTATCCGCTGAAGCTGACGGACCACACTGCCTCCACGATACGGGAAGATTGGCTATCGTTCGTAGAAAAACAAGCAGAATGTGTGGTGAAGCGGATGCGGACGACCAGGGTGGTGAGTTCTTTTGAGCCGAGATGGCCGCTTGGATTAAAAAGCAGGGCATTCAAAGGGAGCTGACCACGGCTTACACCCTACAGTCCAGCGGTGTACCAGAACGAGCGAACCGGACCATTCTAGAGACAGCGATGACGCTGCTAATAGAATCAGGGGTGGGCAATTCCATGTGGCCCCATGCTGTCCGGCACGCTACCGTGGCTAGGAATAGAGTGCTGACCAAGGTTGGGGATGACTCATGGGTGCAGTTGGAGAGGTGGCTTGGAAGGAAGCCGCCGGTGGACATGCTGAGGGTGTTCAGTTGCATGGTAGTCGCCCACATCCCCTAAGTCCACCGAAGTAAGTTGGGGACGAGTTCAATCTGGTGTCTGCATTTGGGACTGGTTGCTGAGAGCAAGAGATGGCTGCTGTGGGAACCATGCAAGGGTGTGTTGTTTAACAGCAGAGATGTGAAGTTTGTTGAGGGCATGATATATGGGAGCTGGGAGAAAACAACTAGAGGCCAAGGTGTCCCAGCAGATGGAGCAGGTCACCATGCAGCTGGACCTGACTCCTAAGTGTGTTGGAGGAGGGAGAGGAGGCAGCTCAGAGGGTGGTGATAGAGAGAAGGTACAGGAGGCACCTGCTGGTGGAGGAGATGGTGTGAAGACTAGTGGTAGCACTAGTGAAGGTGCTGGATCTGAGGGAAGCGAGCAGCAGCAAGGCAAAGCTAAGGTAAACTACCATCAAGGAGAAGCTGAAAGGTGCTATAGTGAATGGATGGAAAATACCCGTCACCAGGCCAGGACGTACCCGTAAGGCCACTAGGAAGCTGATTGCATTAGCTGATGTAGCAGAGCAGCAGCTTGGGAATGAGGAGGCCATGCTGATTCTACCACATGGGTATGACCCGGATGAGAAGGATGAACTTGCATACTGTATTCTTGCCCCTGAACCAGAGGAACCAGCTAGCATAGAGGAGGCTCTAGCTAGGCCACATAGGGACAAATGGCTGGCTTCTAGGGATGCTGAATACTAGAGTCAGCTAGAGAATGGGAGTTGAGATCTAGTGGTGCTGCTTGAGGGAAAGAAAGCGGTACAGTGCAAGTGGGTGCTGAGGATCAAGACCGATGACAAGGGGCAGGTCACCATCCACAAGAGTATGTTGGTGGCTAAGGGGTTTCAGCAGAAGGAGAAGCAGGCCTTTAATGAGATCTTTGTCAACGGGAGTTGTATTAGGCCCCGTCCTCGCTTGGGCGGAGCCGACCTCGTGGTCGGGTGTGCGAGGGAGTGCATGCGACCTACAGCTGTGGGCGAGCGGGCCAACGAGGGTGGCCGACCTGCCCGGGGGCCATTGCACTGGCGCCGACTTCTGGGGGCCAAATTTTGGGTGGTCGACCTGGTGGTCGACCTGACTTGGTGGTCGACGAAGAGAGGCGCCGATGTCGACCTCGAAAAGAGAGTCTGGGAATGCCGAGCAGCTGGGTGTTGAGCTGCTGGGCGTCGAGTACCAGGGCGCCGAACTTGGGGACGCAGGGCTTGCGTAGCTTGCGACCGGCAATGCTGGTCGACCAGGCGTGGTTGCCCGGTCGACCGGGATACCCAGGTGACGTGTGTGAAGGTCGCCGGGGGTGGTTTCTGCGAGGCCGACCTTGGAAGTGGTATCCCGAGGTCGACGTGGCTGGTGGGCGCAGTCGCTGGTGTGGAGTTTGCCAGGCGTCTGCGCTGTGCTCGTGACAAGGCGTGGAGCACCAACCAGCTGCACGCACCTGCGAAGCAGGTGTACCGTTGTTCTGCGGGTGCAACGCTATGCAGCCGACTTGCTGCAGCGTTGGCACACCGTGGACTTGCAACGTTGGCAAGCCGCGACTTTGCTCTGCTGGAGCGCAGTCGACCAAGTTGTGCTGACACGCGGTCGACCGTGCTGTGATGGAAGTCGACCAGCAGCCTTGCTAATTCTGATGAAGTCTTGCATGCCAATGTTGTTGCAATCATTGTTCTCAACTTTTGCTAGTGAAACTCTTGCAGTTTTGCCCTGTGAATCCACAAGTGCTAGAGAACGACTAAGGAACGAACGAACACAGAGATCACTCAAGCCACTTGCCTAGCCCGTAGTCTAGCTCCCCTTGAAGTAGTTGTCTCCGGATGCGGTGAGCGTGGATCCAACACGCGACTTACCTTTCAGTTAGTTCGACGTAGTTTTCACCTATCTAATTCGTGTTTGTAGGCCGGCGGCTGTGCGGTTGTCACGATGGTAGGCGCCGTAGGTGACGCAGGAGTGGTGGACACCCTGGAGGCACGGCTGGAGGACGTGAGGAGTCTCTATGAGGCCAACGAGTACGGGCCAAACCTACCGTTGGCGGCCATCGAGGCAGGCATCCTCTCGGTGTGGGCGGAAGAGCACCCTACTCGACCAGCCTCTCCTCGACCGGTAAACGACGAAGGCGGCGTCAACGTGGGCATCAACGCCGATGGTGACCAAGTCGGCAGCAGTGCGGGAGGCATGTGAGGCAGCGAGTTGTGTTTCACGCCGATTAAGTCGGCGGTGTTCAGGCGCGAGGGATGCAGTCGACGGCGGCTGCAGGGTCCTCACAAGGCGACGTCGGAGGTCGACGAAGCAGTTTGTCGTCGATGTCAACAACCCGCGTGACAGCGGGCGGGATAGCACCAAGCTACAGCTACTTCAAGTATACGCCGGACAGGATCTTGGTCACCCCCCTACTAGTTGGTCGACCGGACATTCTCACATGGAATGAAGCTATCGAGCCCCAGCTGGAGATGGCCGGGTTGATCGGCTTCGCCCGCGGCACCATGGCGATGCTGTCGGAGCACTACCCCGAACTGCGTGTGGAGTTTCGCGTTGTGCAGTTGCTGAACTTCACGGTCATCTCGCGGTGCTGTTCGCCGGGCTTGCAGAACGCCTTAAAGCTATGCAGGTCACCGACGACCTGTACATCGGCCAGCTCAAGGAGCAGATGACGCATCTGAAGATGGGCGACCAGGAGACAGCAACAGACTACTGCAACCGGGCGCGGAGACTTCTCGCCACGATGAGGATGTCCGGCGTGCAGTACTCCATGGCGTCGTACATCACCCATGTCCTGAAGTCGCTGCCAAGCAGCTACAACCTGATGAAGCGGCTGTCAGTGGTGCCGAGCACGCGGGCGATGCTCAACGAGGACTCCCTAACCTCGTACATCCTGCGGGACGAGGTGATGCAGGAGATCGAGCGGTCCTTGGAGCTCCTGCTGCAGGCGAACTACGTCGCTCTAATGAAGCACGGAAGCCAACCGGGGCAGCGCGGGCAGTCTGGTGGCGGTGGTAGCAGTAGTTGGAAACCGGCCAAGGATGCTAACAAGAAGAAGTCGGCTCATGGCGGTCAAGGAGGAGGAAGTCGGCTTCGGGAGTGCTGGATCTGCCGCAGCCCCAATCACCTCTCCTTCGAGTGCCCTGACCGCAGTGAGTCCGACGACGATGACGCCAAGGGAGGACGCGGGATGTCGGGCAGTCGTCGTCCACGTCGAGGAGGAAACCAGCCGCGTAAGGAGAAGTAGTCGACCGAGTCGTTGACCTCGGCGAAGGACGCCGACTCCTCTGCTGGCGGCAAGGGGCGAGATGACAAGGAGGCGTCGTGCTCGCTGGTCGGCATCGTGGAGCCAACCGTCTCGCTGGCGCCGGAGGTTGGCAAGGGCTTCCAGGCGATGACAGCAACTGTACAGGCGAACCCGTCGGTGATCCTGCTCGACAGTGGCTGCTCCCACCGTCTGATGAGGACAATGGAGGTCTTCGTCAACCTGCAGCCGAGCGGCGACGTCAAGCACGTGCGCGGCTTCAATAGGGCGCTGCAGGACGTCCAGGGCCGAGGTACTATCGCTCTGCAAAGGGAG
Organism: Closterium sp. Naga37s-1; assembly: GCA_947471745.1. Lineage (NCBI taxonomy): Eukaryota > Viridiplantae > Streptophyta > Zygnematophyceae > Desmidiales > Closteriaceae > Closterium > Closterium sp. Naga37s-1. Next base: position 2,774,175 of record CANJKZ010000170.1, on the reverse strand, counting down.
GCCGGAACACAGTTGCTGATTCCCGATGTGCCCTACGTTCCGGGCATGCACGCGAACCTGCTGTAAGCTGGCCAGCTGAAGGAGAACGGTGTGAAGCTGAAGGAGGACGGCGATGGGATGTTGCTCGTCACAGCGGTAGGGGACGTCATCGGCCGGGTGTCCTACACTGGCTGGGTACTCTGTACCAACCTACGTCCCTGCTCGACAAACACTACGACGTCCACGACAGAGGTAGTGGCCCTGCGGACGATTGTCTTAGCGACGAAGTCCACGCCGGACCGGCTGCATGCTAGGCTTGCGCATATCGGTATGGACACCATCCGGAGCTCGGTGAAGCACGAGGTCGGCATTGGGCTGGATCCCAAGTTGGCGTCTGGCGCAAACACCATCCCTGACTAGGGCTCCGACGCCGACGACGTGCTGGCCGTCGTGCACATCGACCTGTGCGGGCCATTTCGGGTGGCTGCCAAGGATGGCAGCTTGTACTTAATGCTGTTGAAGGACTGTAAGACCCGCTACGTATGGGTGAGGCCGGTTGCCAAGAAGTCGGACGTGCTGCAGGAGTTTGTGCAGTGGTTGGCGATGGCTGAGCGGCAGACGAAGAAGTCGGTGCTCATGCTACGTTCTGACCGGGGAGGTGAGTTCCTCGGGAAGGACTTCATCGCCTTCGTTGACGGAAAGGGGATCGTCCACGACCTCACCTGCCCGTACACACCGTAGCAGAACGGCATGGCGGAGCGGGAGATGCGGACGGTGGTGGAGTCGGTGCGGACGATGCTGCTGCACATGGGCGTGCAGCATCACTGGTGGCACCTCACTCTGCGGCAGGCCGTCTGGGTCTGCAACTGCCTTGAGAGTTGGTGCTGCCAACGGGGACGACGCTGTACCAGCTGCTCATCGGGAAGAATCCCGACTTGTCGCTGGCACACATGTGGGGTTGCATGGCGCAGTTCCTGGTCCCCGAGCAGCAGCGCGGTGGAAAACTGAAGGCGAAGGCTAGGTGGGGCCTTCATCTCGGCGTGTCGGAGGAGAGCAAGGGCTGGGAGCTCCTCGACATCACCAACAACAGGGTGGTCACCACGTCGGACGTGGTGTTCTATGAAACTATGTCGCTGGAGGATTGGAAGTCGGAGCATCATGGGCCGGCGTCAGGGCGGACACAGGTCAACCCGCCGACTGACACCTCGACGACGACGCTTCCTCTGCTCGCCGATATCGGTGGGCTTGCTGATAATGAGGACGCCGAGGGCGTCCGCCCTCGTTCCCCTTCCCCTGCCCCTCCCGCCCCTCCTTTTGTGACTGACTTGCGTGGGCTGACTCCGGTGTCAGCCTCCGGCGATGAGGGGAGAAGTGGGGCGTCGCCTGTGGCGTCGGCCATACGCATTGCCGGTGGCCGATGTGACGCTGTAAAAGTCGGCGTGTATTATGTAAGTTTCTGAGAAGTGAAATACAGCCCTGGTTGAGAGAGATGTACTTCGAGATTCGCTGCAACCGCTTGTTGTCAACCCCCGCCTATGACAATGACTCCCCGCTTGAGACCGCCACGGCTGCCACCTGGATTTTCAGAGCTACCAATGTCGGTGCTCCCGTGTGTTATTCGGGCTGCTAACCCGCTAATGAGATTCGCCTCTCTTTGCAAGGAACACGTCAATACTATTCTGGTGTCCATACAGAGGACATTGCATCGCGTTTCCAGGAGGGACAATCTCATTTGGTTTCAGCAACTAACACCAATGTCATCAAGCCAGGTTCTATGTTGGTCGCTGAGTCAGCGTTCTACTCTCAAGAAAATACTATCAAGGATAATGATATCGCTTCAAAGCGATTGCTGTTTCCAAGGTTCATTGCTCGAGCAACGCAAGCTTCCTTTGAAGGCCATTTTAAGACGCTCAGTCTGCCTGATTCTCCAGCACTTTGCTAGCTGTGGTGATTCTTTCATCATCACGTCATGCCTCCAAAAGGGAAGCCTGCCAAGCTTGCAAGCAAGATGGACCCTGCTGCTGCTGCTGTCGCTGCACTGAAAACGCCATTCGCGGGCTCTTCGGATCGTCCAGTCTCAGCTACTGCCATCCCGGCGAAGTCTGCATGTACGCTTTTTGCAGAGGATGACTCTGAATCTTTGACGCTGTCGGCCAAGCTGGCTGCTATTCGGATTGAACAAGCTGCTGGCGGGAAGACGGAAAATGGCAAGGGGAAGGATGGTGACTTTAAGGATGCGGTCTTGGATGCGGAAGAAGAATCAACTGCAGAGGATGAACATGGTGACCTGTCTGCTGCTGCTCATCGTACCTACTTCCTGGATGATGAGGATGACGGTCTGGTGGCCCATGATCCAAAGGAAGGTTTTGAAGACAAGGCGAAGGAGACCCTGGCGGCGAAGTTACGGTTCCCGCTCACGCTGCTGATTCCCAATGACCACCTGCAAGAAGTACGTCGCACGCAAGCAACGATTAAGGAGCTGCTGGGGACATGGGAAAATGAGCTTACGGAAAATGCGGCAAAAATGACGACCTTCCAAGAACTTAATCTGGGTTATATTTCGGAGAAGCTATATGGTCGTATGCAAGTCATTTTTGTCGCTGCCTCTGACGCTAACTTTGTCTGGCGTAATCGCATTGAACATCAGTGTGAGGATGGGAAGTAAATCTTCCTGGACTGGTTGTACCCGGAAGATCCTGTTGGTGTAAGGGAGTAATAAACTCAAGCTACTAAGACTTAATCAAACTTAAAACCTCTCCTCGGGGTCACCTCCAAGGGTCCTTGGGTGCCTGGTACAAGACCAGCCCCTATCCTCGGGTCCGAGTTTGTAAAGAGAGGGATCAAGAATGACTTAGCCAAAATAGCAAGAACACCTTGAACGTCGCGCAGCGTATCGTGCAGACCGTCAATCGGATTAAGCTGAGAATTTCCTATATCGAAGCTCGTCCAAGTTGCATCGCCAAAAGTTGTGCCATTACAAATTTCTGGCTCGGACAGCGTTTGCCTAGCGTTGGAGTGCTAGCGTACTAGCGTTGACTCGGTAGCATTCTGCCGTCGAATCGCATAGAAAGGAAATTTCAGCAAGGAAGGAATTCGCTCGAATCAATTGAACTATATTCAGGTACAAACAGAGAAGGAATAAATAGCTATAGCTAGCAAGGACCTTGGGAATCAATCTGGGAACAACCAGGGATGATCCCAAATAATTCCAAGCAACAGAACCAACCTGGCTGGACAAAACAGCAGGTGGTAGGTTGGTAAACAACCTCTGGTTCTGTTTTTCCAACCTGGGAAAACAACAACCAGGTTCAGGTCCAAAAAACAGAACCTGATCTGTCTTTGCCCAACCAGCCAAATGCTGGTTCCGCTGGTTTCCCCTGGCCCTGTAGCATGCAGATACAGACAAACAACATCCAACCTTCACCTAAATTGTACCCCTATAGTGCCTGCCCTGCTACACTAAAGTCAACCAAACAAAACAGTACAATTTCAAAACAGTACAACAGTACAATTTGGATAAAACTGAATCTGCGCAATCAATTCAACCGAACCGCAAAGCTTCCATCTTGGGTTCCTTTGCGAGCTCGTCCTTTCTGCTTCACTGTTCATAACGCGTACAATGTTGTGCCGAAGCACACATTGCGCGAGTACCTGCGAATGCATCAAACGAAAATTGCGAAAGCAAACAAACACACGAACATTTTATTAACACCCAAATAAATTCGCACACGAATACCCGTACAAACAGACGGTAGGATGTCGTGCAATGTGAATTTGCACCCAACACACTCCCCCTCAGCCTGCCGGCTGCATCCCCATCGTTCCATGCTAGTTCATGCTCATTCCACTCATCCGCATACAACGCCAATGAGGCTCATCCGCAAGCCTCTTGGTGAGGAAGTCTGCTGGCTGCTGGTGAGTCTTGATGTAGATCGGATTCACCGTCCCCCTCTTCACCTCCTTACGCAGCCAGTGCCACTTGATACGCATCTGCTTGTTGAGCCCATGAAGCACAGCGTTCCTGGCCATCCCAAGAGCCCCCTTGCTATCACAAAACAACGGTGTAGCAACCTTCTCCTCCTGGCCAATCTCCTCTAACAGCCTCTTCAGCCAAATCACCTCCTTCACCCCGTTGAACATTACCATGTACTCTGACTCCACGGAAGAGAGTGCCGTCCTGTCTGTTTTTTTACCTCCAACTAACAGGTCCTCCCCCAACTACGCAGATGTATCCTCCCACAGATGAGAAATCCTCCTTCTCAGAAGCCCAAGTAGCATCAGTAAAGCAAGTGAGAAAGAGCTTGCCTTCTCCAAGCCTCTCCCCCTTCTCTTTCAGCACCTCAACCCCTTTCTGCTTCACCTGTACAGATGCGGAGTACTGAACTCCAATGCTTGGGTGAGAGTTCAGGTACTTCACCACACGCTCAGCTGCATCCACCTGCTCCTCTGATGGATTCTGCACCACCCTAGCCAGCTGCCCAACAGAGAAAAAGATATCGGGCCTCGTGTGAACCGCTGTGTACAAAAGGCTGCCCAACAAGGACTGAAATTGCTGCTACTACTCGGCTTCAACCCCTTCATCCTCTGCAGCCTTCAGAAGCTTGAATTCTGCTGGCAGGGGAGTTGCAACCTTGCGCTCATTCTCAATCCCATACTTCTCCTACAGCTCCTTGATCAACTTCTCCTGGTGCAGCTTCAACCATCTCTGATCTGGATCCCTCTCCACGTGCATCCCGAGGTAGTACTATACCTCCCCAAGGTTCTGGCACTTGAAGTTCTCCATCAGCTGCTGCTGCACATTCTGGATCTCCTTCATGCTGCTGCTAAAGAGAAGAATGTCATCCACGTAAACCAGAAACAGCACCAGCTTCTCCCCCTCCCCCTTGAGAAAGAGGCTCTCATCACAGCTGCTGGTCCTGAATCCCATCTCCTCTAAAACAGCTGCCAACTTCCGGTACCAGCAGCGTGGCGCCTGCTTCAAGCCGTAGATGTACTTTTTCAGCTTGCACACCCTGCCCGTACCATCCTCATACCCAGGCGGCTGCGTCATGTACACATCCTCCTCTAAAATCCCATTGAGGAATGCCGTAGATATATCCATCTGAATGATAAATTTCCCACTAACGGTTGCATCTGCCAACAAGACACGAAGGGTAGAGGGTTTGGCAGCGGGAGCAAAAATCTTATTGAAGTCCTGCTTCTCCTTCTGCATAAACCCCTTAGCCACCAGCCTACTCTTGTAGATGGTGACCTGTCCCTTGTCATCGGTCTTGATCCTTAGAACCCACTTGCACTGTATGGCTTTCTTCCCCTCGGGAAGCACCACCAGATCACATGTCCCATTCTCTAGCAGGCTCTGGTACTCAGCATCCCTAGAAACCAGCCACTTCTCCCTATCTGGTCCAGCTAATGCCTCCTCTATACTAGCTGGTTCCTCTGGTGCAGGGGCAAGAAAACAGTAGGCAGGTTCATCCTCCCCATCCGGGTCATAGCCATGCGGTAGAATCAGCAATGCCTCCTCATTCCCAAGCTGCTGCTCTGCTACACCTGATCCTGCAGTCAGCTTCTTAGTAGCCATACAGGTACGTCCTGGCCTGGAGACGGGTGTCTCCCATCCCTTCATAACCACACCCTTCGGCTTCTTAGTTTTTTTCTGCTGCTCTCCTCCCTCGGATCCAGCAGCTCCACTAGTGCTACCGCCAATCTCCACACCATCTCCTCCACCAGCAGGTCCCTCCTGTACCCTCTCTCCATCACCACCCTCTGCAGCTGCCTCCTCTCTCTCCTCCCACATACTAGGAGTCAGGTCCAGCTGCATGGTGATCTGCTCCATCTGCTGGGACACCCTGGCATCTGGCTGTTTCTCCCAGCTCCCATACATCATGCGCTCAACAAGCTTTACATTTTTGTTGTCAAACAACACACCCTTAGATGGTTCCCACAGCAGCCATCCCTTGCTCTCAGCAGCCAGCACCAAATGCATACACCAGATTGCACTCGCCCCGAACTTACTACGGTAGGACTTGGGGACGTGGGCAACTGCCATGCAACCGAACATCCTCAGCATGTCCACCCGCGGCTTCCTCCCAAGCCACCTCTCCAACGGCACCCACGAGTCATCCCCAACCTTGATGAGCACCCTGTTCCTAGCGACGGTAACGTGCCGAACACCATGGGGCTACATCGAGTTGCCCAGCCTAGATTCTATGAGCAGCGCCCTAGCTGTCTCCACCAAGTCCATGTGGACCAACTCTTAAGGCTTCTTGCTCCTGCCAGTTACACTATGGAAGGGAAAACGGGTGAATTTGGATAGCAAGCAGAGTTCACAGTTGTCATCAGGTGGCTAACCATTCATTTTCAGACCCTTGACGGCCCCATCCTTCTCCAGCTGCTTCAGCCAAGGCATTGCTACATGCCCCAAGCGTCGGTGTGCCATTGCCCAATCCATCTCCCTAGATCTGGCCGACATTTTCACACCAACCCCTCCAACGGCGTTGCACTCCCCCTGGGATGCAGACCCCTCTCCAGCCTGCCCTCCACCGTGCCACGCCAACGCCGGCAGCTGCCACATGGATCTGTACACGTCCTTGCTCTCGTGCAGATCCCAAAGCACCCGATTGCCCAGCTGCCCCTTGTAAGTGCGTGCCCCATCCGTGCTAGTGCTCACCCCAGCCTGGCAAGCTTACGGAGGGAGATGAGGTTGGCCTTGAGATCAGGAACGATGAGAACGTCGTGCAGCACCACCGGCTTGCCGTCCGCTCCCTTAAACGCAGCTCGTCCCGCACCAGCCACCTTCAGCGCGTGTCCAGAGGCAGAGTACACCTCGTTGATCGGTGCAGCGCGTACGTCGTCCAGCAGGTCCTTGCGCGGCATCATCATCCACGCAGCGCCCGTGTCCAACAACCAATAGTCCAGGGGGTGCAGTTCTGCTCCAACCTTGGCAAAGGCATCCCCTTCCTCTCCCTGCTTTCCAATATGGAAGAACTGGCCCGCGGTGCGCTCCTTCTTCTTTTCCGCACCGCCGTTGCTCTTCGGGTTATTATTCGACGAATCGGCGACCATATTCGTGCCATTTTTCTGGTTCTGCCGCCATCCTGGTGACGATTCTGGGGGGTCCATGGTGGCAAAATGAGAGGGAGTTGCTGGTATTGTAAGAAGGAGGGGCACCCCTGGTTTTTGTGCTATAACAAACCCGATGGGAACAACCAGGAATGATCTTAAGTAATTCCAAGCAACAGAACCAACCTGGCTGGACAAAACAGCAGATGGTAGGTTGGTAAACAACCTCTGGTTCTGTTTTTCCAACCTGGGAAAACAACAACCAGGTTCAGGTCCAAAACACAGAACCTGATTTGTCTTTGCTCAACCAGCCAAATGCTGGTTCTGCTGGTTTCCCCTGGCCCTGTAGCATGCAGATACAGACAAAGAACATCCAACCTTTACCTAAATTGTACCACTATAGTGCCTGCCCTGCTACACTATAGTCAACCAAACAAAACAGTACACTTTCGAGTTGGATAGAACTGAATCTGCGCAATCAATTCAACCAAACCGCAAAGCTTCCATCTTGGGTTCCTTTGCGAGCTCGACCTTTTTGCTTGCACTGTTCATAACGCGTACAATGTTGTGCCGAAGCGCACATTGCGCGACTACCTGCGAATGCATCAAGCGAAAGTTGCGAAATAAAACAAACACACGAACATTTCATTCACACCCAAATGAATTTGCACACGCATACCCGTACAAACAGACGGCATGATGTCGTGCAATGTGAATCTGCACCCAACAGATCCGAGGTCCGTTAAGAGGAAGATGACTAACCCGTCGGTTATTGAAGTGTTGTTCCTTGGTGTTGCTGCGGAGAGCTCCCCAGAAATGCTCCATGAGGCACTTGCTGTCTCTCCGCTGAAGATCTGCAAATGTCCGGCCTTCAAGGCCGGCTTCTGCTTCCACCGCGCGGTGCACTTAGTTTCGGGCTTGGATACGGATCGGGAGAAGGGTCTGGTGGTCGCACATGAGAATGACAAGTTCCGTTGGCTGCATTTTTTCGAGAATTCGGTGGCGCCTGGCGAAAAAATCATGGTGCAGTACCCCTCCTTGAAGTGCTCGCTCTGTGGGGGGTTGGATTCGGTGCATAACCACAACGATTTCGTCACCGAGCGTCAGAATAACATCTCCAAGTTGAACCTCACAGTGGAGAGGGTCCAGGAGCTCAACGGTACAGATGGTGTCTGCTGCTTACTGTTGGTGTAAGGGCCTAACAAACTCAAGCTATTAAGACTTTATCAAACTTAAAACCTCTCCTCGCGGTCACCTCCAAGGGTCTTTGGGTGCCTGGTACAAGACCAGCCCCTATCCTCGGGTCCGAGTTTGTAGAGAGAGGGATCAAGAGGAACTTAGTCAAAACAGCAAGAGTACCTTGAACGTCGCGCAGCGTATCGTACAGACCGTCGATCGGATTAAGCTGAGAATTTCCTATATCGAAGCTCGCTCCAAGATCTTCAAAACGAACCAAGTTGCCTCGCGAAAAGTTCTGCCATTACGAAGTTATGGCTCGGACAGCGTTTGCCTAGCGTTGGAGTGCTAGCGTACTAGCGTTGACTCAGGTAGCATTCCGCCGTCGCACCGCGTAGAAACGAAATTCCAGCAAGGAAGGAATTCGCTTGAATCAATTTCACTATATGCAGGTACAAACAGAAAAGGAATAGATAGCTCTAGCTAGCAAGGACCTTGGGAATCAACCTGGGAACAACCAGGGATGATCCCAAATAATTCCAAGCAGCATAACCAACCTGGCTGGACAAAACAGCAGGTGGTAGGTTGGTAAACAACCTCTGGTTCTGTTTTTCCAACCTGGGAAAACAACAATCAGGTTCAGGTCCTAAAAACAGAACCTGTTTTGTCTTTGCCCAACCAGCCAAATGCTGGTTCCGCTGGTTTCCCCTGGCCCTGTAGCATGCAGATACAGACAAACAACATCCAACCTTCACCTATATTGTACCTCTATAGTGCCTGCCCTGCTACACTATAGTCAACCAAACAAAACAGTACAATTTCGAGTTGGATAGAACTGAATCTGCAAAATCAATTCAACCGAACCGCAAAGCTTCCATCTTGGGTTCCTTTGTGAGCTCGTCCTTTCTGCTTGTACTGTTCATAGCGCGTACAATGTTGTGCCGAAGCGCACATTGCACGAGTACCTGCAAATGCATCAAGCGAAAACTGCGAAAGCAAAAAAACACACGAACATTCCATTCACACCCAAATACATTCGCACACGCATACTCGTACAAACAGACGGCAGGATGTCGTGCAATGTGAATTTGCACCCAACACACTCCCCCTCAGCCTGCCGGCTGCATCCCCATCATTCCATACTAGTTCATGCTCATTCCACTCATGCGCACACAACGCCAATGAGGCTTATCCGCAAGCCTCTTGGTGAGGAAGTCTGCTGGCTGCTGGTGAGTCTTGATGTACATCGGATTCACAGTCCCCCTCTTCACCTCCTTACGCAGCCAGTGCCACTTGATACGCATATGCTTATTGAGCCCATGAAGCACAGCATTCCTGGCCATCCCAAGAGCCCCCTTGCTATCACAGAACAGCGGCGTAGCAACCTTCTGCTCCTGGCTAATCTCCTCTAACAACCTCCTCAGCCAAATCACCTCCGTCACCCCATGGAACATCGCCATGTACTCTGATTCCACAGAAGAGAGTGCCGTCTCCGTCTGCTTCTTTGACCACCAACTAACAGGTCCTCCCCCAACTACACAAATGTATCCTCCCACAGATGAGGAATCCTCCTTCTCAGAGGCCCACGTAGCATCGGTAAAGCAAGTGAGAAAGAGCTTGCCTTCTCCAAGCCTCTCCCCCTTCTCTTTCAGCACCTCAACCCCTTTCTGCTTCACCTGTGCAGATGCGGAGTATTGAACTCCAATGCTTGGGTGAGAGTTCAGATACTTCACCACACGCTCAGCTGCATCCCCCTGCTCCTCTGATGGATTCTGCACCACCCTAGCCAGCTGCCCAACCGAGAAAGAGATGTCAGGCCTTGTGTGAACTGCTGCATACAAGAGGCTGCCCACCAAGGACTGAAATTGCTGCTGCTCCTCGGCTTCAACCCCTTCATCCTTTGCAGCTTTCACAAGCTTGAATTCTGCTGGCAGGGGAGTTGCAACTTTGCGCTCATTCTCAATCCCATACTTCTCCCCCAGCTCCTTGATGAACTTCTCCTGGTGCAGCTTCTGTTGGGTGCCAATTCACATTACACGACATCGTGCCGTCTGTTTGTACGAGTATGCGTGTGCGAATGCATTTGGGTGTAAATGGAATGTTCGTGTGTTTGTTTGCTTTCGCAATTTTCGCTTTGGCACAACATTGTACGCGCAATGAACAGTACAAGCAGAAAGGACGAGCTCGCAAAGGAACCCAAGATGGAAGCTTTGCGGTTCGGTTGAATTGATTGTGCAGATTCAGTTCTATCCAACTCGAAATTGTACTGTTTTGTTTGGTTGACTATAGTGTAGCAGGGCAGGCACTATAAGGGTACAATTTAGGAGAAGGTTGGATGTTGTTTGTCTGTATCTGCATGCTACAGGGCCAGGGGAAACCAGCGGAACCAGCATTTGGCTGGTTGGGCAAAGACAAAACAGGTTCTGTTTTTAGGACCTGAACCTGGTTGTTGTTTTCCCAGGTTGGAAAAACAGAACCAGAGGTTGTTTACCAACCTACCACCTGCTGTTTTGTCCAGCCAGGTTGGTTCTGCTGCTTGGAATTATTTGGGATCATCCCTGGTTGTTCCCAGGTTGATTCCCAAAGTCCTTGCTTGCTAGAGCTATTTATTCCTTCTCTGTTTGTACCAGAATATAGTGAAATCTATTCAAGCGAATTCCTTCCTTGCTGGAATTTCGTTTCTACGCGGTGCGACGGCGGAATGCTACCCGAGTCAACGCTAGTACGCTAGCACTCCAATGCTAGGCAAACGCTGTCCGAACCATAACTTCGTAATGGCAGAACTTTTCACGAGGCAACTTGGTTCATTTTAAAGCTCTTGGAGCGAGCTTCAATATAGGAAATTCTCAAATTAATCCGATCGACGGTCTGCACGATACGCTGCGCGACGTTCAAGGTACTCTTGCTTAAGTCCCTCTTGATCCCTCTCTCTACAAACTCGGACCCGAGGATAGGGGCTGGTCTTGTACCAGGCACGCAAGGACCCTTGGAGGTGACCCCGAGGAGAGGTTTTAAGTTTGATAAAGTCTTAATAGCTTGAGTTTATTAGGCCCTTACACCAACAAGCTGGTATCAGAGCTGCGTTATAGTGATCCTCGATATAGGTAGCTATGGCGGGCAACACCTCGACGGGAGCTGGTGAATCTTCAGCCCAAGATCGTAGCGGCAGCCAAGATTCTGGTGTTTCAGCGCCAACGGGAGCGCGAACAAACCAGGGCTCGCTGGTCAAGGAGGTGCTGAAAAACTTCACCGTCGAGAAGTTCAATGGTGAGGGCTATGATGATTGGGCCTGGAAAATGCAATTGTATATCCATCAGATCGGTTTGCTGAAACTAATTATTAGGGAGGAGCCTAGACCGAGTGACCCCGCGCTGCAGGAAGATTGGGATGAGCGCTCCTCGGCTGGCTACTATTTGATGTCGCATAAATTTGGAGCTGAACCAGCGTCACCACGTCATGCACCTGCTGCCGGAGGTTGAGTGCGGTCCGAAGGCGTGGACCGTGTTGAAGGAGCTGCACGCCCCGACCTCCGTTGTTGCAACGTTGATGCTGGAGAGGGAGCTGTCCGCGTTGCGCCTGAGCGAGGGAGAGCCGGTGCAACCTGTCCTGGACAAATTGCGCGACCTCTACGCGAAGTTGGCGACCGCGGGAATCACCTACCCGGAGCAGACCAAGTGCCTGAAGATGCTCTCGCTGCTGCCGGAATCGTGGCTTCAATTCACGAGCGGATTGAGCCTGCCGCAGAACCAGAGCTCGTGGACACTCGAGTGGGTACGGACAAAGATTCTGGAGGAGGACTTCCGTCGCTGCCAACTGAGGGGTGGAGACGACGGCAGCAGCGGCTATGGGATGCAAGGGAGCCGACGTTGAAGAGGACGTGGCTTCGGTGGTGCTGGACGCGGTGCAAAGAAGGACGACGAATCCAACGACCAACAAGGAGGTACCGGTTGGGGTCGCGGTGCGAAATCTGGACGTGGGGGCAAGTCGGGTGCTGGTGGCAAAATGAAAGGGAGTTGCTGGTACTGTGAGAAGGAGGGGCACCCCTGGTTTTTGTGCTATAAGAAACCCGATGGATGGACCACCCAGAATCGTCACCAGGATGGCGGCGCGCGGAGGAACCAGAAAAACGGCGCAAGCATGGTCGCCGATTCGTCCGACAACAACCCGAAGAGCAACGGCGGTGCGGAAAAGAAGAAGGAGCGCACCGCTGGCCAGTTCTTCCATATTGGAGAGCAGGGGGAGCAGGGGGAGCAAGGAGACGCCTCTGCCAAGGTTGGAGCAGAGCTGCACCCCCTGGATTATTGGATGTTGGACACGGGCGCTGCTTGGACGATGACACCGCGCAAGGACCTGCTGGACCACGTACGCGCTGCACCGATCAACGAGGTGTGCTCCGCCTCTGGACACGCGCTGAAGGTGGCTGGCTGCGTTTAAGGGAGCGGATGTCAAGCCGGTGGTGCTGCACGACATTCTTCTCGTTCCTGAACTCAAGGCCAACCTCATCTCCCTCCGTAAGCTTGGCAAGGCTGGGGTGAGCACTAGCACGGATGGGGCACGCACTTACAAGGGGCAGCTGGGCAATCGGGTGCTTTGGGATCTGCACGAGAGCACGGACGTGTACAGATCCATGTGGCAGCTGCCGGCGTTGGCGTGGCATGGTGGGGGGCAGGCTGGAGAGGGGTCTGCATCCCAGGGGGAGTGCAATGCCGTTGGAGGGGTTGGTGTGAAAGTGTCGGCCAGATCTGGGGAGACAGATTGGGCAACGGCACACCGACGCTTGGGGCATGTGGCAATGCCCTTGTTGAAGCAGTTGGAGAAAGATGGAGCCGTTAAGGGTCTGAAGCTGAACGGACAGCCACCTGATGAAAATTGTGAAATCTGTTTGCTCTCAAAGTTTACCCGTTTCCCCTTCCATAGTGTGGCTGGCAGGAGCAAGAAGCCGTTGGAGCTGGTCCACATGGACTTGGTGGGGCCGCTGCTGGTTCAGGGGCACAAGGGGGAGCGGTACTTTCTGACCATAGTGGATGATTGGAGCAGGCTTATGTGGGCATATCCGCTGAAGCAGAAGGACCATGCCGCCTCTACGATACGGGAAGATTGGCTGCCATTCGTGGAGAAGCAAGCGGAGTGTGTGGTGAAGCGGATTAGGACAGATCGGGGTGGTGAGTTCCTTGGAGCTGAGATGACGGCCTGGCTCAAGAAGCAGGGCATCCAGAGGGAGCTGACCACGGCTTACACCCCACAGTCTAACAGTGTAGCAGAACGGGCGAACCGGACAATTCTGGAGACAGCTAGGGCGCTGCTCATAGAATCTGGGCTGGGCAACTTGATGTGGCCCCATGCTGTTCGGCACGCTACCGTCGCTAGGAACAGGGTACTCACAAAGGTTGGGGATGACTCGTGGGTGCCGTTGGAGAGGTGGCTTGGGAGGAAGCCGCCGGTGGACATGCTGAGGGTGTTCGGTTGCATGGCAGTCGCCCACGTCCCCAAGACCTACCGCAGTAAGTTGGGGGCGAGTGCAATCTGGTGTGTGCATTTGGGGCTGGCTGCTGAAAGCAAGGGATGGCTGTTGTGGGAACCTTCCAAGGGTGTGTTGTTTGACAGCAGGGATGTGAAGTTTGTTGAGGGCATGATGTATGGGAGCTGGGAGAAACAGCCGGAGGCCAGGGTGTCCCAGCAGATGGAGCAGATCACCATGCAGCTGGACCTGACTCCTAGTGTGTGGGAGGAGGGAGAGGAGGCAGCTGCAGAGGGTGGTGCTGGTGAGAAGGTACAGGAGGCACCTGTTGGTGGAGAAAATGATGTGGAGACTAGCACTAGTGGAGCTGCTGGATCCGAGGGGGGAGAGCAGCAGCAGGGGAAAACTAAGAAGCCGAAGGGTATCGTTATGAAGGGATGGGAGACACCCGTCTCCAGTGTTGGTGTAAGGGCCTAACAAACTCAAGCTATTAAGACTTTATCAAACTTAAAACCTCTCCTCGGGGTCACCTCCAAGGATCCTTGGGTGCCTGGTACAAGACCAGCCCCTATCCTCGGGTCCGAGTTTGTAGAGAGAGGGATCAAGAATGACTTAGTCAAAATAACAAGAGTACCTTGAACGTCGCGCAGCGTATCGTGCAGACCGTCGACCGGATTAAGCTGAGAATTTCCTATATCGAAGCTCACTCCAAGAGCTTTAAAATAAGCCAAGTTGCCTCGCGAAAAGTTCTGCCATTACGAAGTTATGGCTCGGACAGCGTTTGCCTAGCGTTGGAGTGCTAGCGTACTAGCGTTGACTCGGGTAGCATTCCGCCGTCGCACCGCGTAGAAACGAAATTCCACGAAGGGAGGAATTCGCTTGAATCAAATTAACTATATTCAGGTACAAACAGAGAAGGAATATATATAGTTCTAGCTAGCAAGGACCTTGGGAATAAACCTGGGAACAACTAGGGATGATCCCAAATAATTCCAAGCAACAGAACCAACCTGGCTGGACAAAACAGCAGGTGGTAGGTTGGTAAACAACCTCTGGTTCTGTTTTTCCAACCTGGGAAAACAACAACCAGGTTCAGGTCCTAAAAACAGAACCTGTTTTGTCTTTGCCCAACCAGCCAAATGCTGGTTCCGCTGGTTTCCCCTGGCCCTGTAGCAAGCAGATATAGACAAACAACATCCAACCTTCACCTAAATTGTACCCCTATAGTGCCTGCCCTGCTACACTATAGTCAACCAAACAAAACAGTACAATTTCGAGTTGGATAAAACTGAATCTGCACGATCAATTCAACCGAACCGCAAAGCTTCCATCTTGGGTTCCTTTGCGAGCTCGTCCTTTCTGCTTGTACTGTTCATAGCGCGTACAATGTTGTGCCGAAGCGCATAATGCGCGAGTACCTGCAAATGCTTCAAGCAAAAATTGCAAAAGCAAACAAACACACGAACATTCCATTCACACCCAAATGCATTCGCACACGCATACACATACAAACAGACGGCAGGATGTCGTGCAATGTGAATTTGCACCCAACATCCAGGCCAGGACGTACCCGTATGGCTACTAAGAAGCTAACTGCAGGAGCTGATGTAGCAGAGCAGCAGCTTGGGACAGAGGAGGCATTGCTGATTCTACCGCATGGCTATGATCCGGATGAGGAGGATGAACCTGCCTACTGTTTTCTTGCCCCTGCACCAGAGGAACCAGCTAGCATGGAGGAGGCATTAGCTGGACCAGATAGGGAGAAGTGGCTGGTTTCCAGGGATGCTGAGTACCAGAGCCTGCTAGAGAATGGGACATGGGAGCTGATGGTGCTGCCTGAGGGGAAGAAAGCCGTACAGTGCAAGTGGGTGCTAAGGATCAAGACCGATGACAAGGGTAAACCAGCTCCAACGGCTTCTTGCTCCTGCCAGCCACACTATGGAAGGGGAAACGGGTAAACTTTGAGAGCTAACAGATTTCACAATTCTCATCAGGTGGCTGTCCGTTCAGCTTCAGACCTTTAACGGCTCCATCTTTCTCCAACTGCTTCAACAAGGGCATTGCCACATGCCCCAAGCGTCGGTGTGCCGTTGCCCAATCCGTCTCCCCAGATCTGGCCGACACTTTCACACCAACCCCTCCAACGGCATTGCACTCCCCCTGGGATGCAGACCCCTCCAGCCTGCCCCCCACCATGCCACGCCAACGCCGGCAGCTGCCACATGAATCTGTACACGTCCGTGCTCTCGTGCAGATCCCAAAGCACCCGATTGCCCAGCTGCCCCTTGTAAGTGCGTGCCCCATCCGTGCTAGTGCTCACCCCAGCCTTGCCAAGCTTACGGAGGGAGATAAGGTTGGCCTTGAGTTCAGGAACGAGGAGAACGTCGTGCAGCACCACCGGCTTGCCATCCGCTCCCTTAAATGCAGCTCGTCCCGCACCAGCCACCTTCAGCGCGTGTCTAGAGGCGGAGCACACCTCGTTGATCGGTGCAGCGCGTACGTGGTCCAGCAGGTCCTTGCGCGGCGTCATCGTCCAAGCAGCGCCCGTGTCCAACACCCAATAGTCCAGGGGGTGCAGCTCTGCTCCAACCTTGGCAGAGGCGTCTCCTTGCTCCCCCTGCTCCCCCTGCTCTCCAATATGGAAGAACTGGCCCGCGGTGCGCTCCTTTTTCTTCTCCGCACCGCGGTTGCTCTTCAGGTTGTTGTCAGACGAATCGGCGACCATGCTCGCGCCGTTTTTCTGGTTCCTCCGCGCGCCGCCTTCCTGGTGACGATTCTGGGGGGTCCATCCATCGGGTTTCTTATAGCACAAAAACCAGGGGTGCCCCTCCTTCTCACAATACCAGCAACTCCCTTTCATTTTGCCACCAGCACCCGACTTGCCCCCACGTCCAGATTTCGCACCGCGACCCCAACCGGTACCTCCTTGTTGGTCGTTGGATTCGTCGTCCTTCTTTGCACCGCGTCCAGCACCACCGAAGCCACGTCCTCTTCCACGTCGGCTCCCTTGCATCCCATAGCCGCTGCTGCCGTCGTCTCCACCCCTCAGTTGGCGGCGACGGAAGTCCTCCTCCAGAATCTTTGTCCGCACCCACTCGAGTGTCCACGAGCTCTGGTTCTGCGACAGGCTCAATCCGCTCGTAAATTGAAGCCACGATTCCGGCAGCAGCGAGAGCATCTTCAGGCACTTGGTCTGCTCCGGGTAGGTGATTCCCGCTTTCGCCAACTTCGCGTAGAGGTCGCGCATCTTGTCCAGGACAGGTTGCACCGGCTCTCCCTCGCTCAGGTGCAACGCAGACAGCTCCCTCTCCAGCATCAACGTTGCAACAACGGAGGTCGGGGCGTGCAGCTCCTTCAACACGGTCCACGCCTTCGGACCGCACTCAACCTCCGGCAGCAGGTGCATGACGTGGTGACGCTGGTTCAGCTCCAAACTCTGCGACATCAAATAGTAGCCAGCCGAGGAGCGCTCATCCCAATCTTCCTGCAGCGCGGGGTCACTCGGTCTAGGCTCCTCTCCAATCATTAGTTTCAGCAAACCGATCTGACGGAAATACAATTGCATTTTCCAGGCCCAATCATCATAGCCCTCACCATTGAACTTCTCGACGGTGAAGTTTTTCAGCACCTCCTTGACCAGCGAGCCCTGGTTTGTTCGCGCTCCCCTTGGCGCTGAAACACCAGAATCATGGCTGCCGCTACGATCTTGGGCTGAAGATTCACCAGCTCCCGTCGAGGTGTTGCCCGCCATAGCTACCTATATCGAGGATCGCTATAACGCAGCTCTGATACCAGCTTGTTGGTGTAAGGGCCTAATAAACTCAAGCTATTAAGACTTTATCAAACTTAAAACCTCTCCTCGGGGTCACCTCCAAGGGTCCTTGGGTGCCTGGTACAAGACCAGCCCCTATCCTCGGGTCCGAGTTTGTAGAGAGAGGGATCAAGAGGGACTTAGTCAAAACAGCAAGAGTACCTTGAACGTCGCGCAGCGTATCGTGCAGACCGTCGATCGGATTAAGCTGAGAATTTCCTATATCGAAGCTCGCTCCAAGAGCTTTAAAATGAATCAAGTTGCCTCGCGAAAAGTTCTGCCATTACGAAGTTATGGCTCGGACAGCGTTTGCCTAGCGTTGGAGTGCTAGCGTACTAGCGTTGACTCAGGTAGCATTCCGCCGTCGCACCGCGTAGAAACGAAATTCCAGAAACGAAATAAATAGCTCTAGCTAGCAAGGACCTTGGGAATCAACCTGGGAACAACCAGGGATGATCCCAAATAATTCCAAGCAGCAGAACCAACCTGGCTGGATAAAACGGCAGGTGGTAGGTTGGTAAACAACCTCTGGTTCTGTTTTTCCAACCTGGGAAAACAACAACCAGGTTCAGGTCCTAAAAACAGAACCTTTTTTGTCTTTGCCCAACCAGCCAAATGCTGGTTCCGCTGGTTTCCCCTGGCCCTGTAGCATGCAGATACAGACAAACAACATCCAACCTTCACCTAAATTGTACCCCTATAGTGCCTGCCCTGCTACACTATAGTCAACCAAACAAAACAATACAATTTCGAGTTGGATAAAACTGAATCTGCACAATCAATTCAACCGAACCGCAAAGCTTCCATCTTGGGTTCCTTTGCGAGCTCGTCCTATCTGCTTGTACTGTTCATAGCGCGTACAATGTTGTGCCGAAGCGCACAATGCGCGGGTACCTGCAAATGCTTCAAGCGAAAATTGCGAAAGCAAACGAGCACACGAACATTCCATTCACGCCCAAATGCATTCGCACACGCATACTCGTACAAACAGACGGCAGGATGTCGTGCAATGTGAATTTGCACCCAACACACTCCCCCTCAGCCTGCCGGCTGCATCCCCATCATTCCATACCAGTTCATGCTCATTCCACTCATGCGCACACAATGCCAATGAGGCTCATCCGCAAGCCTCTTGGTGAGGAAGTCTGCTGGCTGCTGGTGAGTCTCGATGTAGATCGGATTCAACGTCCCCCTCTTCACCTCCTTACGCAGCCAGTGCCACTTGATACGCATGTGCTTATTGAGCCCATGAAGCACAGTGTTCCTGGCCATCCCAAGAGCCCCTTTGCTATCACAGAACAGCGGCGAAGCAACCTTCTGCTCCTGGCCAATCTCGTCTAACAACCTCCTCAGCCAAATCACCTCCTTCACCCCATGGAACATCGCCATGTACTCTGATTCCACAATAGAGAGTGCCGTCTCCGTCTGTTTCTTTGACCTCCAACTAACAGGTCCTCCCCCAACTACACAGATGTCCTCCCACAGATGAGGAATCCTCCTTCTCAGAGGCCCACGTAGCATCGGTAAAGCAAGTGAGAAAGAGCTTGCCTTCTCCAAGCCTCTCCCCCTTCTCTTTCAGAACCTCAACCCCTTTCTGCTTCACCTGTGCAGATGCGGAGTATTGAACTCCAATGCTTGGGTGAGAGTTCAGATACTTCACCACACGCTCAGCTGCATCCACCTGCTCCTCTGATGGATTCTGCACCACCCTAGCCAGCTGCCCAACCGAGAAAGAGATGTCAGGCCTTGTATGAACTGCTGCATACAAGAGGCTGCCCACCAAGGACTGAAATTGCTGCTGCTCCTCGGCTTCAACCCCTTCATCCTCTGCAGCTTTCACAAGCTTGAATTCTGCTGGCAGGGGAGTTGCAACTTTGCGCTCATTCTCAATCCCGTACTTCTCCCCCAGCTCCTTGATGAACTTCTCTAGGTGCAGCTTCAACCACCTGTGATCCAGATCCCTCTCCACATGCATCCCGAGATAGTACTTTACCTCCCCAAGGTTCTTGCACTTGAAGTTCTCCATCAGCTGCTGCTGCACCTTCTGGATCTCCTTCATGCTGCTGCTAAAAAGAAAAATATCGTCCACATAGACTAGAAACAGCACCAGCTTCTCCCCCTCCCCTTTGAGAAAGAGGCTCTCATCACAGCTGCTGGTCCTGAATCCCATCTCCTCTAAAACAGCTGCCAACTTCTGGTACCAGCAGCGTGGCGCCTGCTTCAAGCCGTAGATGTACCTTTTCAGCTTGCACACCCTGCCCGTACCATCCTCATACCCAGGCGGCTGCGTCATGTACACATCCTCCTCTAAGATCCCATTGAGGAATGCCGTGATATATCCATCTGAATGATGAATTTCCCACTAACGGTTGCATCTGCCAACAAGACACGGAGGGTAGGGGGTTTGGCAGTGGAAGCAAAGATCTCATTGAAGTCCCGCTTCTCCTTCTGCATAAACCCCTTAGCCACCAGCCTACTCTTGTAGATGGTGACCTGTCCCTTGTCATCGGTCTTGATCCTTAGCACCCACTTGCACTGTACGGCTTTCTTCCCCTCATGCAGCACCACCAGCTCCCATGTCCCATTCTCTAGCAGGCTCTGGTACTCAGCATCCCTGGAAACCAGCCACTTCTCCCTATCTGGTCCAGCTAATGCCTCCTCCATGCTAGCTGGTTCCTCTGGTGCAGGGGCAAGAAAACAGTAGGCAGGTTCATCCTCCTCATCCGGATCATAGCCAAGCGGTAGAATCAGCAGTGCCTCCTCGGTCCCAAGCTGCTGCTCTGCTACATCAGCTCCTGCAGTCAGCTTCTTAGTAGCCATACGGGTACGTCCTGGCCTGGAGACGGGTGTCTCCCATCCCTTCATAATGACACCCTTTGGCTTCTTAGTTTTCCCCTGCTGCTGCTCTCCCCCCTCGGATCCAGCAGCTCCACTAGTGCTACCGCTAGTCTCCACACCATCACCTCCACAAGCAGGTGCCTCCTGCACCTTCTCTCCAGTACCACCTTCTGCAGCTGCCTCCTCTCCCTCCTCCCACACACTAGGAGTCAGGTCCAGCTGCATGGTGATCTGCTCCATCTGCTAGGACACCCTGTCCTCCGGCTGTTTCTCCCAGCTCCCATACATCATGCCCTCAACAAACTTCACATCCCTGCTGTCAAACAACACACCCTTGGAAGGTTCCCACAGCAGCCATCCCTTGCTCTCAGCAGCCAGTACCAAATGCACACACCAGATTGCACTCGCCTCCAACTTACTGCGGTAGGTCTTGGGGACGTGGGCGATTGCCATGCAACCGAACACCCTCAGCATGTCCACCGGCGGCTTCCTCCCAAGCCACCTCTCCAACGGCACCCACGAGTCATCCCCAACCTTTGTGAGTACCCTGTTCCTAGCGACGGTAGCGTGCCGAACAACATGGGGCCACATCAAGTTGCCCAGCCCAGATTCTATGAGCAGCGCCCTAGCTGTCTCCAGAATTGTCCGGTTCGCCCGTTCTGCTACACCGTTAGACTGTGGGGTGTAAGCCGTGGTCAGCTCCCTCTGGATGCCCTGCTTCTTGAGCCAGGCCGTCATCTCAGCTCCAAGGAACTCACCACCCCGATCTGTCCTAATCCGCTTCACCACACACTCCGCTTGCTTCTCCACGAATGGCAGCCAATCTTCCCGTATCGTAGAGGCGGCATGGTCCTTCTGCTTCAGCGGATCTGCCCACATAAGCCTGCTCCAATCATCCACTATGGTCAGAAAGTACCGCTCTCTCTTGTGTCCCTGAACCGGCAGCGGCCCCACCAAGTCCATGTGGACCAGCTCCAACGGCTTCTTGCTCCTGCCAGCCACACTATGGAAGGGGAAACGGGTAAACTTTGAAAGCAAACAGATTTCACAATTCTCATCAGGTGGCTGTCCGTTCAGCTTCAGACCCTTAACGGCTCCATCTTTCTCCAACTGCTTCAACAAGGGCATTGCCACATGCCCCAAGCGTCGGTGTGCCGTTGCCCAATCCGTCTCCCCAGATCTGGCCGACACTTTCACACCAACCCCTCCAACGGCATTGCACTCCCCCTGGGATGCAGACCCCTCTCCAGCCTGCCCCCCACCATGCCACGCCAACGCCGGCAGCTGCCACATGGATCTGTACACGTTCGTGCTCTTGTGCAGATCCCAAAGCACCCGATTGCCCAGCTGCCCCTTGTAAGTGCGTGCCCCATCCGTGCTAGTGCTCACCCCAACCTTGCCAAGCTTACGGAGGGAAATCAGGTTGGCCTTGAGTTCAGGAACGAGGAGAACGTCGTGCAGCACCACCGGCTTGCCATCCGCTCCCTTAAACGCAGCTCATCCCGCACCAGCCACCTTCAGCGCGTGTCCAGAGGCGGAGCACACCTCGTTGATCGGTGCAGCGCGTACGTGGTCCAGCAGGTCCTTGCGCGGCGTCATCGTCCAAGCAGCGCCCGTGTCCAACACCCAATAATCCAGGGGGTGCAGCTCTGCTCCAACCTTGGCAGAGGCGTCTCCTTGCTCCCCCTGCTCTCCCTGCTCTCCAATATGGAAGAACTGGCCCGCGGTGCGCTCCTTCTTCTTTTCCGCACCGCCGTTGCTCTTCGGGTTGTTGTCGGACAAATCGGCGACCATGCTCGCGCCGTTTTTCTGGTTCCTCCGCGCGCCGCCATCCTGGTGACGATTCTGGGGGGTCCATCCATCGGGTTTCTTATAGCACAAAAACCAGGGGTGCCCCTCATTCTCACAATACCAGCAACTCCCTTTCATTTTGCCACCAGCACCCGACTTGCCCCTACGTCCAGATTTCGCACCGCGACCCCAACCGGTACCTCCTTGTTGGTCGTTGGAGTCGTCGTCCTTCTTTGCACCGCGTCCAGCACCACCGAAGCCACGTCCTCTGCCACGTCGGCTCCCTTGCATCCCATAGCCGCTGCTGCCGTCGTCTCCACCCCTCAGTTGGCGGCGACGGAAGTCCTCCTCCAGAATCTTTGTCCGCACCCACTCGAGTGTCCACGAGCTCTGGTTCTGCGGCAGGCTCAATCCGCTCGTAAATTGAAGCCACGATTCCGGCAGCAGCGAGAGCATCTTCAGGCACTTGGTCTGCTCCGGGTAGGTGATTCCCGCGGTCGCCAACTTCGCGTAGAGGTCGCTCATCTTGTCCAGGACAGGTTGCACCGGCTCTCCCCCGCTCAGGTGCAACGCAGACAGCTCCCTCTCCAGCATCAACGTTGCAACAACGGAGGTCGGGGCGTGCAGCTCCTTCAACACGGTCCACGCCTTCGGACCGCACTCAACCTCCGGCAGCAGGTGCATGACGTGGTGACGCTGGTTCAGCTCCAAACTCTGCGACATCAAATAGTAGCCAGCCGAGGAGCGCTCATCCCAATCTTCCTGCAGCGCGGGGTCACTCGGTCTAGGCTCCTCTCCAATCATTAGTTTAAGCAAACCGATCTGACGGAAATACAATTGCATTTTCCAGGCCCAATCATCATAGCCCTCACCATTGAACTTCTCGACGGTGAAGTTTTTCAGCACCGCCTTGACCAGCGAGCCCTGGTTTGTTCGCGCTCCCCTTGGCGCTGAAACACCAGAATCATGGCTGCCGCTACGATCTTGGGCTGAAGATTCACCAGCTCCCGTCGAGGTGTTGCCCGCCATAGCTACCTATATCGAGGATCACTATAACGCAGCTCTGATACCAGCTTGTTGGTGTAAGGGCCTAATAAACTCAAGCTATTAAGACTTTATCAAACTTAAAACCTCTCCTCGGGGTCACCTCCTAGGGTCCTTGGGTGCCTGGTACAAGACCAGCCCCTATCCTCGGGTCCGAGTTTGTAGAGAGAGGGATCAAGAGGGACTTAGTCAAAACAGCAAGAGTACCTTGAACGTCGCGCAGCGTATCGTGCAGACCGTCGATCGGATTAAGCTGAGAATTTCCTATATCGAAGCTCGCTCCAAGAGCTTTAAAATGAACCAAGTTGCCTCGCGAAAAGTTCTGCCATTACGAAGTTATGGCTCGGACAGCGTTTGCCTAGCGTTGGAGTGCTAGCGTACTAGCGTTGACTCAGGTAGCATTCCGCCCGCACCGCGTAGAAACGAAATTCCAGCAAGGAAGGAATTCGCTTGAATCAATTTCACTATATTCAGGTACAAACAGAGAAGGAATAAATAGCTCTAGCTAGCAAGGACCTTGGGAATCAACCTGGGAACAACTAGGGATGATCCCAAATAATTCCAAGCAGCAGAACCAAACTGGCTGGATAAAACGGCAGGTGGTAGGTTGGTAAACAACCTCTGGTTCTGTTTTTCCAACCTGGGAAAACAACAACCAGGTTCAGGTCCTAAAAACAGAACCTGTTTTGTCTTTGCCCAACCAGCCAAATGCTGGTTCCGCTGGTTTCCCCTGGCCCTGTAGCATGCAGATACAGACAAACAACATCCAACCTTCACCTAAATTGTACCCCTATAGTGCCTGCCCTGCTACACTATAGTCAACCAAACAAAACAGTACAATTTCGAGTTGGATAGAACTGAATCTGCACAATCAATTCAACCGAACCGCAAAGCTTCCATCTTGGGTTCCTTTGCGAGCTCGTCCTTTCTGCTTGTACTGTTCATAGCGCGTACAATGTTGTGCCGAAGCGCACAATGCGCGAGTACCTGCAAATGCTTCAAGCGAAAAGTGCGAAAGCAAACAAACACACGAACATTCCATTCACACCCAAATGCATTCGCACACGCATACTCGTAAAAACAGACGGCAGGATGTCGTGCAATGTGAATTTGCACCCAACAGTTTTTGCTGCGATCGCGGCGATTCCTGGTTTGTCGAAAAGCTCTTGATCAGAGAAGCCATTTCAGATATCTGATCAAGCAAAATCAAATTCAGACGCACTTACAAAGTCCAAACAACACCAAACACAAATTCTTGCGGACGCTCACACCACGCATGCTAGTACGAACATAAGATGGGAGGCGGACATGTTATAGTCATAGTATGATCAAATGTGCCTAAAAGGAAAGGCAGAGTGCACAATCAGATTTATGCACAGCGGCTTTAAACATTCATAGCGTTCTGGTCACAGCTTCAAATAACCTGATTCAACTGGGATCTGGAGCGCCTTATAGTCGCCTACAATAGGAGATTGAGATCGCACGATTTCATTATGATTTGACGCCACAGCATCGGTTTTAATGAACGGCACTATGGCAGCCACAAAGTCTTAGAACACAAATTAGGAAGGGTTACGAGTTGGGAATGACTCCCAGCTCCTACAAACCCCAAGAGCCGAGTTCCAGTGATGTGGAAGAGTGCCACACTGTCCCCAATCACGAAAGGTCTTGAAACTACCCTTCACAAGGGCCTACACCAAGTGAAATATTACACTACACCAAGTAATGTAACTATTCTAAATATCTTGAGGTGTACCCTTTTCGTGGGCTTCGCGATCACTTGAATGTTGACACCAAGGCTCTGGTTCTTCATCGTAAACTCATCCTTGAGTTCTTGATGGGTCTGCTGCCCACACCTGCGACACGCTGAACGTTCCACACACGACAAAATAGAAACCGCGCGGGACACACAAACGACGAAATAGGCACGCGACTAGCGATGACTCGCTATGGACTCGACACACACACATTCAACATCACGACTCATCTTTCACAGACTGTTATAAGCATGAAATATATATTATCTCATGCCCTCATACCATTCCATAAACACACGTAGGCACCCATACGGACAACAAGTCGAGTCCAAACCGTAGCATTGCGCGAACAGGACAGACGTGAATACATATGACAGCATCATACAACAAACTCACCATTTGGCTGCCAACAATCATCCCACATGCCTCAGCTCATGCATTTACTCTGTCACACATAATGCAAGTTACAGTTGGATTACGTGCAATAGCGAGATGATGTACCGTGATGCGCAGAGGAGGGCAGCGAAGGACTCAATAATGAGGACCGAGTGCGAGGTTAGGAGGCTAGCTGGAGACAGCTGGAGCGGCGAGCAAGGACCGAGACAGGAAAGACAGCTGGGCATGCACTCGGGACGCGAGTACAGTAATGGGAGCCGATGTGACAAGGGTTTCTATCTCACCAGGGACGAGGAGCGGCAGGCAGGAAGCAGTTGGGAGCAAGGGAGAGAGAACGGTGGGAATGAACTTGTAAATAGGTGGGCTGAGCTTGACGGTTAAGATTGAATGCATGTCGGATGAACGTGGGTTTGTTTTGCGTGTGTGCAGGTTCAGGCCCAGCACCACAGTCGCTAGCAGAGTCAGCAGGGTAGTTCAGGTACAACTTGTACATAGTTTTGCTAGCTCCACTGTTACTTATACTTCTTTGTTTGTTTTCTCTCTATACTGGAGTGGCTGTATGCTATCTTCTTAGCAAAGCTAACTAGTGAAGAGGAACCAGTTGTTACATCATGGGATTTTTTTTTTACAAAGAAAGAAGTTGTGTAACTATTGCTCCTGCGATCAGGACGTCGATATGAGCCAGAAGTAGAAGAGCAGTGCGACGTCACGGACAAGATGCACGAAATACCGCGGCCAGGCGGGGCCGGGGGCTGGAAGGATCTCCATCGAAACTGAGACCGGTGATAGCGACGTGTTCAAAGCGCCGCCGTGGAGGTGCAGTCAGGGAGACCTATCGGCAGCGTCGGCAGAATAAGCGTGACGTCCACCGGAGGGAGCGGAAGGATCCGAGGGCGAAGCTGATCGACACGCGAGAACGACAAGGTTGATCGAGCATGGCGGGATGGTGAGGCCGAACGACAGGTGGCGGTATACGAACTTGTTGGGTGCAAATTCACATTGCACGACATCCTGCCGTCTGTTTGTATGAGTATGCGTGTGCGAATGCATTTGGGTGTGAATGGAATGTTCGTGTGTTTGTTTGCTTTCGCAATTTTCGCTTGAAGCATTTGCAGGTACTCGCGCATTATGCGCTTCGGCAAAACATTGTACGCGCTATGAACAGTACAAGCAGAAAGGACGAGCTCGCAAAGGAACCCAAGATGGAAGCTTTGCGGTTCGGTTGAATTGATTGTGCAGATTCAGTTCTATCCAACTCGAAATTGTACTGTTTTGTTTGGTTGACTATAGTGTAGCAGGGCAGGCACTATAGGGGTACAATTTAGGTGAAGGTTGGATGTTGTTTGTCTGTATCTGCATGCTACAGGGCCAGGGGAAACCAGTGGAACCAGCATTTGGCTGGTTGGGCAAAGACAAATCAGGTTCTGTTTTTTAGGACCTGAACCTGGTTGTTGTTTTCCCAGGTTGGAAAAACAGAACCAGAGGTTGTTTACCAACCTACCACCTGCTGTTTTGTCCAGCCAGGTTGGTTCTGTTGCTTGGAATTATTTGGGATCATCCCTGGTTGTTCCCAGGTTGATTCTCAAGGTCCTTGCTTGCTAGAGCTATTTAGTCCATCTCAGTTTGTACCTGAACATAGTGAATTTGATTCAAGCGAATTCCTTCCTTCCTGGAATTTCGTTTCTACGCGGTGCGATGGCGGAATGCTACCCGAGTCAACGCTAGTACGCTAGCACTCCAACGCTAGGCAAACGCTGTCCGAGCCATAACTTCGTAATGGGATAACTTTTCGCGAGGCAACTTGGCTTATTTTAAAGCTCTTGGAGTGAGCTTCGATATAGGAAATTCTCAGCTTAATCCGGTCGACGGTCTGCACGATACGCTGCGCGACGTTCAAGGTACTCTTGTTATTTTGACTAAGTCATTCTTGATCCCTCTCTCTACAAACTCGGACCCGAGGATAGGGGCTGGTCTTGTACCAGGCACCCAAGGACCCTTGGAGGTGACCCCGAGGAGAGGTTTTAAGTTTGATAAAGTCTTAATAGCTTGAGCTTGTTAGGCCCTTACACCAACAAGCTGGTGTCAGAGCTGCGTTATAGTGATCCTCGATATAGGTAGCTATGGCGGGCAACACCTCGACGGGAGCTGGTGAATCTTCAGCCCAAGATCGTAGCGGCAGCCATGATTCTGGTGTTTCAGCGCCAAGGGGAGCGCGAACAAACCAGGGCTCGCTGGTCAAGGAGGTGCTGAAGAATTTCACCGTCGAGAAGTTCAATGGTGAGGGCTATGATGATTGGGCCTGGAAAATGCAACTATATTTCCGTCAGATTGGATTGCTGAAACTAATGATTGGGGAGGAGCCTAGACCGAGTGACCCCGCGCTGCAGGAAGATTGGGACGAGCGCTCCCCGGCTGGCTACTATTTGATGTCGCAGAGTTTGGAGCTGAACCAGCGTCACCACGTCATGCATCTGCTGCCGGAGGTTGAGTGCGGTCCGAAGGCGTGGACCGTGTTGAAGGAGCTGCACGCCCCGACCTCCATTGTTGCAACGTTGATGCTGGAGAGGGAGCTGTCCGCGTTGCGCCTGAGCGAGGGAGAGCCGGTGCAACCTGTCCTGGACAAATTGCGCGACCTCTACGCGAAGTTGGCGACTGCGGGAATCACCTACCCGGAGCAGACCAAGTGTTTGAAGATGCTCTCGCTGCTGCCGGAATCGTAGCTTCAATTCACGAGCGGATTGAGCCTGCCACAGAACCAGAGCTCGTGGACACTCGAGTGGGTGCGGACAAAGATTCTGGAGGAGGACTTCCGTCGCCGCCAACTGAGGGGTGGAGACGACGGCAGCAGCGGCTATGGGATGCAAGGAAGCCGACGTGGCAGAGGACGTGGCTTCGGTGGTGCTGGACGCGGTGCAAAGAAGGACGACGACTCCAACGACCAACAAGGAGGTACCGGTTGGGGTCGCGGTGCGAAATCTGGACGTGGGGGCAAGTCGGGTGCTGGTGGCAAAATGAAAGGGAGTTGCTGGTATTGTGAGAAGGAGGGGCACCCCTGGTTTTTGTGCTATAAGAAACTCGATGGATGGACCCCCCAGAATCGTCACCAGGATGGCGGCGCGCGGAGGAACCAGAAAAACGGCGCAAGCATGGTCGCCGATTCGTCCGACAACAACCCGAAGAGCAACGGCGGTGCGGAAAAGAAGAAGGAGCGCACCGCGGGCCAGTTCTTCCATATTGGAGAGCAGGGAGAGCAGGGGGAGCAAGGAGACGCCTCTGCCAAGGTTGGAGCAGAGCTGCACCCCCTGGATTATTGGGTGTTGGACACGGGCGCTGCTTGGACGATGACGCCGCGCAAGGACCTGCTGGACCACGTACGCGCTGCACCGATCAACGAGGTGTGCTCCGCCTCTGGACACGCGCTGAAGGTGGCTGGTGCGGGACGAGCTGCGTTTAAGGGAGCGGATGGCAAGCCGGTGGTGCTGCACGACGTTCTTCTCGTTCCTGAACTCAAGGCCAACCTCATCTCCCTCCGTAAGCTTGGCAAGGCTGGGGTGAGCACTAGCACGGATGGGGCACGCACTTACAAGGGGCAGCTGGGCAATCGGGTGCTTTGGGATCTGCACGAGAGCACGGACGTGTACAGATCCATGTGGCAGCTGCCGGCGTTGGCGTGACATGGTGGGGGGCAGGCTGGAGAGGGGTCTGCATCCCAGGGGGAGTGCAATGCCGTTGGAGGGGTTGGTGTGAAAGTGTCGGCCAGATCTGGGGACACGGATTGGGCAACGGCACACCGACGCTTGGGGCATGTGGCAATGCTCTTGTTGAAGCAGTTGGAGAAAGATGGAGCCGTTAAGGGTCTGAAGCTGAACGGACAGCCACCTGATGAGAATTGTGAAATCTGTTAGCTCTCAAAGTTTACCCGTTTCCCCTTCCATAGTGTGGCTGGCAGGAGCAAGAAGCCGTTGGAGCTGGTCCACATGGACTTGGTAGGGCCGCTGCCGGTTCAGGGACACAAGGGGGAGCGGTACTTTCTGACCATAGTGGATGATTGGAGCAGGCTTATGTGGGCAAATCCGCTGAAGCAGAAGGACCATGCCGCCTCTACGATACGGGAAGATTGGCTGCCATTCGTGGAGAAGCAAGCGGAGTGTGTGGTGAAGCGGATTAGGACAGATCGGGGTGGTGAGTTCCTTGGAGCTGAGATGACGGCCTGGCTCAAGAAGCAGGGCATCCAGAGGGAGCTGACCACGGCTTACACCCCACAGTCTAACGGTGTAGCAGAACGGGCGAACCGGACAATTCTGGAGACAGCTAGGGCGCTGCTCATAGAATCTGGGCTGGACAACTTGATGTGGCCCCATGCTGTTCGGCACGCTACCGTCGCTAGGAACAGGGTACTCACAAAGGTTGGGGATGACTCGTGGGTGCCGTTGGAGAGGTGGCTTGGGAGGAAGCCGCCGGTGGACATGCTGAGGGTGTTCGGTTGCATGGCAGTCGCCCACGTCCCCAAGACCTACCGCAGTAAGTTGGGGGCAAGTGCAATCTGGTGTGTGCATTTGGGGCTGGCTGCTGAGAGCAAGGGATGGCTGCTGTGGGAACCTTCCAAGGGTGTGTTGTTTGACAGCAGGGATGTGAAGTTTGTTGAGGGCATGATGTATGGGAGCTGGGAGAAACAGCCGGAGGCCAGGGTGTCCCAGCAGATGGAGCAGATCACCATGCAGCTGGACCTGACTCCTAGTGTGTGGGAGGAGGGAGAGGAGGCAGCTGCAGAGGGTGGTGATGGAGAGAAGGTGCAGGAGGCACCTGCTGGTGGAGGTGATGGTGTGGAGACTAGCGGTAGCACTAGTGGAGCTGCTGGATCCGAGGGAGGAGAGCAGCAGCAGGGAAAAACTAAGAAGCCGAAGGGTGTTGTTATGAGGGGATGGGAGACACCCGTCTCCAGGCCAGGACGTACCCGTATGGCTACTAAGAAGCTGACTGCAGGAGCTGATGTAGCAGAGCAGCAGCTTGGGACAGAGGAGGCATTGCTGATTCTACCGCATGGCTATGATCCGGATGAGGAGGATGAACCTGCCTACTGTTTTCTTGCCCCTGTACCAGAGGAACCAGCTAGCATGGAGGAGGCATTAGCTGGACCAGATAGGGAGAAGTGGCTGGTTTCCAGGGATGCTGAGTACCAGAGCCTGCTAGAGAATGGGACATGGGAGCTGGTGGTGCTGCCTGAGGGGAAGAAAGCCGTACAGTGCAAGTGGGTGCTAAGGATCAAGACCGATGACAAGGGACAGGTCACCATCTACAAGAGTAGGCTGGTGGCTAAGGGGTTTATGCAGAAGGAGAAGCGGGACTTCAATGAGATCTTTGCTCCCACTGCCAAACCCCCTACCCTCCGTGTCTTGTTGGCAGATGCAACCGTTAGTGGGAAATTCATCATTCAGATGGATATATCTACGGCATTCCTCAATGGGATTTTAGAGGAGGATGTGTACATGACGCAGCCGCCTGGGTATGAGGATGGTACGGGCAGGGTGTGCAAGCTGAAAAAGTCCATCTACGGCTTGAAGCAGGCGCCACGCTGCTGGTACCAGAAGTTGGCAGCTGTTTTAGAGGAGATGGGATTCAGGACCAGCAGCTGTGATGAGAGCCTCTTTCTCAAGGGGGAGGGGGAGAAGCTGGTGCTGTTTCTGGTCTATGTGGACGATATTTTTCTCTTTAGCAGCAGCATGAAGGAGATCCAGAAGGTGCAGCAGCAGCTGATGGAGAACTTCAAGTGCAAGAACCTTGGGGAGGTAAAGTACTATCTCGGGATGCATGTGGAGAGGGATCTGGATCACAGGTGGTTGAAGCTGCACCAGGAGAAGTTCATCAAGGAGCTGGGGGAGAAGTACGGGATTGAGAATGAGCGCAAAGTTGCAACTCCCCTGCCAGCAGAATTCAAGCTTGTGAAAGCTGCAGAGGATGAAGGGGTTGAAGCCGAGGAGCAGCAGCAATTTCAGTCCTTGGTGGGCAGCCTCTTGTATGCAGCAGTTCACACAAGGCCCGACATCTCTTTCTCGGTTGGGCAGCTGGCTAGGGTGGTGCAGAATCCATCAGAGGAGCAGGTGGATGCAGCTGAGCGTGTGGTGAAGTATCTGAACTCTTACCCAAGCATTGGAGTTCAATATTCCGCATCTGCACAGGTGAAGCAGAAAGGGGCTGAGGTGCTGAAAGAGAAGGGGGAGAGGCTTGGAGAAGGCAAGCTCTTTCTCACTTGCTTTACCGATGCTACGTGGGCCTCTGAGAAGGAGGATTCCTCATCTGTGGGAGGATACATCTGCGTAGTTGGGGGAGGACCTGTTAGTTGGAGGTCAAAGAAGCAGACGGAGAGAGCAATCTCTTCTGTGGAATCAGAGTACATGGCGATGTTCCATGGGGTGAAGGAGGTGATTTGGCTGAGGAGGCTGTTAGAGGAGATTGGCCAGGAGCAAAAGGTTGCTACGCCGCTGTTTTGTGATAGCAAGGGAGCTCTTGGGATGGCCAGGAACGCTGTGCTTCATGAGCTGAACAAGCACATGCGTATCAAGTGGCACTGGCTGCGTAAGGAGGTGAAGAGGGGGACGGTGAATCCGATCTACATCAAGACTCACCAGCAGCCAGCAGACTTCCTCACCAAGAGGCTTGCGGATGAGCCTCATTGGCGTTGTGTGCGGATGAGTGGAATGAGCATGAACTAGTATGGAATGATGGGGATGCAGCCGGCAGGCTGAGGGGGAGTGTGTTGGGTGCAAATTCACATTGCACGACATCCTGCCGTCTGTTTGTATGAGTATGCGTGTGCGAATGCATTTGGGTGTGAATGGAATGTTCGTGTGTTTGTTTGCTTTCGCAATTTTTGCTTGAAGCATTTACAGATACTCGCGCATTATGCGCTTCGGCACAACATTGTACGCGCTATGAACAGTACAAGCAGAAAGGACGAGCTCGCAAAGGAACCCAAGATGGACTTTGCGGTTCGGTTGAATTGATTGTGCAGATTCAGTTCTAACCAACTCGAAATTGTACTGTTTTGTTTGGTTGACTATAGTGTAGCAGGGCAGGCACTATAGGGGTACAATTTAGGTGAAGGTTGGATGTTGTTTGTCTGTATCTGCATGCTACAGGGCCAGGGGAAACCAGTGGAACCAGCATTTGGCTGGTTGGGCAAAGACAAAACAGGTTCTGTTTTTAGGACCTGAACCTGGTTGTTGTTTTCCCAGGTTGGAAAAACAGAACCAGCGGTTGTTTACCAACCTACCACCTGCTGTTTTTGTCCAGCCAGGTTGGTTCTGTTGCTTGGAATTATTTGGGATCATCCCTGGTTGTTCCCAGGTTGATTCTCAAGGTCCTTGCTAGCTAGAGCTATTTATTCCTTCTCTGTTTGTACCTGAACATAGTGAATTTGATTCAAGCGAATTCCTCCCTTCCTGGAATTTCGTTTCTACGCGGTGCGACGGCGGAATGCTACCCGAGTCAACGCTAGTACGCTAGCACTCCAACGCTAGGCAAACGCTGTCCGATCCATAACTTCGTAATGGCAGAACTTTTCGCGAGGCAACTTGGCTTATTTTAAAGCTCTTGGAGTGAGCTTCGATATAGGAAATTCTCAGCTTAATCCGGTCGACGGTCTGCACGATACGCTGCGCGACGTTCAAGGTACTCTTGTTATTTTGACTAAGTCATTCTTGATCCCTCTCTCTACAAACTCGGACCCGAGGATAGGGGCTGGTCTTGTACCAGGCACCCAAGGATCCTTGGAGGTGACCCCGAGGAGAGGTTTTAAGTTTGATAAAGTCTTAATAGCTTGAGTTTGTTAGGCCCTTACACCAACAGAACTTGCCCGAAATCAAGTTTCTGGATCGCTTCACCGGGCAGCCAGAATCAGGCGCAGACCTTTGGAACTACTTGATGCAGATAGACAACATCCGGTATCATTGGGCGCGTGATGGATTAGAGGCGGAGGAGTTCTACCGTGGGCTCTCTAACACCTTGGCGGGAGAGGCAGAAACATATTACCGAATCACGATGGGAGATCTGCTCAACAAGCACCGGAGCTAGGGAAGCAGTGGCTTGGGAATCGTCAAGGAGTTCCTGGAGAACCTGAAGCGATAGTTCCCAATGCAAACGCCAGGGATATTCGCGAATTTGCAGACTTTGAGAGGAAGAAAGGAGAGTCCCTCCTGATATATTACGTGAGGCTGAAGGAGCTCGTGCTTGACATGGATTGCACGGACGAGCGCCGTCCCGTCACAAAACGTTTCTGAATGGCATGGATCAGGGCGTGGTCAAGGAGCTACGGAGCAAATTGTCCGAAACGGGGTGGGGAGCAACGTTGCTGCAGGTCAACGAACTGGCGTGTCGTTACGAAATGGGACTGAAGCTGTACGAATTGGAGCGTGCAGAGGCAAGGGGTGCGGATAGGCGACGAGGGGTATGGATGGCGAACATGTCCGCGGACACGGGAAGGCATGAAGAGGCGAGTGGCCCTGGCCGCTGCAAGTGCCACCGATGCGTTCAAGCCGGGCACATACAGCGGGACTATATACAAGCCCCGCGATGCGACAACTGCGGGGAAACGGGACACCTGAGGCGGGAGTGCCCGAATTCGCCCACGTGCAAAAACTGTGGCCGGAAGGGACACCGAGAAGCGGATTGCTACGCACAGAAGCCTCCAAAAGGAAGGAGGCAAGAGCCGCGTAGGTGTTGAAGAGGAAGTACGGCGCCTGCAGGAGCAACTGGAAGAGATGGGCGGCGAAGAAAGGCTCGCGGAGGCGCTGTACGCTGGTGCATAAGAGGGGGAATATACGGGCAGCCATGCGTCCTTTGCGTTGATGGCCCAACCAGGGGTCAAACGGAAAGCGGCGCGGCAGCGAGGCGAGGGATTGCTGCGAGCCGGGATGCCGGACAACCCATGGGTACAAGAGCAGAGGTGCGCGGAGGACTCGGACTTTGAAGTTACCACCTACTGGCACCCAAAGGAGAGGATTGTGTGCCCATTGACCATGCTAGTGGCGGCCAATGGTTCGATTACAGTGGGCAGCATCCCCGTGGATCTTGCCATCATTGACACTGGAGCATATCATGTGCTCATTAGCAAAGGACTTGCGGAGTAGATGTTGTTGCACGAGGAAGGCCGCCTGAGAGATCTGGGCTTTTTTATCATGACGGTTGAAGGAGGGGAACGAAAGTGGACCCCATGCATCTGGCGACCCATGGAGATCGTACTGAAACCGAGAGAGAAAGATGAGTGCAAGATCAAGCTGTTGTGCGGCGTGACGGAATCGGAAGACTATGACCTGCTGATCGGCATCCGTCTGCTATACACCGTGGGGGCCACGATCTGCACGTGACAGGAGAGGGTGATTTACTGGCAGCACTTCTGAATTACGGGGGTACCAAGAGGGACCCTGCCGGTGCAGTTCGTCCACCAAGAGCCGAAGGCGGCGTACTAGGCACGGTTGATGGACCTTGAAGACCAGGTGGGAGAGACGAGCTGGTACGAGGCCAAAGAGGAGCTGAAATACAGGAAGTAGAAAAAAATGTGGGCGGAGAGGAAAGATATCATCCTAGGAGAAGTCTTTGACAAGCGCATACTACATAAGCACATTAATATGCTAGAGCTTTTCAGGGGATTGGGAACTGGGCTAGTAGTGGCACTGAAAGCTGGGTGGGTAATTGAGAAGTGGACTTACGTGGAGGCCAACCCAGTGGTACGGAAGATGGCTCAACACCACGTGGAGATGTTGAAGCACACATACTCGAGCCAAGTGCTGGACGTGGCCACAGGGAGCAACTGGGAAGGAGCGGTGCACGATGTGGATGTGCTCTTCGCTGGATGGAAATGCCAGGGAGTGTCCTGGGCCGGGCTAGGAATGGGCCTGGATGACAGCCGGATGGTACTCTTCGAGCATCTACTCCGCAACATGAAGATCGTGTACCGGAAGAATGGGGAATACCTCTACCTGCTGGAGAATCTGGACTTCGCCTCGGACTCTAGAGAACTTGTGTGGGCAGCCTACCTCCGCGTGACATCGGTGCTGGGGGCAGGAGTCGCCATTGATGCGACGCAAGCTGGCTCCAGGGCACAACGAGACCGACGGTATTGGCAGAACGGCATCTCGGAAGGGAGGCTACGTCTGGAATCATCCAAACTGGAGAGCCAGTGGCCAGGTTAGTGAGAGACATACTGGAAATCAACCGAGAGGAAGCGCCAGTGCTGTACCCTGACCACCTGGCACACTACCCCTGCAATGAACCTCACGCGCTGAGGCAGGCATGGCCGACTCTGGTGGCCCACCCGAGTTT
The DNA here is from genome assembly GCA_947471745.1 of Closterium sp. Naga37s-1. NCBI lineage: Eukaryota > Viridiplantae > Streptophyta > Zygnematophyceae > Desmidiales > Closteriaceae > Closterium > Closterium sp. Naga37s-1. Next base: position 2,738,549 of record CANJKZ010000170.1, on the reverse strand, counting down.
GCATGCATTCCAGATGAAAGGTGGGGTGCCCGGCCTGGGCATGGTGAAGGATAAAAGGACGGGGGAGTGGGGGGAGCCGACCGCGCTGGAGAGAGAATTGGTAATGGGCTTCATCTCTGGTGCCACGGCAACACCAGGAGTGGCGGAATGGGAGCGTAGATGGGCACTAAGACAAAACATGGACGTGCAATCGCTGGAATGGCTGCTGAACACCGTTGAAGTACAGCTGCTCCTTTGGGATATGGAGATTCGAGTGGAAGAGAAGGAGTGGTGGGCCGAAGGGAATCCAGAAGGACATCAGAGGCTGGAAGTCGAGAAGCGGAAACTGGACTACCTACAGGAAACAGAGGAAGAGACCCGGAGGCAAGGATGGCCCCCAGAGGAGGGGAAGCAGACGACTATCTGCAATTGGCTAGCAAAGCGAAGTTGCATGCAAGGCTTCATGGTGCTGGAGGCGCCCGTGCCCAAGGCCCCTGCAGAACAAACTGCCGCGGGGGAGAAAGGGGCAGAGGATGGGTCGACGCTGGAAGACCATGTCAGCAGAACAGAAGGATCAATTGAAGGAGGCGCTGAGGCGACACCGAAGAGCCTTCTTCTTCACACTCAAAGAACTGGGGCAGAGCAAAGTGGGAGAGATGAAATTTGAACTCACCAGCGAGATGCCCACGTTCTAATGAAAGAGGAGAACGACTCGTGCGGATGAAGAGGTGTGCAAGGAGAAGTGCAAGAAACTCTTCAAGGCCGGGCTCATACGCAGGTCCACCTCGGAGTATCCAGCAGCAACGGTGGTGGCCGCGCAAAAAAGACATGACCGGAGAAGTCCTATTGCGGGGAATGTGCGGAAACTACCGTGATTCAAACAAGATCAGGAAGGGGAATCGGTACTCGATGCTGACGCTGGAAGATATCTTTGACAAAATGGTGGGAGTGACAGTATTCACAACGCTAGATCTGAAGCAGGACATGAACCAAATCAAGATTCGAGAAGAAGATAAAGCCAAGACGGCATTCATGGGGTGGACGGGCTATGGGGGTGAATCTGCATGCCCCTCGGCATAAAAAACTCGTCGGCAATTTTCCAACTAGTCATGGGCACCGTACTGAGGGGCGTCGATTGTGCGGCCTGCTACATCGACGATATCATGGTATCCAGCAAAGATGGTGCGAGTCACATGGCGGACGTGGAGAGAATGATGGGGGCAATCATGGGGGCGGGAGACGTGCCACCCGTAAAATTGTCCGTTTGGGGAAGCCACGGTGAAATACAAGAAGCAAAGGTGGCGATCCTGGACAAGGTGGCGGTGCCCACGGACCGGAGCCGCTTGCGAGCATTCTTGGGGTTCCTCAATTATTACCATAAGTCCTTCCCGAACTTTAGCTAGAGGGCCTCCCCACCGAAGAAGTTCGGGCGCTGAATGACCTGGTCAGGGCGGTCAAGACCGGACCGGTGCTTACACTGCCCACCAGAGACTAGCCGTTCATGCTCTACACGGACTGGAGCAGCTTGGGAATCAGAGCGGTGCTGTGTAAAGAGACTGAGTACGGTGAGAGGGTGGCAGCCTTTGCCAGTAGGAGCTGCAGCCCGACCGAGTAAAATTATAGCTCCTACGAGGGCGAGGGATTGGCGGCGGTATGGGCCGTTGAACACTATCGAGTATACCTGCAGGGGACCGCATTCACGCTGGTCACGGATTATCTGCCTTTCATATGGTTCATGACAAACCAGACCCTGACTGGGAGGAACGCTCACTGGCTCTATGAGTACAATTTCAAAATCCGGCACAGGCCGGGAAAAACCCTGCAGCACGTGGATGGGCTATCTAGGAACCACCACCGCCAGAGAAAAGGTCCCCGTCCGCGTTCCTGGTGGCGTTGGCAGCAGAAATGAGGTAGTCAGATGCTGCACGATACCGTGGCAAAGGGTCAAAAGATGTGTGGGTTAACCTGGAAGTGCTCCGATGGGTGAAAGGAGAAACTTAGGCCGAGGAAGACATCAGCGATCGAGCTAGCGTGAGGGGCCAGCACTACCGATGGTACGAGCATCAGCTACAAGTGCAGAGTAAAGAGGGATAAAAGCTGGTGCCACCTCCAGAACAGAGGAGGGCCCTGGTCCATGTTAGAGATTAAGGACGGAGTCTATGTAAATTAGGGACCGCAATATCTCAAAATCGTTGGACTAAAATTCTGGACAGAGATGTCGACATCACAAGAAAGTCCGTCGACGAGAATTTCACTTTTAAAACTTCACCAAACTCAGAAATTCTGTAGCTCAAGACCGTGGCTACAACTCCCAATTTGAATCGCATGGAAAGGTGAAGTATCTCTCAAGTTATGAATTTCGGTGCACTAGGGGGTATGCTGGAGCTGAAACTTAACTCAATCACAATTTGTTCAAAAAAACTTATTAGAGTAGCAATAAGCCAGGTGGGAGGGAAGAAGAGGACGAGAGAAAAGGTCCCCAAGGAGACCCCAACCAAGGAAACCCCATAAGCACACCAAATCTCTTTCCTATAGGCACCCCAACTCTGACCTTTGTCCATTTCACAACCCATGCCATCCACATCACCCAACTTGGCCATACTTGCCAACCTGGTTTGGATTCTTCCAACCACTTGGCAGCAAACTACAGTAAAGTGACGAAATTTCTTAACCCCCAAAAGTCTATACCCCATACAGAGTCACTCCACAAATTCCCAAAATCGCCGCAACCAAATATCAAAAGCATACGAACTTTCACCGTTCGTAACTTTCTCGTTCGTGCTCCGATTGAAGTGATCCTTGGTTCATCGGAAAGCTCTTGCGCAGAGCAGCTGCTTCAGATATCTGCTCAAGCAGAATAACATTCACACACGGTTGCAAACTCCAAACAACATCCAACACAAAATCTTGCACACGCTCACACCACGCTTGCAACGCACGAACATATGATGGGAGGCAGACAGACGTGAATGCAAATGTTAGCATCACACAACAATCCAGAAGGTGCACAGTGAACTCAGGCACTATGGGCCCGTGCAAACCGCCCAACTGCTGACGACGGGATGGTGGTGGGCCGGACCTGCAGAAAGACGTCAAGGACGTAGTGGCAGATTGCGAGCTATGCAGCCGGAACAAAGCGCACCTGAAGAGAGTAGAAAACGAGCTGTTGTCCCTGCCCATCCGGGACTTGGGGTACCATTGGTCCCTGGACCTGGCGGGGGAGCTCCCACTGAGCTTGAAGAACAAGCGATATGCGCTGGTCATGATGGAGCACGTCTCCAAGTGGGCGGAAGTAAGAGTATTGAGCACGGAGCTCATCGCAGAGGCGTTCACGGATCAAGTGCTGGCCCAGTTCGGAGCATGCGAAGAAGTCCTGACCGACCAGGGCACGGAGTTCCAAGGAGCATTTGACAAGCTGTTTAAAGATTTAGGTATCACGCACCGCTGCACATCAAGGTACCACCCGCAGGCTGACGGCTTAACTAAGAGAATGGTGCAGACGATCAAGAAGGGGCTAGGGGCATATGAGAAAGAACATAAGCGTGACTGGGATCAGGAGCTGCATTGCGTCGCAGCGTGGTCTGCTTCAGCAAGCAAGCAACATAGAGGGATTACTCGCCATACTACCTACTATACGACAATGACCCGGTGCTGCTAGTGGAAGCACCAAAGGTACTGACCAAAGTGGTGCGAGCTGGAACTGCCGAGAAGTGGGCAGCCCTAGCGGATTGCAGGGCACGTTACTGGAGAGAGCTCCTCCCGGCGGCGCTGGAAAACCTGCATACTGCGCAGCTGCGAGACGCCAAGAGGTATCAGCAGCGACTCCTGCAGACAGATAAGGAAAGAGGCAAGTCCCTGGAGACGGGCACGGAAGTTTACTTGAAGAAGGCAATGTCAAACTATATTTCTATATAGTTTATTTGGTTTTAGTCTAGGTGTACATTCATTCCCATAGTCAATTTCTTCACCCGTTTAGACTCTCGATACGGTACAGAGCACTAAGTTCCTATGGGCCTACCGCCCCGTGCCCCGACTTAGCCCGTAGCGCCCCGTCACCCCACCTGCCCCGAGCACGTCACCCGTTTAGCCCCGCACGCGTCACCCGTTTTCCCGAGCGCATCACCCGTTTAGCCCTGCGCGCGTCACCCGTTTTGCCCCGCGCGTCATCCGTTTTCTGCCCCACGCGTAGCTCGCCAGCCCACTAGGGCACAACATACGCACGATCGCACGCAGCCGTAGCCGTGCGTGCAACCGCGCGCAGGCGCAGCCATAGCCGCACGCGCACGCAGTCCGTTAGCTGCGCCCGCTGCCCCACCCGTCGCTGGTTATTTGACATCAGGTCAGGTCGAGTGCAGGTCATCAGGTACATGAGGCAGCCAACAAGCTCTGGGTACGGGCCACTCGGCTCTACGGACTCATCCGAAGGCAGAGCTGAGAGCGAGTGGCGAGTAGACAGAGGAGTGGCCTGAGGCGAGGAGTACGTGAAGTCGAAGCGCTGAAGGACCTGCTGCACCATGTGTGACTGAGTCAGGGTAATGGTGCGCTATGCTCTGTCCCGGGTGATCTGCAAGCCAAGGTAGCTGCGCAGTTCACCCAGGTCTGTGCACGTGTGTCTCTTCTGCAGCTCGGACTTCACGTGGGCGAGTCCAGCAGTGTCAGCAGTGGCAAAGACCAAGTCGTCGACGTACACGAGGATGTAGAACGGCGGCAAAGAGGTGTCGGTGCGTAGAAACAGCGACGGGTCGGCAGTAGAAGGAGCAAACCCAAGAGCCGCAAGTGTAGTCCTCAGTGTGTCGTGCCACTCACGGGGTGCCTGGCGGAGACCGTAGACTGGCCGCCGGAGGCTCCACTGGGTACCAGGAGGAAACGACCCAGTGAAGCCAGGTGGGCGGCGCAGCCAGATCTCCTCGTGCAGGCTGCCCTGCAAGAAAGCTGTGCTGAAGTCAAGAGAGTGAAGCTCGTAGTCGCGCTGAGCGGCTATGTGCAGCAGCACCCGAAGAGTGGTCATCTTCGGGGTGGGAGAGAAGGTCTGAAAGTAGTCAACTCCCTGCCGCTGACTGAAGCCTCGAGCCACGTAACGTGCCTTGAAGACAGGCGGAGAACCCGGCGGCCGCTTCTCCCTGAAAATCCATATGCCACTGACGATGTTCGCCCCAGGTGGGGGAACCTCGTCGACGTAGGTGCCTGTGGACTTCCAGGAAGCCATCTCTGCGTCCATGGCTGACTGCCACTGTGAGGAGTAGGGACCCTCGATCGCCTCAGCGTACGATCGAGGAGTCGGGATGTCTAGCGCATCCGGGTCTCCCTCAGGTGCAATCAGCATGGACACGAGATGAGGCAAAGCAGCAGCAAAACACTGGAACTCCTCCTGCCTGTCCTCAAGGACGTCCGTGCTAAGAGCACACTCACCCCCGACGGACGGAGGACAGACAGACTCAGACTCAGCAACAAGACTAGCAGCGTAGTCTAGACGACAGCGAGCAGCAAAGTCGGCAAGCTCAGCAACTAAGGCAGACGCAGCAGTGGACTCAAAGGAAGGGTCAGTTACAGCAGTAGCCAGAAGACGCGTGAGATGAGGACTGGCAGCACGAAGGGAGTCAGACTCCGGGTCAGCAAGAGCAGGAAGAGAGGACTCTGGAGGAGATGGCAAAGGGACACGCAGTGGAGCAGTGGAAGGACGCAGCGCCATCTGGTGTGTGCCTGGGACCGCAGGAGGACGCGGACGCGGATCACGACCCTAAACCCAAGAACCTGCTCAAGGAGCGGAACAAAGTACGGCCGCGGCCGCGCAGCGCCTCCAGAGCCAGCAGGGACAGCACCAGCACCCCCAGTGGCAGCACCAGCACCAGTAGCACCCCCAGCTGCAGCACCGCCAACTCCAGCACCCTCAGAAGCACCAGCGCCAGCAGCACCTCCAGCGCCAACACCCCCAGCAGCTCCAGCTCCAGCCGGACCACCGGAAGACTCACCAGCCACAGCTCCAGCACCTCCAGCAGCACCGACTCCAGCAGCACCGCCAGCAGCTCCAGGACAAGGAGCACCCCCAGTAGCAGCAGAACCTCCAGCTCCAGCAGCACCTCCAGCTCCAGCAGCACGGCTCCAGCGCCGAGCAAACCACTCGCGCAGCTCCTGTGGAGAGGGCAGCTCCCGCCGGGACGAAGCACCTGAGGGACCTCCAGACCCAGTACCGCCAGACTCCACACGAGCAGCTCCCCGTGCTGTTCCCTGCGTCTTCCTTGGCTTCCCCCCTGACGCGCAAGTGACTACGCACAGCAAGACGGGCAGCAGCATCGCGTGTGGCCCACTGTGAGCGAACAGTGCTGTCAGCATCGGCAGCAGGGGCAGCAGAGGCGCCAGACGTGAGATCGAACAGTGAGAGACCGTCTTTCCTATCACACTGTAGGAAAAGCTGTAGATCATCGACCCAGACCTCAAAGTCAACAGCCCGACCCTCAGCATCAAAGACTAGAACGCTAGGGGTAGCCATGACAGCAGTGGCAGCAGGCTAGGGGCAGCAGCAGCAGTAGCAACAGTAGGGGCGCGGCTCGGCGGTGCTCTTACCAGGGCAGGTAGGTAGAGGTCCGCGAGTGGTGGGGCAGGGCCGAGGTGCGCCGGCAGGGACGGGGCCGCTACAGGGCGGCAGAGGACTGCCGCTCCTCTCTGCAGGACAGGGCCGGAACGGCGGCGGCGGCCCCTGCTGTCGGCGGCGGCGGCGGCTGCAGTCGGCGGCTGTGGCGGCGGCGGCCCCGGCAGTGGCGGCAGCAGCTGCTGCTGTCGGCAGCTGCGGCGGCTGCAGCCCCGGCTGTGGCGGCGGCGGCTGCTGCTGTCGGCGGCTGCGGCGGCTGCGGCTCCCGCTGCAGGGGCGGCGACGGTGGCTGCTGCAAGGGCGGCGACGGCGGGGCGGCAGGTCCGTGAGGGAGCCGAGAAGGGGCCGCGGAGGAGCCGAGAAGGGGCCGCTAAGGGCGGTGAAGGGGCCGCGAAGGGGCCGTGAGGGGCCGTGAAGGGCTGCGACGGGGCCGAGACGGGGCCGTGAGGGACCGCGACGGGGCCGTGAAGGGCGGCGACAGGGCCGCGAAGGGCGGCGACGGGGCCGTGAAGGGGCCGCGAGGGGCCGCGAAGGGGCCGCGAGGGGCGGTAAGGGGCCGTGAAGGGCCGTGAGAGGGGCCGCGAAGGGCGGCGGAGGGGCCGCGAGGGAGCCGCGAAGGGGCCGCGAGGGGCCGTGAGAGGGGCCGCGAGGGGCCTCGAAGGGCGGCGACGGGGCCGCGAAGGGGCCGCGAGGGTCCTGAAGGGGCCGCGAAGGGCCGTGAGAGGGGCCGTGAGGGGGCCGTGAGAGGGGCCGCTACGGGGCCGTAAGAGGGCGCGACGGGCCGCTAAGGGCAGGGGACGCGACGGGAGGGTAGGCACGCGCGGCGCGACTCGGGCAAGAGCGAAGCGCGCTCCGGGCAGGAAAAAAAAATATCGATTTTCAGTGGTGGGCCCTAGGAACGTTCCCACTAGGGAACCTGCTCTATACCATGTGGAAATTACGAGGAATGATTGACTAGGGGAAAGGTTGGGTACAAGTACAAATCCTAGAAATGTGTTGTACCCCATATGTGCTACCCCACTATAGCCTACATAGGCTAAGTCATATAAGTCTGACAATTGCAACCTCATTGGTCAATGTTCAGTTTGCCCTCCCACTCTGAACACCACGTTTTTATGTGTTTTTTGTTCCTATTGGTCGAAATCAACCACGTTTTTATGTGTTTTTTGTTCATATTGGTCGAAATCAATGGGGCTGGATTGATTTCGCCCCTCCCACTCAAAAACAGCACCATTTCCCATATGGCTTGCTCCCATTGGTCAAAACTGCTCTCTACTTTTAAAGATTCGCCCTTTGCCTTGGCTGTAATTCAGCCAGTAGGTTGACAAATACAATTCAGAATAAATTCTTTATTGTATCCAACAATCCCCTCCCTATAGTAACCCCACTTTTGTCACTTTCTCAACCCATGCCATCCACATTACCCAACTTGGCCACACTTGCCAACCTGGTTTGGCTTCTCCCAACCACTTGGCAGAACCTATAGTGAACTGACAAATTTCCCCAACCCCCAATGGTCTATACCCCATTTAGAGTCAGCCCACGAACTCTTATAATCGCCGCATCAAAACCATAACTTCAAACAATCACAACTTTGTTATTCTTGCTCCGATCGCGACGATTTTTAGTTCGTCGGAAAGCTCTTGAAAAAAGAAGTGATTTCAGGTATCTGCTCTAGCAAATTCAATTTCACATGCACTCACAAATGCCAAACAACACCAAACACAAATTCTTGCACACACTCACACTACGCATGCAACGTACGAGCATAAGATGGGAGGCAGATAGACGTGAATGCATATGATAGCATCACACAACAAGGATAACATCAACTAGTGGGATCAGCAGTTACCGGCAAAATAGTTGTTCTACAACAACACAACCCACGCGACCACAGAGAACTCCCTTTTCATTCTGTGCTACGGACGTGATCCAGTTCCACCACATCAGCCAACCAAACCAGCCCACGTCCAAGCCACTCATGGTTTCATCGCCACCATGTAGCAGCAATGGGAAAAGACTAAACGACGCCTCATCACGATCGAGAACTCCCAGAAACGGCTTGCTGACCGCCATGAACGCGACCATATGATCGCAGTCAGAGACCATGTTCTTTTGGAAACTCATAAGTTGGACCTTTCCCTGGTACCGTCCAAATTCCCTCCGTGCGTCTATGGCCCTTTCCGGTTCATGCGCAGGTGACACCCGCAACTCTCCACTTGCATGTACATGTTGTATGGAAGATTTATAGATGTTTTTGTGTACAGCTCTTGAAGCCATACAAGGACCCAAATCAGCAGTACCAGGGGAGCTAGTTGTCGTTAAGCCAGAGTATGAGGTGAATCCATATTCTTGTGCAGAATTAGCCATTGTATGAGGTGGAACATATTCTCACGCACCGCCGCTGACAACACAACTTGCTTGAGCTCCTGATTCGCAGGAAGGGTTATGATCCTTCGGAAAACATTTGGGTGACAGTAGTTGACATAGGCAATGTACGATGTGCTCTAAAGGATGATCTTATGAAGCAGGGTGTTTCTCATTCCACCCAACTTTGAGGGGGGGGACGTATGAGAGTACGCCGTCTGTTGAATCATGATTCACACACAAACTTTATTTTCTGTTTCATTTCCTAATCTATCTTTCATATTTGTCTACTTTACTAGTTCTTACTATTGTTAAATGCACCATAAAGGTTGTGTGTGCACCATTTCTAGATTCATATGAGCTTATCTCTCGTGACTTTGCATGCACATGACTTCGCACCAAATATTCTTATCTTCCCGTTGGTTCTAGAACATAATTTCATTCTAGTAACATCCTGGTTACCCAGCTTGTACGTGCCTATAAATAGTCTCGTAGTTGAAAGTAGGAAATTCTAAAAAAAAGATTCGAAGTAAAGCTCGATAATCTCACATGCGCTGCTCTACAAACCAAGAAAACGATGTAGTTGTCGCGGGTGATTTGCAAAGCAAGCAAGCGACGTTGTGTTACAAGTAAAAGCAGAAAGTTTAGAACAAGAAAGAGTGGTTGCACTAGCAAGCAGTTGAGTACATATAGCAAACCCTAAGTTGGGCTGTACTCGCTATAGAGTACCCCACTGCAGGCTAGACAAATACTGCATTCTGACACACCCCCATAGCCAAAGTGGGGTGTAATCAGCACAACAAGCATGCATAGGAATAGTTCACAATGATAAGTAAAGCTAGAGGCTATCACAGAGGGCAAGTGAGGAGGAGGAGAAACTGTGGGGGCGAGAAGATGGGAGGCGACTGCTGAAGCTGCAGACACACAGGAGCTGCTGGCTCAGTGGCTACCGAAGCAAGGGCCCGGACTACAGGAGTAACTGGCTCCGCGGAGATTGTAGCCTCCTGACTGGAGCAACTGACCCACAGGCGACTGGCGACTACCGGAGATTGTAGCCTCCGGACTACTGGCGCTGCTGGCGACACGACGGCCGCCTCCACTCAACCTCCCCCAGCTGCCCCACGCCCCTATCACACACCCCCTGCTGCACCCCTAGCTCCACTCCCACGACACCCCCCTAGCACCACTCCTTCGGTTCCAACAAGAAGGAATTCGCTTGAATCAATTTGACTATATGCAAAATAAATAGCTAGAGTTGGCAAGGACCTTGGGAATCAACCTAGGAACAACCAGGGATGATCCCAATAAATTCCAAGCAACAGAACTAACATGGCTGAACAAAAAACCAGGTCGTAGGTTGGTAAACAACCTCTGGTTCTGTTTTTCCAGCCTGCGAAAACAACAACCAGGTTCAGGTCCTAAATACCGAACCTATATTGTTCTTGCCCAACCAGCCAAATTCTGGTTTTGCTAGTTTCTCCTATCTCAGTAGCATGCAGATACAGACAAACAACATTCAACCTTCACCTAATTGTATCCCTATAGTGCCTGTCCTAGTACAATATAGATAACCAAACAAAACAGTACAATTCTGAGTTGGACAAAACAGAATATGCACATTCAAATGAACCGAACCGCAAAGCTTCCATCTTGGGTTCCTTTGCGAGCTCATCCTTCCTGCTTGCACTAATCATAGTGCGTACAATATTGTGCCAAAGCGCACATTGCACGAGTACCTGCAAATGCATCAAGTAAATATTGCGAAAGCAAACAAACACACGAGCGCACCATTCACACGCAAATGCATTCTCATACACATACTCTTACAAACAGACGGCAGGATGTCGTGCAAAATAAATTTGCACCCAACACATTCCCCCTCAGCCTGCCGGCTGCATCCCCATCATTCTAGGTTAGTTCATGCTTATTCCAGTCATGCACACACAACGCCAATGAGGCTCATCTACAAGCCTCTTGGTGAGGAAGTCTGCTGGCTGCTGGTGTGTCTTGATGTAAATCGGATTCACCGTCCCCCTCTTCACCTCCTTGCGCAGCCAGTGCCACTTGAGCTTGTTCAGTCCGTGAAGCATAGCGTTCCCGGCCATCCCAACAGCCCCCTTGCTATCATAAACTCGCGTAGTAGCAGCTTTCTTCTCCTGGCCGATCTCATGTAACAGCCCCCTCAGCAAAATCGCCTCCTTCACCTCATTGAGCATTGCGATGTGTTCTGATTCCACGGAGGAGAGTGCTGTCCCTGTCTGCTTTTTGGACCTCCAACTAACGGGTCCTCCCCCAATTAGGCAGATGTATCCTCCCACAGAGGAGGAATCCTCCTTCTAAAAAGCCCAAGTTGCATTAGTAAAGCAAGTGAGAAAGATCTTGCCTTCTCTAAGCCTCTCCCCATTCTCCTTTGGCACCTCAACCCCTTTCTGCATCACCTATGCAAATGCGGAGTATTGAAGTTCACCTCCAATGCTGGGATGTGAGTTCATGTACTTCACACCACACCTTGGTGCGCCACTCCTTGTCGCGGGCATTGAACTTTGTATTGAACTTGGTCATCCGCGATCCAGCAGAGCAAAGTCGCGGCTTGCCAACGTTGCGGTCCACGGTGTGCCGACGCTGCACAGCGTTGCACCCGCAGAACAACGGTGCACCTGCATTGCAGGTGCGTGCAGCTGTTTGGTGCGCCACTCCTTGTCACGGGCACAGTGCAGTCGCCCGGCGGACTCCACGCCAGCGACTGCGCCCACCAGCCGCGTCGACCTCGGGATACCACTTTCGAGGTCAACCTTGCAGAAACCACCCGCGGCGACCTTCGCACACGTCACCCGGGTATCCCGGTCGACCGGGCAACCACACCTGGTCGACCAGCATTGCTGGTCGCCAGCTACACAACCCCGACGTCCCCAAGTTCAGTGCCCTCCAACCCGGCGCCCTGCTACTCGACGCCCAGCAGCTCGACGCCCAGCAGCTCGACGCCCAGCTGCTCGGCGTCCCCAGACTCTCCTGTCGAGGTAGACGTCGGTGCCCCTCTTCGTCGACCACCAAGTCAGGTCGACCACCATGTCGACCGCCTAAAAGTTGGTGCCCACGAATCGGCGCTAGTGCAGTGGCCCCAGTGCAGGTCGACCGCCCTCGTCGTCCAGCTAAGACACTGCTGTAGGTTGGCTGCACTCCCCCGCACACCCGACCACGAGGTCGGCCCCGCCCAAGCGAGGACGGGGCCTAACACAACTCCTGTTGACACTCCCCTGCCGCGTTCATGCTTGGGCCGCCCAGCCCACACGGCAGTACTTCCCGGAGAATAGCTCGTCGGCGTGCACCCAACATACAGCACGCCGGTCACCACCGCACCAGCCATGCAAGTGGGCATGGCACCTACTGCTGCACGTCATGGGGTCCGTCGCCCACATCGGCCAGGTGCACTTGGCCGATTATGTAAGAGTACGACGGCTTTGATGGACTTTACTTGCTTGATTGTTCTTTATTACGCATTATCTAGCTTAGCTTTGCTTTATTTTGCTTGCTTTTGCTAGATTGCCTAGGTTGCCTTTACCATATTTATTATAATTTTAGGCACCGAACTAGATTGAATGCACCGAATTCTAGGCTTTTTGGTTGCCACAGAATTGCCTTCTACCGAATTCGGGGACCCGTTCGGGACGCTTCGCGACTCGTGGAACCTTCTAGTAACACCCGGGTTACTGCTTTTGTGTCGAGCCTATATAGCCACGCCTTGAACCCAGGTGAATCATTCAATAGATTTATCTTTCCTGAACCAGATCCTCACACTTGGTAATCAGAGCGGGTTTGCATGCGAGGTCTTCAACCGCTTAGAAGCGGCCTTAAAAAACCGCGGGGGCAGTTTTTCGAACACCCCTCAGGATTATTGGCAAAAAAATTGGAATTTCGACTGTCAGATCGATTCAAATCTCAACGGCCCAAAGAATTTTGCTCAAAAAGGTTGGGATTTGGAGTTTCATATCAAGTTTCTCCTCAACGGCCGAGATCGGACGCGAATTTCGCCTAAGGGAGAATTGCACGACGTACAAAATTCGAGCTCGTCGATTCTAGAGTCAATTCAACTCGCAGTAAGTCGACCAGCATCAAGAATTGACTTATTTTCGTTGCACATCTTCCTCCAAATCACCAAATGGAGGGAAATAGAGATAATTTCGTACGAAAAATCGCGGAGTTACGTGCCGAGCATAAGCAGATACATGCGGCGCTCCCACGACTCGAAAAACTCATTGCGAACCAGTCGGCAACCGTCACAGCAACAGCGAATGCAGCAGTGACAGCAGCAGCAGCAGCGGCAACACCGACAATTCTACCTGCGACAACGGCAGCAGCTACAGTTAACCTCGAAGCAGTGAAGCTGGGGCTATCAGAGGCGTTTGATCCTACAGATAAAGAAAGCGACGTTCGTCGATTTGTAGCTGAACTCGAGATTTACTTCGAAGTCGTTGGATGCACGATCCCGACAAAAGACGCAGTGCGCATACAGCTCGCAGCAACACTGTTACGTGGCCCAGCTCTAGAGTGGATCAGCAACAAATTTGTCCAAGACGAAGGGACGTGGACGCACTTTCGGGTAGCACTGATCAAGCAGTTCAACGCGGTGAACAGTAGCTACTACGGAACACGACGCAACAAGCCAAATAGTGGCATGGAGCGATCGGCACCACCCACGACTGCCAACCGGATGGAGAACAACAAGGGCGATGTGGAGCAGCGGCTAGAAAAAAATGAGATGTGCGATTTTTGCGGCGCTACAGGACATCGTATCTTGGCGTGTTGGAAAATGAAGAAAAGGCATGCGGAGCTGCGGGACAAGAACAGTGCGGCACCCACGAAGCAGAAAACGGACAACGTGGCAACTTCGGAGAGGGCGAAAAAAGGAGAATATGATGGTGCGAATTTAAAACGTCACGACCGGCCGGCACCAGGGGAAATCGCCGAGACAAATGGAGACTCCGCGAAACTAGACCCTGCACCGACTGGGAAACTCCAGCCGTATACCCCTACAAGTAAGAATATTACTTCTCGTGGGTTTCAAGCCTTTATTAAGGGAGAGTAAGAAATTAAACCGGTACCGGGTAATATGGGAACCATACTCCGGAGCGCTAATAAGGGTCGAGCGTTCCGTGGAGCTAATATTCTCTCCCAGCAGCACTGTATAAAGGCTCCCTGTTCCCCACAGATGAAGCCTACACAGATGCAAAGGCTTAGGGGAAGGTTCCAGGTTTATGAGAAGTTCAATTAGCCTCTGATAAATCCTTCTAACCTTTCTCAGTGGAAAACTGATATCGAAGCTGCATCTTCGAGCGCAGGACCTAGGGATGACATACTCGACGTACCCTACGATCCTATAAGTGATACCATCTACGGCTACTCAAAGCAACAGCAGCCACTACTCCTCAAGGTTATCTGCAACGGGCGTCGCCTCCACGCACTAGTGGACAATGGTGCATCCCACTCGGTGTGCAACCGCGGGACGTTGGAGAAATTTGGAGAGACATCGGAGGAGACCCAATTTACAGCAATGATGGTGGACGGTACGAAGCTTTCCATCCACGGCGAGTCAACATTTTAGCTGCAGATAGGGGCGTTGAGGTGGAAGCCGACGTTGTCGATCACGAACATCAAGGGATTAGATTTCATCTTGGGGCATGATTTTCTGAAGCGGTTCAACCCCGAGATTGACAGGGTCAACTGGAAGGCGTGTACCTACAAGAATGGGAAACGTGCGGAGCTGAGAAGCTGGACGGATACAGGGAATGTTCCTGAGACAACACTTGCATGGTTCTAACGAACAGTGAACGAGAGTAATATGGGTTACTTAGCACTGGTGATGGCAGCAGCAGAGGAGGAGGAGAAGCCATACGTAGAGCTACCTGTAGCAGTGAAGGAGGTGTTGGAGCAGTAGTGCCGGCAGGAGTGCCTCCAGCGCGATCCCACGAGCACGAGATCGTGGAGGAGCCAGGTGCGAAACCCGTCTCACGTGCACCATACCCGCCTTAGTCCGACCAAACTGACAGACATGAAGAAACAGATAGAGTATCTATTGGACAGACAACTGATCTGCTCATCCACCTCTCCCTACGGTGCACCAGTTCTCTTCACTCCAAAGCCAGACGGTAGTTTATGGATGTGCATCGACTACCGGGGACCGAACAAAAACATAGTCAAGAACAAATACCCCATACCGCGCATAGACAATCTTCTAGACCAACTACGTGGTGCAACAGTGTTTTCGAAGCTGGACCTACGGTCGAGTTACTGGCAGATCAAGATGGCAGACAACTCGATCCACAAGACGGCGTTCCATACCAGATACGGCTCCTACGAGTACTTAGTGATGCCGTTCGGACTCTGCAACGCACCGGCGACGTTCCAGGCGGAGATGAACCACATCCTACGGCCCCTGCTGGACGAGTGTGTAGTGAGGTACCTGGACGACATTCTCATCTACTCCAAAAACATGAAGGAGCATGTGGAGCATCTGCGGAAAGTCTTCGAGATCCTGCGGAAGAGCAACTTCGCCCTGAAGAAGGTGCAGTTTCTCGGGCACATGGTAAGTGCGGAGGGCGTAGACATGGACTCGCAGAAAATCGAAGATGTTAAAACGTGGAAGGTCTCGTAGAATATGAAGGATTTGCAGTAGTTCCTAGGCTTCGCCAACTACTACAACAGATTCGTGCCGCAGTACGCTAAGATATCAGTGCCACTGACCAACCTACTCAGAAAGAATACGCCCTATAAATGGGATACTCCTAAACAACAAGCCATGGAGCAGCTACAGACAGCACTGACTACAGCACCAGTAGTCATCCTGCCGGATTGAGACAAGGACTACGTGGTGGAAGCAGACGCTAGTGACCAGGCACTCAGAGCAGTACTAATGCAGGATCACGGACACAGTTTGCAGCCCATCGCCTGCCTCAGTAAGAAGCTACACGGAGCAGAACTGAACTACCCAAATCATGACAAGAAAGCCTTACCTTCAAGGCGTGGAGGTATTACCTAGAGGGAGCCAAGACTACAGTTTACACTGACCACTGCAGCCTCAAATACCTGAAGTCGCAGACGACACTCTCACGACGACAGGTGCGGTGGGTGGACTTCTTGGAGACCCACTTCCATTACGACATCGTCTACAAACCCGGGCTACAGAACAAGGCAGACGCGTTGAGCCGCCTCGGTCACATAGTGGGAGAAGGACTTAGCTGTAAGAAAGGGAACAGGAAAGATTTGGGTACCGAACTATGCCCCGCTCCGACAGATCTTACTGGAGGAGTTTCACGACGTAGCATACGCGGGACATTTCGGGAGCAACAAGACGTTAGCAGGGATAGCAAAGTATTACTACTGGCCCGGGATGGCAGCAGACGTGCAGCAGTTCGTCACCTCATGCGACACGTGCCAGCGGATGAAGAGTAGCAAGCAGAAAAAAGCAGGGTTACTTCAACCTCTACCCGTACCGGAGCAGCCATGGCAAGTCGTTAGCCTCGACTTCATCACGGGACTTCCTTCGACCTCACGAAGGCATGACGCTCTACTCATGGTGATCGATAAGTTCTCCAAAATGGGACCCTTCATCCCGACCAACGCCACGGCTACAGCTGAAGCAACTGCTCGCCTCTTCGTCGACCGCATCATCACCATCCACGGCATCCCCGCTATGCTCATCTCAGACAAATACCAAAAATTCACCAGTAAATTTTGGAGGGAACTCAGGGGATTGTTGGGGACAAAGCTTGCGATGTCTTCAGCGTACCACCCCCAGACTGACGGACAGACTGAGCGACTCAATCAGGTGGTTGAACAGTTACTACGCACAGCTTGCAAAGACGGCGTCAGCCACTGGGATCTACACTTACCGACTCTTGAGTTCGCTTATAACAACGCCTCGCATGTGGCCACAGGGAAAATTCCTTTCTTCCTGTGTTACGAACGGGAACCACTTACACCACAGTAGCCAACCACACCGGCACACGTCCAAGCCGCACATGACTTCGTCACGACCATGCAGCAGCTATGGGAGAAGAGTCTGCGATGTCTCACCACGATGCAGAACTCCCAGAAGCAGTATGCCGATCGCCAGCGACATAATCACATCATAACAGTCGTAGACCAGGTGCTTCTTGACACGCGCAACTTGAACCCGTCTCACCTACCATCCAAGCTCCGGCCTCGCTTCTGTGGTCCTTATCACGTTGAGGCATAAGTGACACCAGTAACATTCCGCTTGCACTTACCTACTGCGTGGAAGCTTCACAATGCTTTTCATGTTTAGCTGCTAAAGCCCTACGAGGACCACAACCAGCAATTCACGGGACGACAGCTACCGCCACCATCACCTGTTCTCGTACAGGATGAACCAGAGTACGAAGGTGGAACGAGTGCTTGCTTATCGACGCAGACGCGGCATAACGCTCGAGTTCGTGATACGCTGGAAGGGATATGACCCATCGGAGGACAGTTGGGTTGCAGAAGCTGATATGGGCAACGCACTCCGTGCTCTCAAGGATTATCTTGTCAAGCAGGGTGTATCTCACACCACCCAGCTTTGAGGGGGGGAAGTGTGAGAGTACGACGGCTTTGCTGGACTCTACTTGCTTGATTATGCTCTATTATGCATTATCTAGCTTAGGTTTGCTTTATTTTGTTTGCTTTTGCTAGATTTCCTAGGTTCGTTACTTTTACTATATTTATTATAGTTATAGGCACCGAACTAGGTTGAGTGCACCAAATTCTAGGCTTTTCGGTTGCCACCGAATTGTCTTCTACCGAATTCGGGAAGGACCCGTTCGCGACGCTTCGCGACCCCCGGAACATTCTAGTAACACCCGGGTTACTGCCTTTGTGTCGAGCCTACATATAGCCTCGCGTTGTACCCAGGTAAATCATTCAATAGACTTATCTTTCCTGAACCAAATCCTCACAGATTGCAACGGAGCACTGGTTGAAGGCCAGAAAGTGCAGCGCCTTCGTCAGAAAATCGGCCGGCTGCTCAGCGATCGTGATGTAGTTCAGCGAAAGCTTCCCGCGCTTCACCATGTGTTGCAGCCAAGCCTGTCGCCACTCCATGTGCTTGAGGTTGCCCGTCAACCCCATGCCCTCAACGATCGTGATGGCCGATTTGTTGTCCACCCGAAGGACGGTCGGCGTCCCGGTGTCCAACTCTGCAAGAAGAAAGCGGAGGCGACACCCCTCCTTGCCGGCTTCGGTCGCCGCCGCGTAGTCCGACTCGGTCGACGACAGCGTCGCGCACTTGATGCGCTGGCTCGACCAGGAGACTGCGGCCCCTCCGTGGACGAACGCATACCCTCTTGTGCTCGTTCGCTTCTGCTTGTCGCTAGCGTCGTTGGCGTCCACGTAGCCGACCAGCTCCATCGACTCAGGTTCACCGCCCAACTCCAGGGCGGTGTCGCGGGTGTTGGCAAGGTAGGCAAGGCAGCGGTCGACTTTGCGCCTGTGCTGGTCGCTCCTCACCGTGAGGCCGCTCCCCAGCTTGCTGCATACGAAGGCGATGTCCGGCCTCGTCGTCGTCGTCGCGAACTGCAGCGAGTCGACCTTCTGCCGGTACTCCTCCTCCTGGCGCTCCTGTGCCTCCTCGTCGTCGAAGGTGAGCTCGGCGTAGGCGTCGACCAAGACCGGCGTCTTCGAAGTTCGCCTGGTCTGCTCCTTGTCGAGGAACCGCCTATGCAGCTTGTCGGCTTAGCCCCGCTGGTGCAGCCACGTTTCCTTGCCGGCCTGTCGCGCACGATCTCCAGCCCGAGCTACTTCTGCACCGACGAGATCTCTCGCAGCTCGAAGGCGGCCTCCAGGAGCTCCTTCAGCTCCTTCAGCATCTCGGCATTACTGCTGGTGGCGAGCAGGTCGTCCACGTAGACCAGTACCCAACAAGCCACTCCGTTGTCGCCGACCTTGAAGTAGAGTGCCGTGTCAACCTGGCTCTTCCTCCATCCAGCGCCGACCAGCACGTTGTTGAGAGCCTTGTACCACAGCAGCAGCGACTGCTTCAGCCCGTAGAGGCTCTTTAGCAGCTTGCACACCCGGCCGGTCCCGTCGTCCAAGTAGTCCGGCTGATACATGTACAGCATCCGGTCGAGCTTGCTCTGCAGAAAGGCTTTTTTCATGTCGAGCTGCATCAGGTTGAGGTTGAGGACGGCGACGATGCTGAGGAAGATCCTCAGCGTAACGTAGCTGCTCACCGGTGCGTACGTCTTGTCGTAGTCAGCGCCATACACATGCGTGGAGCTCTTCATGACCAGCCTCACCTTCTCGCGCTCGGCGGTGTCGTCGATGCGGTACTTCGTCGTAAGCAGCCACCGGTTCTTCATGATGTTCACCCCAGGTGGGCGTTCGACCAGCTCCCAGGTCCCCAAGCCGATGAGACTGCGGATCTCCTCCTCCATGGCGGCCTTCACCGCCTTGCCCTTCCAACTCACCAACGCCTCCTTCACCGTCATCGTAGAAATGTCCCAGCGGTGCTCAGGCTCGGCGTGCATGTCAGGGTCGAGCTCCGGCAGTTCTTCATCCTCCTCGGCGTTGTCGTACAGCAGGTCGTCGTCGACCTTGGCGTGCGCCATGGCGAAGGCAGCCGGTACGTAGAAGTCTGGTGGCCTCCGAATTCGGCCTGACTACCGTGGTCCAGGCTGGACCTCCGCCACATCACTGTCGGTGGACTCCTCGGCGTCCCCTCCATCGTCACCGTCTTCGCTGCCCTCGTCGTCCTGCTGCACCTTAGTCAGCTTCCCAGCCGACTTCTCCCCTGCGGTCGGCTCCCCTGCCGAATGCTCCTTGGTCGGCGTCGCAGCTGCCTGCTCCCCTGTCGGATGCTGCCATGCCGATGCCTCCTTCGCCGGCTTAACCAAAGTCGGCTGTACCTTCTCGGCCTGCCGCTCTCTGGTCGGCGCCAGCTTCGCACCCACGCGGACTTTCACTTATTTTTTTTGGCAATGCAAGATACACTACAGCAATGCATACAAGCATTAACAGTCATAACTGTAGCCGATGGGCCTAGATAGCCACCAGCCATCGTACCCATCCTGATACTCTACGGAGGACGGAAGATCGTGCGCGGGTTAGCCCAGATGGAAGTGAAACCACTGGTCCACGCAAGCAACTTCACCGAGCTGTCACAGATCCTGCGCATGAGACGGAACTCGTCGCCACCCTAAAGAAGAACGCTGCCCCGGCTCCAGCATAAAACCAGCTTCCTTGCTTCCTTTTTTGGCCCGAAGATAAACCCTCGCGTGGGTGTAGAAATTCGCTGCAATCTTGCGCAACACCCTTCTGGACCGAAACTGACCCCTCTCAAAAGCTGCATCGCACCTTTCCATCCAGATTTTGTGTAGAGCGATGGTAGTAATCGTCGACTCTGGAAAGCCCGAAACGGAACCCTCCTTCTGAAAAAGCAAATCTCCCAACGACTTGATTTTCCTGCTCGGGTTAATCTGTTGGGTGCAAATTCACATTGCACGACATCCTGCCGTCTGTTTGTACGGGTATACGTGTGCGAATGCATTTGCGTATGAATGGAATGTTCGTGTGTTTGTTTGCTTTCGCAATTTTTGCTTGAAGCGTTTGCAGGTACTCGCGCATTGTGCGCTTCGGCACAACATTGTACGCGCTATGAACAGTACAAACAGAAAGGACGAGCTCGCAAAGGAACCCAAGATGGAAGCTTTGCGGTTCGGCTTACTTGATTGCGCAGATTCAGTTCTATACAGTTCAGAAATTGTATTGTTTTGTCTGGTTGACTATAGTGTAGCAGGGCAGGCACTATAGGGGTACAATTTAGGTGAAGGTTGGATGTTGTTTGTCTGTATCTGTATGCTACTGGGCCAGGGGAATCCAGCGGAACCAGCATTTGGCTGGTTGGGCAAAGACAAATCAGGTTCTGTTTTTAAGACTTGAACCTGGTTGTTGTTTTCCCAGGTTGGAAAAACAGAACCAGAGGTTGTTTAACAACCTACCACCTGCTGTTTTGTCCAGCCAGGTAGGTTATGTTGCTTGGAATTATTTGGAATCATCCTTGGTTGTTCCCAGGTTGATTCCCAAGGTCCTTGCTGGCTAGAACTATTTATTCCTTCTCTGTTTGTACCTGGATATAGTCAATTTGATTCAAGTGAATTCCTCCCTTCCTGGAATTTTGTTCTACACGGTACGACGGCGGAATGCTACCAAAGTCAACACTAGTACGCTAGCACTACAACGCTAGGCCAACGTTGTCCGAGCCATAACTTCGTAATGGCAGAAATTTTCGCGAGGCAACTTGGCTTATCTTAAAGCTCTTGGAGCGAGCTTCGATATAGGAAATTCTCAGCTTAATCCGATCGACGGTCTGCACGATTTACACTGCGCGACGTTCAAGGTGCTCTTGCTATTTTGGCTAAGTCATTCTTGACTCCTCTCTCTACAAACTCGGACCCGAGGATAGGGGCTGGTCTTGTACCAGGCACCCAAGGACCCTTGGAGGTGACCCCGAGGAGAGGTCTTGGTCTTTAAGTTTGATTAAGTCTTAGTAGCTTGAGTTTATTAGGCCCTTACACCAACATAATCATCCGGTGTGCCTTCTACAGCCCATGCATCACCGGTTGAATACGGGGGCAGCTGAACAGGCAGTGCTCCGCTGTCTCTTCTGCCCCACAGTGGGACAACTTCACTCCAGAAATTTCAGCCGCATCCCAACCTGAAGATTACGGCAGTGTAGACTGAGCATAACGTCCCGAGCACGATTTGGCAGCGCCACAGAGTCCCGCACTCCGATGATCATTTTCCAATCAATGGGCTTCCCCCATTCTTCTGCCCATTTCTCCTGCTGCAGCGATATCCTCTGCCGCGCGCCGAAAAACAATCGTAACTGCTTGAAGGGAGGGATTTGGTCCCCCACGTATAGCTCCGAACATCGCAGCCGCACCTCAGGCAGACCCCCCGCCCCAATCACCTTCCCCGCCCTTATCATTAGCGGCTCCACTTTCTCCAGACTCAGGACCGCGGAACTCCCCGCACTCCCTACCAGCGGTTTCCCAAACCAGTCACATGCTCGGCAGGCAAGGCCCTCCTGCACCACTTCCTCCACTTTCCACACCCCCACTGTGCCTGTCTTTTTTATGTACGCCGATTCCGCCAGAAACTCTGCCCCCGTGATAGGCGCTAGCAGTTTCTGCTTCCATGAGTCCGGGATACAGCTGAACGCTTTTAGCGCCCTCCGCGCCTTCTTAAGCGTACCGAACACCTTCAACAGCTCCTTATCGTCCTTGAGAAACCGCATTCCGTCATCCGGTAGGCCAATGAAATCTCCCAGCTTGAACAACTCCAAGCCCTCCGCCGTTTTTTTCTGGCCCAGTGGCTTTTCTTTGTTTGGCAAGATCTGTCGAGTGAACACCAGCGGCTCCTGGGCGATGTCCCAGCGCGATTTTGGTTCCTCCATCCCAATTCTCGTTTTTATGAACATTTCACAGGTCTGCCTCTATCTAACACTTCAAAACCTTCCATGATTTCAGGAGCTCCTCATGCGCCCAGAAAGAGCAAAACCCCGCCGGGAGGTCTGCTGTCTTCGTCGCCAACCATTTGCGGGCACCGCCCCTATTCAACACCAGCAGTCCCACTCGCCTGGCAGCCAAGTTATAAATGTCGACGAACAGGTTGCGCACTCCGAGCCCTCCTTCTTTCCACGGCCTGAATATCAGTTCCCTGCTCCAGAGCGTGAAGTGTTGTTCTGCTGACGCCCGGTTGCCCGAAATGAAGTTCACCATCAGCTTCATAATCCGTTTCCACACCTTCTCCGATGGGGGATAGACTTGCCCTTGGAATGTCAGGATCGGGCAGACATAGGCGTTAACCACCGCAACCCTCGGCGTCGTGGTCAAGTGCCTCGATTGCCATTTCGTGAGCTTTTTCGCGGCCCTGGCGAGCGCTTTGTCCCAGGTAACCTCCGTACTCCTTGAGGGGGAAACCGACACACCCAGTAGTCTTTCAGCATTCCTTGGCTCCACCCATGCAAAGCCTGACTCTTCGTCTTTCACCTTCTTCAGGTTATTCCCCACTGGGAGCAGCGCCGAACATGCAACCCTGAGCGTGCCCCGAAGTCCCCCAGAAGCTCTTGAGCGCTGCTAATCTGCCGCTTCCCTTTCAGAATGAGCGTAGTGTCGTCTGCGTAGCCCAGGTAAGCAAGCCGCTCCCCTTGCTCATTGCAGACTCCTAACTTTCTTCGCTTGGCCTCCTGGCAGATGGGCTCCACTGCGCATAAGAAGAGATACGGCGCCAGCCGGCACCCCTGCCGGACACCTTTGCGGACATCAACCCGATCTCCCAACCAGCCATTGACCAAGAGCCGGGTAAACGATCCTCCGTGCTGGCCCTTGCACCAACCGATGAATTTTTCCGGGAAGCCCATCAGAGCCATCGTGTCGAACAGAAAAGACCGCGACACTGAGTCGAACGCCGTTTGAAAATCTACCATCAGCAGGTACCAGTCTTCATTGTCATTATTTGCCGCTTCAATTACATCAGCGACCGTTGACACCGCGTCTGAGAGTCGCCTTCCGGGGAGGAAACCATGCTGCTCCTCCGAAATGACAGTGCCCAGTACCTTCTTCATGCGATTGGCAAGTAGTCTCGCCACCACCTTGTAGGAGCTGGTCAGAAGGGTAATCAGCCTGTAATTTGAATCAGCTCTCTTGGCCCTTTCTTGTGCAGCAAGATAGTCACTGCTTCCTGCACCTCCTCCGGTAGCACCGCCGTCGCCTCAAACTGCTTAACGAAGCCCATAAAGTCCTCCTTCAACATATTTCAGTGGCGTTCGAAAAGCTCCTTCGGCAGCCCATCATTCCCTGGCGATTTTTAGTGCCAGATTTTTTAGTGCCTTTTTAACCTCATCCTCTGACCAATCCGCATCCAGATCAGCCACTTCTCCCTCTCTGAGGGTTTTCTGCAGATCCGGCTTCCAGGAAGGTAAACCAGACGGAGGGGCCTCTGCAAACAGCGACGAATAGAAACTGGAGGCTGCCTCCAGAATTCCCCTCGTCCCCCTCTGCTCCGACCCTCGCAGCTCCAAGGGCGTCCGTGACATCTTCGTCTTCACCTTCGCCGATAATAGTTTTGACGCAATTTCACCCTTCGCCTCCTCCTTTACTTCCGCCAGGAGGTGCAGCCTTTCGTTTTCCCCTTTCAGGTATGCTCCTAGCTGTGACTCCTTTTCTGCCAGAATCGTACGCAAGGCATCCTGATGGGGCTCCCGCATCAGCTCCTGTTGTAGTCCGGAGACCGCCAGCTCGAAGTGCCGTAGCGTAGCGTGCACCCGCTTCCGTTCCTCATTCGCGTATCTTCTAAGGGCCGCCTTCAGTTTGGTGAGCAGAGAACCGAAATTTTTCGACCCCCCTTCATGATGCTTCTCCGTGACTGCCCTGATCACTCATTCCACCCCATGTTTTGCCGTGTCTGCAGATGGTAACTGATGCCTGGACCCATGTGCAGACGCAGGTTCGCTTGCAGCACCACTTTTACCCCACACTTGTGGTCCGAGAGTCCCTTCAGCGACCGAGTGTGGAAAGCTTCAACTGCCGAGGGAGCAGCTCTGCTGACGCCAGGATCCTGTCGATTCTTGAGCTCGACTGCGCTGCGCGTGCGTAGAAGGTTTATTCTCTGGCGCCTGGGTTCAACGACCGGAACACATCCGCCATGAGAAGACCGCCGAAAAGCTGCATCAGCCTATCATTCTCCCCGGAGGAGCTCCCCCCTGGGGACCTGTCCAGCAGTTGATCTTCCACCACGTTTAGATTCCCTGCCAGTAACAGCCGACTCCGACCATCTAGGTTAGTGAGAAAGGGACCCAGCTCGTCCCGAAAGAAGGTGATCCTACTGCAGGCGCTCACCGGAAGGTAAGCCGCCAGAATTGTGAAGGTGAAAAGTTCCCATTTGACATTCGTAAGGATGAGCCTTCCCGAGGCGTGTAAGATGACATCCTCAAACACCAGCTGCTTATTGTTGCTCACAATCGCTAACCCACCAGCTCTCTCCACGTTCGCTACCACATGGCAGTGGTAAAAGTTAAGTCGCTTCCAGCATTCATGGTCCGGTGCAACTTTTCTGTCCGTGATTACGAAGATGTCTGCTTCTTTCTTCACCCATTTTTTCAGATTGCGTTGCTTCCCTCTACTTCTGAGCCTGTTGATGTTGAACTCACATACTTATAATCTGCAGGGTTTATCCATTAATCAACCGGATAAAAGCCCCAAAGCAACCACGGGCTGGAGACGGATATCTGAAACAGACACGGTTATCACTATAAAGCATCAAGTACAGCATAAAGGGCATCAACTCTAACACAACTGGCTTCTCCTCTTCTCCCTCTGCAGAGATCTTCTCTAGATCCCGTACTCCTTGCGCAGCACCCAAAGGCTCAGATTGGCCTTGAGAGCGCGCGTTGCAGCTCCCTGCTTCGTCAGACCTCTCCTGTGATGCTGGGAGAGGACGTGGTGAGCGGCTTGCACAAGAGAAGACCCTTTCGCTTTTTTCGCAGCATTCCAGCAGGCAGATCCACTCCTCCCTGTTGCTGGCCGTCGAGACCAGCACCAGTGCCGGGTCCTTGAAGACAATCTTGGTCGTCGCCGTAGCTACTGTCGCAGCCGCTGCACGGGAGGGAGGTAAGAAGCTGAATATCAGACACCACCAACCGAGGGAAAACAGCGACAGCATAAAGAGGTAAGTGTTGGGTGCAAATTCACATTGCACGACATCCTGCCGTCTGTTTGTACGAGTATGCGTGTGCGAATGCATTTGGGTGTGAATGGAATGTTCGTGTGTTTGTTTGCTTTCGCAGTTTTCGCTTGATGCATTTGCAGGTACTCGTGCAATGTGCGCTTCGGCACAACATTGTACGCGCTATGAACAGTACAAGCAGAAAGGACGAGCTCGCAAAGGAACCCAAGATGGAAGCTTTGCGGTTCGGTTGAATTGATTGTGCAGATTCAGTTCTATCCAACTCGAAATTGTACTGTTTTGTTTGGTTGACTATAGTGTAGCAGGGCATGCACCATAGAGGTACAATTTAGGTGAAGGTTGGATGTTGTTTGTCTGTATCTGCATGCTACAGGGCCAGGGGAAACCAGCGGAACCAGCATTTGGCTGGTTGGGCAAAGACAAATCAGGTTCTGTTTTTAGGACCTGAACCTGGTTGTTGTTTTCCTAGGTTGGAAAAACAGAACCAGAGGTTGTTTACCAACCTACCACCTGCTGTTTTGTCCAGCCAGGTTGGTTCTGCTGCTTGGAATTATTTGGGATCATCCCTGGTTGTTCCCAGGTTGATTCCCAAGGTCCTTGCTAGCTAGAGCTATTTATTCCTTCTCTGTTTGTACCTGAATATAGTGAAATTGATTCAAGCGAATTCCTTCCTTGCTGGAATTGCGTTTCTACGCGGTGCGACGGCGGAATGCTACCTGAGTCAACGCTAGTACGCTAGCACTCCAACGCTAGGCAAACGCTGTTCGAGCCATAACTTCGTAATGGCAGAACTTTTCGCGAGGCAACTTGGTTCATTTTAAAGCTCTTGGAGCGAGCTTCGATATAGGAAATTCTCAAATTAATCCGATCGACGGTCTGCATGATACGCTGCGCGACGTTCAAGGTACTCTTGCTGTTTTGACTAAGTTCCTCTTGATCCCTCTCTCTACAAACTCGGACCCGAGGATAGGGGCTGGTCTTGTACCAGGCACCCAAGGACCCTTGGAGGTGACCCCGAGGAGAGGTTTTAAGTTTGATAAAGTCTTAATAGCTTGAGTTTATTAGGCCCTTACACCAACAAGCTGGTATCAGAGCTGCGTTATAGTGATCCTCGATATAGGTAGCTATGGCGGGCAACACCTCGACGGGAGCTGGTGAATCTTCAGCCCAAGATCGTAGCGGCAGCCAAGATTCTGGTGTTTCAGCGCCAAGGGGAGCGCGAACAAATCAGGGCTCGCTGGTCAAGGAGGTGCTGAAAAACTTCACCGTCGAGAAGTTCAATGGTGAGGGCTATGATGATTGGGCCTGGAAAATGCAATTGTATTTCCGTCAGATCGGTTTGCTGAAACTAATGATTGGGGAGGAGCCTAGACCGAGTGACCCCGCGCTGCAGGAAGATTGGGATGAGCGCTCCTCGGCTGGCTACTATTTGATGTCGCAGAGTTTGGAGCTGAACCAGCGTCACCACGTCATGCACCTGCTGCCGGAGGTTGAGTGCGGTCCGAAGGCGTGGACCGTGTTGAAGGAGCTGCACGCCCCGACCTCCGTTGTTGCAACGTTGATGCTGGAGAGGGAGCTGTCTGCGTTGCGTCTGAGCGAGGGAGAGCCGGTGCAACCTGTCCTGGACAAGATGCGCGACCTCTACGCGAAGTTGGCGACCGCGGGAATCACCTACCCGGAGCAGACCAAGTGCCTGAAGATGCTCTCGCTGCTGCCGGAATCGTGGCTTCAATTTACGAGCGGATTGAGCCTGCCGCAGAACCAGAGCTCGTGGACACTCGAGTGGGTGGGACAAGGATTCTGGAGGAGGACTTCCGTCGCCGCCAACTGAGGGGTGGAGACGACGGCAGCAGCGGCTATGGGATGCAAGGGAGCCGACGTGGCAGAGGACGTGGCTTCGGTGGTGCTGGACGCGGTGCAAAGAAGGACGACGACTCCAACGACCAACAAGGAGGTACCGGTTGGGGTCGCGGTGCGAAATCTGGACGTGGGGGCAAGTCGGGTGCTGGTGGCAAAATGAAAGGGAGTTGCTGGTATTGTGAGAATGAGGGGCACCCCTGGTTTTTGTGCTATAAGAAACCCGATGGATGGACCCCCCAGAATCGTCACCAGGATGGCGGCGCGCGGAGGAACCAGAAAAACGGCGCGAGCATGGTCGCCGATTTGTCCGACAACAACCCGAAGAGCAACGGCGGTGCGGAAAAGAAGAAGGAGCGCACCGCGGGCCAGTTCTTCCATATTGGAGAGCAGGGAGAGCAGGGGGAGCAAGGAGACGCCTCTGCCAAGGTTGGAGCAGAGCTGCACCCCCTGGACTATTGGGTGTTGGACACGGGCGCTGCTTGGACGATGACGCCGCGCAAGGACCTGCTGGACCACGTACGCGCTGCACCGATCAACGAGGTGTGCTCCGCCTCTGGACACGCGCTGAAGGTGGCTGGTGCGGGACGAGCTGCGTTTAAGGGAGCGGATGGCAAGCCGGTGGTGCTGCACGACGTTCTCCTCGTTCCTGAACTCAAGGCCAACCTGATTTCCCTCCGTAAGCTTGGCAAGGTTGGGGTGAGCACTAGCACGGATGGGGCACGCACTTACAAGGGGCAGCTGGGCAATCGGGTGCTTTGGGATCTGCACAAGAGCACGGACGTGTACAGATCCATGTGGCAGCTGCCGGCGTTGGCGTGGCATGGTGGGGGGCAGGCTGGAGAGGGGTCTGCATCCCAGGGGGAGTGCAATGCCGTTGGAGGGGTTGGTGTGAAAGTGTCGGCCAGATCTGGGGAGACGGATTGGGCAACGGCACACCGACGCTTGGGGCATGTGGCAATGCCCTTGTTGAAGCAGTTGGAGAAAGATGGAGCCGTTAAGGGTCTGAAGCTGAACGGACAGCCACCTGATGAGAATTGTGAAATCTGTTTGCTTTCAAAGTTTACCCGTTTCCCCTTCCATAGTGTGGCTGGCAGGAGCAAGAAGCCGTTGGAGCTGGTCCACATGGACTTGGTGGGGCCGCTGCCGGTTCAGGGACACAAGGGAGAGCGGTACTTTCTGACCATAGTGGATGATTGGAGCAGGCTTATGTGGGCATATCCGCTGAAGCAGAAGGACCATGCCGCCTCTACGATACGGGAAGATTGGCTGCCATTCGTGGAGAAGCAAGCGGAGTGTGTGGTGAAGCGGATTAGGACAGATCGGGGTGGTGAGTTCCTTGGACCTGAGATGACGGCCTGGCTCAAGAAGCAGGGCATCCAGAGGGAGCTGACCACGGCTTACACCCCACAGTCTAACGGTGTAGCAGAACGGGCGAACCGGACAATTCTGGAGACAGCTAGGGCGCTGCTCATAGAATCTGGGCTGGGCAACTTGATGTGGCCCCATGTTGTTCGGCACGCTACCGTCGCTAGGAACAGGGTACTCACAAAGGTTGGGGATGACTCGTGGGTGCCGTTGGAGAGGTGGCTTGGGAGGAAGCCGCCGGTGGACATGCTGAGGGTGTTCGGTTGCATGGCAGTCGCCCACGTCCCCAAGACCTACCGCAGTAAGTTGGAGGCGAGTGCAATCTGGTGTGTGCATTTGGGGCTGGCTGCTGAGAGCAAGGGATGGCTGGTGTGGGAACCTTCCAAGGGTGTGTTGTTTGACAGCAGGGATGTGAAGTTTGTTGAGGGCATGATGTATGGGAGCTGGGAGAAACAGCCGGAGGCCAGGGTGTCCTAGCAGATGGAGCAGATCACCATGCAGCTGGACCTGACTCCTAGTGTGTGGGAGGAGGGAGAGGAGGCAGCTGCAGAAGGTGGTACTGGAGAGAAGGTGCAGGAGGCACCTGCTGGTGGATGTGATGGTGTGGAGACTAGCGGTAGCACTAGTGGAGCTGCTGGATCCGAGGGGGGAGAGCAGCAGCAGGGGAAAACTAAGAAGCCAAAGGGTGTCATTATGAAGGGATGGGAGACACCCGTCTCCAGGCCAGGACGTACCCGTATGGCTACTAAGAAGCTGACTGCAGGAGCTGATGTAGCAGAGCAGCAGCTTGGGACCGAGGAGGCACTGCTGATTCTACCGCATGGCTATGATCCGGATGAGGAGGATGAACCTGCCTACTGTTTTCTTGCCCCTGCACCAGAGGAACCAGCTAGCATGGAGGAGGCATTAGCTGGACCAGATAGGGAGAAGTGGCTGGTTTCCAGGGATGCTGAGTACCAGAGCCTGCTAGAGAATGGGACATGGGAGCTGGTGGTGCTGCCTGAGGGGAAGAAAGCCGTACAGTGCAAGTGGGTGCTAAGGATCAAGACCGATGACAAGGGACAGGTCACCATCTACAAGAGTAGGCTGGTGGCTAAGGGGTTTATGCAGAAGGAGAAGCGGGACTTCAATGAAATCTTTGCTCCCACTGCCAAACCCCCTACCCTCCGTGTCTTGTTGGCAGATGCAACCGTTAGTGGGAAATTCATCATTCAGATGGATATATCAACGGCATTCCTCAATGGGATCTTAGAGGAGGATGTGTACATGACGCAGCCGCCTGGGTATGAGGATGGTACGGGCAGGGTGTGCAAGCTGAAAAGGTACATCTACGGCTTGAAGCAGGCGCCACGCTGCTGGTACCAGAAGTTGGCAGCTGTTTTAGAGGAGATGGGATTCAGGACCAGCAGCTGTGATGAGAGCCTCTTTCTCAAAAGGGAGGGGGAGAAGCTGGTGCTGTTTCTAGTCTATGTGGACGATATTTTTCTTTTTAGCAGCAGCATGAAGGAGATCCAGAAGGTGCAGCAGCAGCTGATGGAGAACTTCAAGTGCAAGAACCTTGGGGAGGTAAAGTACTATCTCGGGATGCATGTGGAGAGGGATCTGGATCACAGGTGGTTGAAGCTGCACCTAGAGAAGTTCATCAAGGAGCTGGGGGAGAAGTACGGGATTGAGAATGAGCGCAAAGTTGCAACTCCCCTGCCAGCAGAATTCAAGCTTGTGAAAGCTGCAGAGGATGAAGGGGTTGAAGCCGAGGAGCAGCAGCAATTTCAGTCCTTGGTGGGCAGCCTCTTGTATGCAGCAGTTCATACAAGGCCTGACATCTCTTTCTCGGTTGGGCAGCTGGCTAGGGTGGTGCAGAATCCATCAGAGGAGCAGGTGGTGAAGTATCTGAACTCTCACCCAAGCATTGGAGTTCAATACTCCGCATCTGCACAGGTGAAGCAGAAAGGGGTTGAGGTTCTGAAAGAGAAGGGGGAGAGGCTTGGAGAAGGCAAGCTCTTTCTCACTTGCTTTACCGATGCTATGTGGGCCTCTGAGAAGGAGGATTCCTCATCTTTGGGAGGATACATCTGTGTAGTTGGGGGAGGACCTGTTAGTTGGAGGTCAAAGAAACAGACGGAGACGGCACTCTCTTTTGTGGAATCAGAGTACATGGCGATGTTCCATGGGGTGAAGGAGGTGATTTGGCTGAGGAGGTTGTTAGACGAGATTGGCCAGGAGCAGAAGGTTGCTTCGCCGCTGTTCTGTGATAGCAAAGGGGCTCTTGGGATGGCCAGGAACACTGTGCTTCATGGGCTGAACAAGCACATGCGTATCAAGTGGCACTGGCTGCGTAAGGAGGTGAAGAGGGGGGCGTTGAATCCGATCTACATCAAGACTCACCAGCAGCCAGCAGACTTCCTCACCAAGAGGCTTGCGGATGAGCCTCATTGGCGTTGTGTGCGCATGAGTGGAATGAGCATGAACTGGTATGGAATGATGGGGATGCAGCCGGCAGGCTGAGGGGGAGTGTGTTGGGTGCAAATTCACATTGCACGACATCCTGCCGTCTGTTTGTACGAGTATGCGTGTGCGAATGCATTTGGGCGTGAGTGGAATGTTCGTGTGCTTGTTTGCTTTCGCAATTTTCGCTTGAAGCATTTGCAGGTACCCGCGCATTGTGCGCTTCGGCACAACATTGTACGCGCTATGAACAGTACAAGCAGATAGGACGAGCTCGCAAAGGAACCCAAGATGGAAGCTTTGCGGTTCGGTTGAATTGATTGTGCAGATTCAGTTCTATCCAACTCGAAATTGTACTGTTTTGTTTGGTTGACTATAGTGTAGCAGGGCAGGCACTATACGGGTACAATTTAGGTGAAGGTTGGATGTTGTTTGTCTGTATCTGCATGCTACAGGGCCAGGGGAAACCAGCGGAACCAGCATTTGGCTGGTTGGGCAAAGACAAAACAGGTTCTGTTTTTAGGACCTGAACCTGGTTGTTGTTTTCCCAGGTTGGAAAAACAGAACCAGAGGTTGTTTACCAACCTACCACCTGCTGTTTTGTCCAGCCAGGTTGGTTCTGCTGCTTTGAATTATTTGGGATCATCCTTGGTTGTTCCCAGGTTGATTCCCAAGGTCCTTGCTAGCTAGAGCTATTTATTCCTTCTCTGTTTGTACCTGAATATAGTGATATTGATTCAAGCGAATTCCTCCCTTGCTGGAATTTCGTTTCTACGCGGTGCGACGGCGGAATGCTACCCGAGTCAACGCTAGTACGCTAGCACTCCAATGCTAGGCAAACGCTGTCCGAGCCATAACTTCGTAATGGCAGAACTTTTCGTGAGGCAACTTGGTTCATTTTAAAGCTCTTGGAGCGAGCTTCGATATAGGAAATTCTCAGCTTAATCCGATTGACGGTCTGCACGATACGCTGCGCGACGTTCAAGGTACTCTTGCTGTTTTGACTAAGTCCCTCTTAATCCCTCTCTCTACAAACTCGGACCCGAGGATAGGGGCTGGTCTTGTACCAGGCACCCAAGGACCCTTGGAGGTGACCCCGAGGAGAGGTTTTAAGTTTGATAAAGTCTTAATAGCTTGAGTTTATTAGGCCCTTACACCAACAAAAACGGCAAAGTTGTGATTGTTCGAAGATATGATTTTGATGCGGCGATTATGGGAGTTTGTGGGGTGACTCTATATGGGCCATAGACCATTGGGGGTTGGAGAAATTTGTCACTTCACCATAGTTGCTGCCAAGTGGTTGAGAGAAGCCAAACCAGGTTGGCAAGTGTGGCCAAGTTGGGTGACGTGGATGGCATGGGTTGGGAAAGTGACAAAAGTCAAAGTGGGGTTACTATACGGAGGGGATTTTGTGTGCTTATAGAGTTTTCTTGGTTGGGGACTCCCTGGGGACCTTCCCTCTCGTCCTCCTTATCCTCTTCTACCTGGTTTCTTGCTACTTTAATTTTTTCTCGTATGAATCTTGGATAACTATTGTGATTGAGTTCAGTTTCGGCTCCAGCATACCCTCTAGTGCACCGAAATTTATAATTCGAGATTTGCGTCTTCTCATGATACGATTCAAATAGGGAATTCTAGCCACGGTATAAAGCTACAACATATCTGAAATTTGTGAAGTTGTAGCAGCGCACTTAATGTCGACGGCGTTTCTTGTGAAGTCGACTTTTCTGTCCAGAAACATAGTTGACGGTTTTGAGATATTTCGGCCCCCTAAACGTCCTAATATTCATCCTTGATCCTCACAATCCTTTAAAGCAGTACGTAGTAACTGCTCCACCACCTGGTGTGAGTGGTCAGTCTGGTTTTATGTTTTCACCATGTACTCTTTCTCTGGATCAGGTAGGATCGGGACCGGGATGGTCGACAAGGCAGTTTGGAGCTGCTCCATGGCTTGCTCACGCGGGGCTTCTCTCTTATAGGGAATATGTTTTCTCAACAAGGGCAGTGGTGCTGCAATCTTGGCATACTGTAGCATGAACCGGTAGAAGTAACTATCGAAGCCTAGTGACTGCTGCTATTCCTTGACGTTCTCTGGCATCTTCCATTTTTTTACAGCTTCAATCATCCGTGGGTTTACGTGAACTCCCTCGGCACTCACCACGTGCCTGTAAAATTGATAGCTCTTTCTTTAGGATCTCGAAGACTCGTTTCATGTATATCAAGTAATCTTTCATATTTTTGGAGTAAATTAGAATGTCGTCCAGGTACACCACCACGCACTCGTCCAGCAATGGCCTCAAGATGTTGTTCAACTCTGCCTAGAACGTTGCTGGTGCGTTGCAGATTATGAACAGCATCACCAGATATTTGTAGGAGCTATATCTCGTTTGGACCGCCGTTTTGTTCTTGATTTTGTTGGTGTATGATCCCAAATAATTCCAAGCAACAGAACCAACCTGGCTGGACAAAACAGCAGGTGGTAGGTTGGTAAACAACCTCTGGTTCTGTTTTTCCAACCTGGGAAAACAACAACCAGGTTCAGGTCCTAAAAAACAGAACCTGATTTGTCTTTGCCCAACCAGCCAAATGCTGGTTCCACTGGTTTCCCCTGGCCCTGTAGCATGCAGATACAGACAAACAACATCCAACCTTCACCTAAATTGTACCCCTATAGTGCCTGCCCTGCTACACTATAGTCAACCAAACAAAACAGTACAATTTCGAGTTGGATAGAACTGAATCTGCACAATCAATTCAACCGAACCGCAAAGCTTCCATCTTGGGTTCCTTTGCGAGCTCGTCCTTTCTGCTTGTACTGTTCATAGCGCGTACAATGTTGTGCCGAAGCGCATAATGCGCGAGTACCTGCAAATGCTTCAAGCGAAAATTGCGAAAGCAAACAAACACACGAACATTCCATTCACACCCAAATGCATTCGCACACGCATACTCATACAAACAGACGGCAGGATGTCGTGCAATGTAAATTTGCACCCAACACACTCCCCCTCAGCCTGCCGGCTGCATCCCCATCATTCCATACTAGTTCATGCTCATTCCACTCATCCGCACACAACGCCAATGAGGCTCATCCGCAAGCCTCTTGGTGAGGAAGTCTGCTGGCTGCTGGTGAGTCTTGATGTAGATCGGATTCACCGTCCCCCTCTTCACCTCCTTACGCAACCAGTGCCACTTGATACGCATGTGCTTGTTCAGCCCATGAAGCACAGCATT
The DNA here is from genome assembly GCA_947471745.1 of Closterium sp. Naga37s-1. Lineage (NCBI taxonomy): Eukaryota > Viridiplantae > Streptophyta > Zygnematophyceae > Desmidiales > Closteriaceae > Closterium > Closterium sp. Naga37s-1. The sequence goes on along the minus strand of CANJKZ010000170.1, from coordinate 2,703,976 downwards.
CCTGGCCATCCCAAGAGCTCCCTTGCTATCACAAAACAGCGGCGTAGCAACCTTTTGCTCCTGGCCAATCTCCTCTAACAGCCTCCTCAGCCAAATCACCTCCTTCACCCCATGGAACATCGCCATGTACTCTGATTCCACAGAAGAGAGTGCTGTCTCCGTCTGCTTCTTTGACCTCCAACTAACAGGTCCTCCCCCAACTACGCAGATGTATCCTCCCACAGATGAGGAATCCTCCTTCTCAGAGGCCCACGTAGCATCAGTAAAGCAAGTGAGAAAGAGCTTGCCTTCTCCAAGCCTCTCCCCCTTCTCTTTCAGCACCTCAACCCCTTTCTGCTTCACATGTGCAGATGCGGAGTATTGAACTCCAATGCTTGGGTGAGAGTTCAGATACTTCACCACACGCTCAGCTGCATCCACCTGCTCCTCTGATGGATTCTGCACCACCCTAGCCAGCTGCCCAACGGAGAAAGAGATGTCGGGCCTTGTGTGAACTGCTGCATACAAGAGGCTGCCCACCAAGGACTGAAATTGCTGCTGCTCCTCGGCTTCAACCCCTTCATCCTCTGCAGCTTTCACAAGCTTGAATTCTGCTGGCAGGGGAGTTGCAACTTTGCGCTCATTCTCAATCCCGTACTTCTCCCCCAGCTCCTTGATGAACTTCTCCTGGTGCAGCTTCAACCACCTGTGATCCAGATCCCTCTCCACATGCATCCCGAGATAGTACTTTACCTCCCCAAGGTTCTTGCACTTGAAGTTCTCCATCAGCTGCTGCTGCACCTTCTGGATCTCCTTCATGCTGCTGCTAAAGAGAAGAATATCGTCCACATAGACCAGAAACAGCACCAGCTTCTCCCCCTCCCCCTTTAGAAAGAGGCTCTCATCACAGCTGCTGGTCCTGAATCCCATCTCCTCTAAAACAGCTGCCAACTTCTGGTACCAGCAGCTGTCAGAGGTCCACTGGAGATCCCCGATTGATCCTAGGGAAAGGTTACAGGCACGTTGGCCTGGAGGGTTATGGGCGCACTGACCCGCTACTTAACAAGCCCTTTTATCCCAATGGTCTAGTGGTTGGGATTCTGACATGGTATCAGAGCGAAGGTCTCGGGTTCGAATCCCAGTGTGTTCACTTCGGGCATCCCAGTGCGGGGGGGTGTCAGAGGTCCACTGGAGATCCCCGATTGATCCTAGGGAAGGGTTACAGGCACGTTGGCCTGGGGGGTTAAGGGCGAACTGACCCGCTACTTAACAAGCCCTTTTATCCCAATGGTCTAGTGGTTGGGATTCTGACAGCAACTTGGCGCCTGCTTCAAGCCGTAGATGGACTTTTTCAGCTTGCACACCCTGCCCGTACCATCCTCATACCCAGGCGGCTGCGTCATGTACACATCTTCCTCTAAAATCCCATTGAGGAATGCCGTAGATATATCCATCTGAATGATGAATTTCCCACTAACGGTTGCATCTGCCAACAAGACACGGAGGGTAGGGGGTTTGGCAGTGGGAGCAAAGATTTCATTGAAGTCCCGCTTCTCCTTCTGCATAAACCCCTTAGCCACCAGCCTACTCTTGTAGATGGTGACCTGTCCCTTGTCATCGGTCTTGATCCTTAGCACCCACTTGCACTGTACGGCTTTCTTCCCCTCAGGCAGCACCACCAGCTCCCATGTCCCATTCTCTAGCAGGCTCTGGTACTCAGCATCCCTGGAAACCAGCCACTTCTCCCTATCTGGTCCAGCTAATGCCTCCTCCATGCTAGCTGGTTCCTCTGGTGCAGGGGCAAGAAAACAGTAGGCAGGTTCATCCTCCTCATCCGGATCATAGCCATGCGGTAGAATCAGCAATGCCTCCTCTGTCCCAAGCTGCTGCTCTGCTACATCAGCTCCTGCAGTCAGCTTCTTAGTAGCCATACGGGTACGTCCTGGCCTGGAGACGGGTGTCTCCCATCCCCTCATAACAACACCCTTCGGCTTCTTAGTTTTTCCCTGCTGCTGCTCTCCTCCCTCGGATCCAGCAGCTCCACTAGTGCTACCGCTAGTCTCCACACCATCACCTCCACCAGCAGGTGCCTCCTGCACCTTCTCTCCATCACCACCCTCTGCAGCTGCCTCCTCTCCCTCCTCCCACACACTAGGAGTCAGGTCCAGCTGCATGGTGATCTGCTCCATCTGCTGGGACACCCTGGCCTCCGGCTGTTTCTCCCAGCTCCCATACATCATGCCCTCAACAAACTTCACATCCCTGCTGTCAAACAACACACCCTTGGAAGGTTCCCACCCTCAGCATGTCCACCGGCGGCTTCCTCCCAAGCCACCTCTCCAACGGCACCCACGAGTCATCCCCAACCTTTGTGAGTACCCTGTTCCTAGCGACGGTAGCGTGCCGAACAGCATGGGGCCACATCAAGTTGCCCAGCCCAGATTCTATGAGCAGCGCCCTAGCTGTCTCCAGAATTGTCCGGTTCGCCCGTTCTGCTACACCGTTAGACTGTGGGGTGTAAGCCGTGGTCAGCTCCCTCTGGATGCCCTGCTTCTTGAGCCAGGCCGTCATCTCAGCTCCAAGGAACTCACCACCCCGATCTGTCCTAATCCGCTTCACCACACACTCCGCTTGCTTCTCCACGAATGGCAGCCAATCTTCCCGTATCGTAGAGGCGGCATGGTCCTTCTGCTTCAGCGGATATGCCCACATAAGCCTGCTCCAATCATCCACTATGGTCAGAAAGTACCGCTCCCCCTTGTGTCCCTGAACCGGCAGCGGCCCTACCAAGTCCATGTGGACCAGCTCCAACGGCTTCTTGCTCCTGCCAGCCACACTATGGAAGGGGAAACGGGTAAACTTTGAGAGCTAACAGATTTCACAATTCTCATCAGGTGGCTGTCCGTTCAGCTTCAGACCCTTAACGGCTCCATCTTTCTCCAACTGCTTCAACAAGGGCATTGCCACATGCCCCAAGCGTCGGTGTGCCGTTGCCCAATCCGTCTCCCCAGGTCTGGCCGACACTTTCACACCAACCCCTCCAACGGCATTGCACTCCCCCTGGGATGCAGACCCCTCTCCAGCCTGCCCCCCACCATGCCACGCCAACGCCGGCAGCTGCCACATGGATCTGTACACGTCCGTGCTCTCGTGCAGATCCCAAAGCACCCGATTGCCCAGCTGCCCCTTGTAAGTGCGTGCCCCATCCGTGCTAGTGCTCACCCCAGCCTTGCCAAGCTTACGGAGGGAGATGAGGTTGGCCTTGAGTTCAGGAACGAGAAGAACGTCGTGCAGCACCACCGGCTTGCCATCCGCTCCCTTAAACGCAGCTCGTCCCGCACCAGCCACCTTCAGCGCGTGTCCAGAGGCGGAGCACACCTCGTTGATCGGTGCAGCGCGTACGTGGTCCAGCAGGTCCTTGCGCGGCGTCATCGTCCAAGCAGCGCCCGTGTCCAACACCCAATAATCCAGGGGGTGCAGCTCTGCTCCAACCTTGGCAGAGGCATCTTCTTGCTCCCCCTGCTCCCCCTGTTCTCCAATATGGAAGAACTGGCCCACAGTGCGCTCCTTCTTCTTTTCCGCACCGCCGTTGCTCTTCGGGTTGTTGTCGGACGAATCGGCGACCATGCTTGCGCCGTTTTTCTGGTTCCTCCGCGCGCCGCCATCCTGGTGACGATTCTGGGGGGTCCATCCATCGAGTTTCTTATAGCACAAAAACCAGGGGTGCCCCTCCTTCTCACAATACCAGCAACTCCCTTTCATTTTGCCACCAGCACCCGACTTGCCCCCACGTCCAGATTTCGCACCGCGACCCCAACCGGTACCTCCTTGTTGGTCGTTGGAGTCGTCGTCCTTCTTTGCACCGCGTCCAGCACCACCGAAGCCACGTCCTCTGCCACGTCGGCTTCCTTGCATCCCATAGCCGCTGCTGCCGTCGTCTCCACCCCTCAGTTGGCGGCGACGGAAGTCCTCCTCCAGAATCTTTGTCCGCACCCACTCGAGTGTCCACGAGCTCTGGTTCTGCGGCAGGCTCAATCCGCTCGTGAATTGAAGCCACGATTCCGGCAGCAGCGAGAGCATCTTCAAACACTTGGTCTGCTCCGGGTAGGTGATTCCCGCGGTCGCCAACTTCGCGTAGAGGTCGCGCAATTTGTCCAGGACAGGTTGCACCGGCTCTCCCTCGCTCAGGCGCAACGCGGACAGCTCCCTCTCCAGCATCAACGTTGCAACAACGGAGGTCGGGGCGTGCAGCTCCTTCAACACGGTCCACGCCTTCGGACCGCACTCAACCTCCGGCAGCAGGTGCATGACGTGGTGACGCTGGTTCAGCTCCAAACTCTGCGACATCAAATAGTAGCCAGCCGGGGAGCGCTCGTCCCAATCTTCCTGCAGCGCGGGGTCACTCGGTCTAGGCTCCTCACCAATCATTAGTTTCAGCAATCCAATCTGACGGAAATATAGTTGCATTTTCCAGGCCCAATCATCATAGCCCTTACCATTGAACTTCTCGACGGTGAAATTCTTCAGCACCTCCTTGACCAGCGAGCCCTGGTTTGTTCGCGCTCCCCTTGGCGCTGAAACACCAGAATCATGGCTGCCGCTACGATCTTGGGCTGAAGATTCACCAGCTCCCGTCGAGGTGTTGCCCGCCATAGCTACCTATATCGAGGATCACTATAACGCAGCTCTGACACCAGATTGTTGGTGTAAGGGCCTAACAAGCTCAAGCTCCTCCACCGCCCCCGCCAGCCCCTCCAGCGCCCTTGCCCCCCTTGCCCTTGCCTGTGCGGCGTCTCCCGCTAGGGGTAGACGCAGCGCCGACCGACTCGAAACCAACGAGGTCGGCCGCAGCAGCAGAAGCAACAGAGGGCAAGAGGGGGGAGGGGGAACACCCCTCAAAGACGGGGGTACGAGGGTCACCACGAGAGGCTCCTACAGCGACTATGCTCTTCTGTGCTGCCAGGAGGCGCTCCTCGAGGAGGTCAACGGTGAGTGTGGTGGGGCAAACTGAGAGGAAGTGGTCCCTGACTAAGCGAAGGGAGTCAGGGAGTCGGGTGACTATGTAGTAGAGGGTGATGTACATGGGGGGAGGGTTCTTGGCACAGAACTCAGCAGGAAGCGCAGCGCGGTAGCGAGTGTCACTAGTGCGAAGGTGCGTAATGAGGTCAGCGACTGTGGGAAAGGCAGCAAGGTCAGGGAACAGGTACGGCAGCATGAGGCGGCTAAGAGCAGCAGTGGCAGGGGAAGAGTAGCGTGCAACTACAGCGTCGTACAAGGTCTTAGCACTCTTGTACTGACTAAAGTGCGCACGCTCAGCGGTCGGTAAGTGGCGACGCACAGCAAGACGGGCAGCAGCATCGCGTGTGGCCCACTGTGAGCGAAGCCGCCCCGCTGCGCAGAGCCACCCCGACCAGCTCCACCTCCGCCGCCGCCACCTCCGCCACCGCCGCCTCCGCCTCCTCCTCCGCTCCCACCGCCACCGCCGCCGCCGCCTCCGCCTCCACCGCCGCCACCGAAGCCCCCACCCCCGCCACTACTCCCACCGCCACCCCCACTCCCTCCGCCGCCTCCACCGCCACCTCCACCGCCCCCGCCAGGCCCTCCAGCGCCCTTGCCCCCCTTGCCCTTGCCGGTGCGGCGTCTCCCGCTAGGGGCAGACGCAGCGCCGACCGACTTGGTGCCAACGAAGTCGACGGCAGCAGCAGAGGCAACAGAGGGCAAAAGGGGGGAGGGGGAGCACCCCTCAAAGAAAGGGGCACGAGGGTCACCACGAGAGGCTCCTACAGCGACTATACTCTTCTCAGCTGCCAGGAGGCGCTCCTCGAGGAGGTCAACGGTGAGTGTGGTGGGGCAAACAGAGAGGAAGTGGTCCCTGACCGAGCGAAGGGAGTTAGGGAGCCGGGTGACTATGTAGTAGAGGGTGATGTACATGGGGGGGGGGGGTTCTTGGCGCAGAACTCAGCAGGAAGCGCAGCGCGGTAGCGGGTGTCACTAGTGCGAAGGTGCGTAATGAGGTCAGCGACTGTGGAAAAGGCGGCGAGGTCAGGGAACAGGTACGGCAGCATGAGGCGGCTAAGGGCAGCAGTGGCAGGGGAAGAGTAGCGTGCGACTACAACGTCGTACAAGGTCCTAGCACTCTTGTACTGACTGAAGTGCGCGCGCTCAGAGGACGGCAAGTGACTACGCACAGCAAGACGGGCAGCAGCATCGCGTGTGGCCCACTGTGAGCGAACAGTGCTGTCAGCAGTAGCAGGCGGGGCAGGAGAGGCACCAGAGGTGAGATCAAACAGGGAGAGTCCGTCTGCCCTATCGCACTGTAGGAAGAGCTGGAGGTCATCGACCCAGACCTCAAAGTCAACAGCACGACCCTCAGCATCAAAGGTAAGGACACTGGGGGTAGCCATGACAGCAGTGGTCTAACAGGGAGTGCTCTCACCAGTCCGGGTGGGAAGGGCCGGTGCGCGCCGGTAGGAACAGTAGCGGCTCGACGGCGGCTCGGCGGCTCGGCAACTGGGCGGCTCGGCTGCTGGGCGGCTCGGCTGCTGGGCGGCTCGGCTGTTGGGCGGCTCGGCTGCTGGGCGGCTCGGCTGCTAGGCGGCTCGGCTGTTGGGCGGCTCGGCTGCTGGACGGCTCGGCTGCTGGGTGGCTCGGCTGCTGGGCAGCTCGGCTGCTGGGCGGCTCGGCTGCTGGGCGGCGCGGATGCTGGGCGGCTCGGCGGCTGGGCGGCTCGGCGGCTCGGTGGTTCGGCCGCTTGGCAGCTGAAGGGGCCGTGAAGGGCGGCGACGGGGCCGCTAGGGGCGGCGACGGGGCCGATAGGGGCGGCGACGGGGCCGCTAGGAGCGGCGACGGGGCCGATAGGGGCGGCGACGGGGCCGCTAGGGACGGGGCCGCAAAGGGGCCGCGAGGGGCCTCAAAGGGCGGCGACGGGGCCGGTAGGAGCGGCGACGGGGCCGCTAGAGGCGGCGACGGGGCCGATAGGGGCGGCGACGGGGCCGATAGGGGCGGCGACGGGGCCGCTAGGGGCGGCGACGGGGCCGCAAAGGGGCCGAGAGGGGCCTCAAAGGGCGGCGACGGGGCCGCTAGGGGCGGCGACGGGGCCGCGAAGGGGCCGCGAGGGGCCTAGAGGGGGCGGCGACGGGGCCGCAAAGGACGGCGACGGGGCCGTAAGGGGTGGCGACGGGGCCGCTAAGGGTGGCGCGAGGGGGCCGTGAGAGGCGACGTGAGGGCGGCCAACGGGGCGCGCCTCGGGCAGGGGCGACTCGCGCTCCGGTCAGGAAAAAAAAAAATTCATTGGTGGGCCCTGAGAAGCGTTCCCACTAGGGAACCTGCTCTATACCATGTGAAGAAATGAGGAAGGAATGAATGAACTAGCAAGCAGGTGGGTACAAGTAGGAAAACCTAAAAGTGTTGTACCCCATATTGTCTACCCCACTATAGCCTACACAGACTATAGCGTATGAGTTTGACATTGGCAGCAGGCTAGGGGCAGCAGTAGCAGGCGTGGCTCGGCAGTGCTCTTACCAGTGCTCAAACTTAAAACCTCTCCTCGAGGTCACCTCCAAGGGTCCTTGGGTGCCTGGTACAAGACCAGCCCCTATCCTCGGGTCCGAGTTTGTAGAGAGAGGGACTTAGTCAAAACAGCAAGAGTACCTTGAACGTCGCGCAGCGTATCGTGCAGACCGTCGATCGGATTAAGCTGAGAATTTCCTATATCGAAGTTCGCTCCAAGAGCTTTAAAATGAACCAAGTGCCTCGTGAAAAGTTCTGCCATTACGAAGTTATGGCTCGGACAGCGTTTGCCTAGCATTGACTCGGGTAGCATTCCGCCGTCGCACCGCGTAGAAACGAAATTCCAGCAAGGAAGGAATTCGCTTGAATCAATTTCACTATATTCAGGTATAAACAGAGAAGGAATAAATAGCTCTAGCTAGCAAGGACCCTGGGAATCAACCTGGGAACAACCAGGGATGATCCCAAATAATTCCAAGCAGCAGAACCAACCTGGCTGGACAAAACAGCAGGTGGTAGGTTGGTAAACAACCTCTGGTTCTGTTTTTCCAACCTGGGAAAACAACAACCAGGTTCAGGTCCTAAAAACAGAACCTGTTTTGTCTTTGCCCAACCAGCCAAATGCTGGTTCCGCTGGTTTCCCCTGGCCCTGTAGCATGCAGATACAGACAAACAACATCCAACCTTCTCCTAAATTGTACCCTTATAGTGCCTGCCCTGCTACACTATAGTCAACCAAACAAAACAGTACAATTACGAGTTGGATAGAACTGAATCTGCACAATCAATTCAACCGAACCGCAAAGCTTCCATCTTGGGTTCCTTTGCGAGCTCGTCCTTTCTGCTTGTACTGTTCATAGCGCGTACAATGTTGTGCCGAAGCGCATAATGCGCGAGTATCTGTAAATGCTTCAAGCAAAAATTGCGAAAGCAAACAAACACACGAACATTCCATTCACACCCAAATGCATTCGCACACGCATACTCGTACAAACAGACGGCAGGATGTCGTGCAATGTGAATTTGCACCCAACAGTGAGCACTAGCACGGATGGGGCACGCACTTACAAGGGGCAGCTGGGCAATCGGGTGCTTTGGGATCTGCACGAGAGCACGGACGTGTACAGATCCATGTGGCAGCTGCCGGCGTTGGCGTGGCATGGTGGGGGGCAGGCTGGAGAGGGGTCTGCATCCCAGGGGGAGTGCAATGCCGTTGGAGGGGTTGGTGTGAAAGTGTCGGCCAGATCTGGGGAGACGGATTGGGCAACGGCACACCGACGCTTGGGGCATGTGGCAATGCCTTTGTTGAAGCAGTTGGAGAAAGATGGAGCCGTTAAGGGTCTGAAGCTGAACGGACAGCCACCTGATGAGAATTGTGAAATCTGTTTGATCTCAAAGTTTACCCGTTTCCCCTTCCATAGTGTGGCTGGCAGGAGCAAGAAGCCGTTGGAGCTGGTCCACATGGACTTGGTGGGGCCGCTGCCGGTTCAGGGGCACAAGGGGGAGCGGTACTTTCTGACCATAGTGGATGATTAGAGCAGGCTTATGTGGGCATATCCGCTGAAGCAGAAGGACCATGCCGCCTCTACGATACGGGAAGATTGGCTGCCATTCGTGGAGAAACAAGCGGAGTGTGTGGTGAAGTGGACTAGGACAGATCGGGGTGGTGAGTTCCTTGGAGCTGAGATGACGGCCTGGCTCAAGAAGCAGGGCATCCAGAGGGAGCTGACCACGGCTTACACCCCACAGTCTAACGGTGTAGCAGAACGGGCGAACCGGACAATTCTGGAGACAGCTAGGGCGCTGCTCATAGAATCTGGGCTGGGCAACTTGATGTGGCCCCATGCTGTTCGGCACGCTACCGTCGCTAGGAACAGGGTACTCACAAAGGTTGGGGATGACTCGTGGGTGCCGTTGGAGAGGTGGCTTGGGAGGAAGCCGCCGGTGGACATGCTGAGGGTGTTCGGTTGCATGGCAGTCGCCCACGTCCCCAAGACCTACCGCAGTAAGTTGGGGGCGAGTGCAATCTGGTGTGTGCATTTGGGGCTGGCTGCTGAGAGCAAGGGATGGCTGCTGTGGGAACCTTCCAAGGGTGTGTTGTTTGACAGCAGGGATGTGAAGTTTGTTGAGGGCATGATGTATGGGAGCTGGGAGAAACAGCCGGAGGCCAGGGTGTCCCAGCAAATGGAGCAGATCACCATGCAGCTGGACCTGACTCCTAGTGTGTGGGAGGAGGGAGAGGAGGCAGCTGCAGAGGGTGGTGATGGAAAGAAGGTACGGGAGGCACCTGCTGGTGGAGAAAATGATGTGGAGACTAGCACTAGTGGAGCTGCTGGATCTGATGGGGGAGAGCAGCAGCAGGGGAAAACTAAGAAGCCGAAGGGTGTCGTTATGAAGGGATGGGAGACACCCGTCTCCAGGCCAGGACGTACCCATATGGCTACTAAGAAGCTGACTGCAGGAGCTGATGTAGCAGAGCAGCAGCTTGGGACAGAGGAGGCATTGCTGATTCTACCGCATGGCTATGATCCGGATGAGGAGGATGAACCTGCCTACTGTTTTCTTGCCCCTGCACCAGAGGAACCAGCTAGCATGGAGGAGGCATTAGCTGGACCAGATAGGGAGAAGTGGCTGGTTTCCAGGGATGCTGAGTACCAGAGCCTGCTAGAGAATGGGACATGGGAGCTGGTGGTGCTGCCTGAGGGGAAGAAAGCCGTACAGTGCAAGTGGGTGCTAAGGATCAAGACCGATGACAAGGGACAGGTCACCATCTACAGGAGTAGGCTGGTGGCTAAGGGGTTTATGCAGAAGGAGAAGCGGGACTTCAATGAGATCTTTGCTCCCACTGCCAAACCCCCTACCCTCCGTGTCTTGTTGGCAGATGCAACCGTTACTGGGAAATTCATCATTCAGATGGATATATCAACGGCATTCCTCAATGGGATTTTAGAGGAGGATATGTACATGACACAGCCGCCTGGGTATGAGGATGGTACAGGCAGGGTGTGCAAGCTGAAAAAGTCCATCTGCTGGTACCAGAAGTTGGCAGCTGTTTTAGAGGAGATGGGATTCAGGACCAGCAGCTGTGATGAGAGCCTCTTTCTCAAGGGGGAGGGGGAGAAGCTGGTGCTGTTTCTGGTCTATGTGGACGACATTCTTCTCTTTAGCAGCAGCATGAAGGAGATCCAGAATGTGCAGCAGCAGCTGATGGAGAACTTCAAGTGCAAGAACCTTGGGGAGGTAAAGTACTACCTCGGGATGCATGTGGAGAGGGATCCAGATCACAGGTGGTTGAAGCTGCACCAGGAAAAGTTCATCAAGGAGCTGGGGGAGAAGTATGGGATTGAGAATGAGCGCAAGGTTGCAACTCCCCTGCCAGCAGAATTCAAGCTTGTGAAGGCTGCAGAGGATGAAGGGGTTGAAGCCGAGGAGCAGCAGAAATTTCAGTCCTTGGTGGGCAGCCTCTTGTATGCAGCAGTTCACACGAGGCCCGACATCTCTTTCTCGGTTGGGCAGCTGGCTAGGGTGGTACAGAATCCATCAGAGGAGCAGGTGGATGCAGCTGAGCGTGTGGTGAAGTATCTGAACTCTCACCCAAGCATTGGAGTTCAATACTCCGCATCTGCACAGGTGAAGCGGAAAGGGGTTGAGGTGCTGAAAGAGAAGGGGGAGAGGCTTGGAGAAGGCAAGTTGTTTCTCACTTGCTTTACAGATGCTACGTGGGCTTCTGAGAAGGAGGATTCCTCATCTGTGGGAGGATACATCTGTGTAGTTGGGGGAGGACCTGCTAGTTGGAGGTCAAACAAGCAGACGGAGACGGCACTCTCTTCTGTGGAATCAGAGTACATGGCGATATTCCATGGGGTGAAGGAGGTGATTTGGCTGAGGAGGTTGTTAGAGGAGATTGGCCAGGAGCAGAAGGTTGCTACGCCGCTGTTCTGTGATAGCAAGGGGGCTCTTGGGATGGCCAGGAACGCTGTGATTCATGGGCTCAATAAGCACATGCGTATCAAGTGGCACTGGCTGCGTAAGGAGGTGAAGAGGGGGACGGTGAATCCGATCTACATCAAGACTCACCAGCAGCCAGCAGACTTCCTCACTAAGAGGCTTGCGGATGAGCCTCATTGGCGTTGTGTGCGCATGAGTGGAATGAGCATGAACTAGCATGGAATGATGGGGATGCAGCCGGGAGGCTGAGGGGGAGTGTGTTGGGTGCAAATTCACATTGCACGACATCCTGCCGTCTGTTTGTACGAGTATGCGTGTGCAAATGCATTTGGGTGTGAATGGAATGTTCGTGTGTTTGTTTGCTTTCGCAATTTTTGCTTGATGCATTTGCAGGTACTCGCGCAATGTGCGCTTCGGCACAACATTGTACGCGGTATGAACAATACAAGCAGAATGGACGAGCTTGCAAAGGAACCCAAGATGGAAGCTTTGCGGTTCAACTTACTTGATTGCACAGATTCAGTTCTATCCAACTCGAAATTGTACTGTTTTGTTTGTTGACTATAGTGTAGCAGGGCAGGCACTATAGAGGTACAATTAAGGTGAAGGTTGGATGTTGTTTGTCTGTATCTGCATGCTACAGGGCCAGGGGAAACCAGCGGAACCAGCATTTGGCTGGTTGGGCAAAGACAAAACAGGTTCTGTTTTTAGGACCTGAACCTGGTTGTTGTTTTCCCAGGTTGGAAAAACAGAACCAGAGGTTGTTTACCAACCTACCACCTGCTGTTTTGTCCAGCCAGGTTGGTTCTGCTGCTTGGAATTATTTGGGATCCTCCCTGGTTGTTCCCAGGTTGATTCCCAAGGTCCTTGCTAGCTAGAGCTATTTATTCCTTCTCTGTTTGTACCTGAATATAGTGATATTGATTCAAGCGAATTCCTTCCTTGCTGGAATTTTGTTTCTACGCGGTGCGACGGCGGGATGCTACCCGAGTCAACGCCAGTACGCTAGCACTCCAACGCTAGGCAAACGCTGTACGAGCCATAACTTCGTAATGGCAGAACATTTCGCGAGGCAACTTGGTTCATTTTAAAGCTCTTGGAGCGAGCTTCGATATAGGAAATTCTCAGCTTAATCCGATCGACAGTCTGCACGATACGCTGCGCGACGTTCAAGGTACTCTTGCTGTTTTGACTAAGTCCCTCTTGATCCCTCTCTCTACAAACTCGGACCCGAGGATAGGGGCTGGTCTTGTACCAGGCACCCAAGGACCCTTGGAGGTGACCCCGAGGAGAGGTTTTAAGTTTGATAAAGTCTTAATAGCTTGAGTTTATTAGGCCCTTACACCAACAATCCTCGAAGAAGAGATTTTTTTGACGCAGCCAGAGGGGATTGATGATGGTAGTGGCAGAGTTTTGGAGTTTTGGAGTTTTGAAGCTGAAGAAGGCCCTCTATGGGCTAAAGCCGGCCCCTAGGCAATGGTACTTGAAGTTGCGAGAAGTTTTGGAGGAGATCGGCTTCACTCCCTGAACGGCCGATCACTCCTTGTTCATGCTTGGCAAGGGGGAGCACAGGAGCTTCATGGTGGTGTACGTGGACAACATCCTCATCTTCTCACCCACCTCTGACCTTGTGAAGGAGGTGATGCTGAAGCTTCAGGACAAGTTCAAGTGCAAAGCACTTGGCGACGTGAACTTCTACCTCGGGCTCCACATCGAACGCGACGTGGAGAAGCGGTGCATGTGGGTGCACCAACGGAAGTACCTGGAGGCGTTGGCTGCCAACTTTGGGCAGAGTGAAGGTCATGTGGCTACACCCTTTCCCTCTGGGTTCAAGTGTGTGAAGGGACCAGAGGAGGACAGCGTTGGTGAAGAGGAGAGGCACCGTTTTCACTCGTTAGTGGGCAGCCTCATGTACGCGGCGGTCAACACTCGACCTGACGTTGCCTTTGCTACCGGACAGCTGGCTAGGGTTGTGCAATGCCCTAATGAGGAGCAGGTAACAGCTGGAATGAGGGTGGCCAAGTATCTTGGCCAAACAGCGACAGTTGGGCTGCAATACTCGGCGGCGGCGCGAAGGCGCCAAAAGGGTGTGGATGGTGTTGAACCCGGGCGTTTGTTCCTCACCGCCTACTCGGATGCTTCTTATGCATCGGAACCAGAGGACATGACAAGTGTTGGAGGGTTCATATGCTGTGTTGGTGGAGGCCCAACGGCTTGGGAGAGCAAGAAGCAGGTTGATCAAGCATTGAGCTCGGTGGAGTCCGAGTACATGGCACTCTTCCGTGCCGTACGGGAGACAGTGTAGCAGCGGTGTTTGTTGGCTGAATTGGGGGAGGAGCAGCAAGGACCTACCCCACTCTACTGTGTAAATCAGGGTGACATTGCTCTTGCGAAGAGCCCTGTGTTGCATGGCCTCACCAAGCACATGAGGGTGAAGTGGCATTGGATGAGGAGCATGGTGGCCGCGGGTGAGGTTGAGTTGCGCTACGTGAAGACAACGGGGCAGCCGGCTGACATGATGACCAAAAGGCTGGTGGAGCAGCAGCATTGGAAGTGTTGCAAGCTGGCTGGGATGGCTCTGAACTGAGAGAGCAAGATCCTAATGCCAACAATCCGAGGGGAAGTTTGTTGGTGCAACCCTATGGTTTGTACTCGGCTTCTTGTCTGTGTGTGTGCATGCGTGTGTGCATAGAATGGAATGAGGGCATGAAATAATAAATATTTCATGCTTATAATAGTGTGTACATGAAGAGTCATGATGTCGAGTGTGTGTGTGTCGAGTCAATAGCGAGTTATCGCTAGTCGCGTATTACGCGGTCATTTGTGTCTCGCGCGCGGTTTCTATTTTGTCGTGTGTCCCATGCGCGGTTTCTATTTTGTCGTGTGTCGAACGTTCGGCGTGACACAGGTGCGTGCAGCAGATCCATCAAGAACTCAAGGATGAGTTTGTGATGAAGAACCCGAGCCTTGGTGTCAAGCCTCAAGTGATTTCGAAGCTCGCCAAAAATGTACAGCTCAAAATGTTGAAAATAGTTACAATACTTTGTGTAGTGTAAAATTTCAGTTGGTGTAGGCCCTTGTGGTGGGTAGTTTCGAGACCCTTCTTGATTGGGGACAGTGTGGTACTGTTCGACATCACTGTACCTCGGCTCTTGGGGTTTGTAGGAGCTGGGTGTTATGAATGAACTTGCAGAGTGTGCAGTAAAACGAATAACGAGAATGATTGAGTACTGAATTACCGAATGTCGATACACACAAAGTGACGAGGCCTAAATAGGGGAATTCCTAGCTAGGCGGAGAGGTAGGGCGAAGATGGCTTGGTGATTTTTGCGATTGGAGCGGAGGCCGACTCGGGAGTGGTTCGTCCGACGAAATCGGCCGAACAGGTTCGTCGCGTGACCCTCGGGATGGCCTCGCTAACGAGTGCATCAGTAAGGATTTGTAGATCCTTAGACTCTCCCACATTCTTAATAAGGCAGCCCTGAACTGAAAACAGACCTCACACTAGCGAGGATGCTGTGGATCTCCTCTTCAGCTGAATCCGACGGCTGAATTGCCTTGAACAATATATTTGAAAAGGTTGGAATGTAGGCCGTCGATGTAGTCAGATGTCGATCTGACGGACGCGAATGGCTCTGGCGAAAATGAACTGAAAGTTGGAATTGAAGCCGTTGATGCACTTTGAACACGATGTGACGGTCGACGATGACGCGAATATGGGGGGAATCTGCTGACGCAGTCATCAGTCGCGGTGTAGCAGAGACCGTTGATGTCGATGAAGTGATCGCAGTCGTCCGTCGTGCTGCTGCATCCTGACAAAGTCAGAAACGCCAAGGAAAGAAAACAGTGCAGCGCACTTTCTCCCCCCCTCCAAGAAAACACACCAGAAAAATCCCGCAGCTGCGCTGAAATGAAAACAACAAACAGAAACCAGGTGTTAAGTCCTACTGAGAAAACCGTTGAGCGTAGAAGTCCGGGCGAAAATGTGTCGGTGTGGAAAATCGATGACGAAACCAGGTATTCCGTGCCCAAAATTCTTTAAGGGCGAACCAACGAAAATAGACCAGGAACCGCGACAGAAAATGTGGGTTGCTCGAACTGAACTTGTTTTGTCTTCACATCGCCGGAAATCAGGCGATATCTTCAGCAGTTGCAACTGGCAGCACCTGATGTGGTCAGAATCAGATCGTTTGTCGTGGGCGGGTCAAGTGGAGCAATTTGCCGCTTATAGAGTTGGAGCGGTCTTATCCCGAAATCCTCTGGCCGAGAAATCGGGGTGTGGCGAAAACGTCGTCGATGGAGGCGATAGGGAGCGAGCTGATTATCGAAAGTCGGCGACGGTCGTCGCAGGTGTAACCAAAATCAAGTGTCACTCCGAGAATGTTGTCGAACATCGATCGAGGGTCAGATGATGTCAGCACCTTTAGCGGCTTTGTCCAGACTTGCCGAGAAATTTGTCGTAATGCGCCGAGGGCTCCCGGGCAGAGATGAAAAATTGCAGCTGTCTCTCTCCCCCTCCCCCCTTCACTGTTGATGCCGCCTTCTTCAGTTTGTCGTAAGTCGTTCGTACCTCTTGAAAACTCCGTATAGTTCCCGCGGTGTTGCCCCACGTATATGTCGCGCGCGGTTAACCAAACGCCGAATTCTCCTCCAAAATTGTCGGCGCTCCTCTCCGTAAAACCGGTAAGTCCCCACGTAAAACTCCGAAACTGTCGCTCGAAAACAACCCCGTAAAATCCGCAATTGCAGGTGCAGTTTTCCTCCAAAATCTTCGGTCGTACTATAGCTGCCCACTCGGTCACCAGCTGTTTCCATCAGTTCAAAATCCATCTGGGGGCATAATCTGGAACCGGGGACTAGACTTGGGTATTCCGAGACCGACTTTCACGGATCCTAGAGGCATCAACGCCGTTGACCCTGACGTCGAAACTTCTCCCACCAGCGCTTTGCAGATGTTTCACCGCATCGCTCGTTGCCGGTAGATAAGTTGCTGAAGCTACGACTGCTCATACGCTCCCTTTTTTCTGAAGAATTTCCTGATGTGTGCGTTTAAACACTAGGGGTCCTATGTCTCCTTGCCGCTGTGTTTCTTGCCAGGCAACTTCGAAAAGTGCCTTTCAGGCGAAGTCCCCCAACGGCTCAACCGCACTCCAAAAAGCAAAGAAATACCCGCAGCTTCATGATTTGTTTGTCGTTTCACCCCGCGACAATTCCGCTTCCCGCCGTTCACCCAGCGTCCGCTTTTGTCGAATGGGGTTTAGTCGGTGTTGCCCGCGCGAACCCAGCTACGGTGGAGGGGCAAAAACTATCGGAGTCGGGGACCCTTATTCAAAATGAACTGTCGCCCAACCGTTTTGCAGCCCACCGCAACCGTCGCGCCACTAAAATCCACATATGAGGATCTGGTTCAGGAAAGATAAATCTATTGAATGATCCACCTGGGTACAAGGCGAGGCTATATATAGGCTCGACACAAAGGCAGTAGTAACCCGGGTGTTACTAGAAGGTTCTGCGGGTCGCGAAGCGTCCCGAACCGGGTCCTTCCCAAATTCGCTAGAAGGCAATTCGGTGGCAACCGAAAAGCCTAGAATTCGGTGCACTCACCCTAGTTCGGTGCCTACAACTATAATAACTATAGTAAAGGCAACGAACCTAGGAAATCAAGCAAAAGCATACAAGATAAAATATAGCTAAGCTAGTAATGACATAAAAAAGTCCAGGCAAGCTAGCAATGCCAGCATAAGCCGTCGTACTCTCACACCACAGCTCCCGGTCCCACCTTCGCCGCTGCGCCGTCAACTCGTGTAGACGCCAGGATCAGGAGAAACTAGCGAACTGCACCAGTGTTGTCCTTGTGGCGCCCCGATTTTATCATGCTGTTTCACCAAGCCCGCTTTTGTCGGAGCAGAACAGTGCCGCAACTCCCCTTTTTTTTGTTTTTTCTGTACAGCTGTCAAACGAGCACCAAGCCAGGTGCCTTTAACCAGCGCAGGGTAGGCCCATGTTCACCCCCATTATTCAGCCAAGTAAGTTGACTGCATGAGTCAGAACTAAAACTTGGTGGGGATAGTGAGGTTCGGGCGACGGAGGATCACATATCGTTCACACCGGCTTTTAACCTGCTCCTCACGCTGTTCTTCAACCCCCGCTTAGCCGTCGGGCATTTTCTTCCCGTGTGTCCCGGCGGCCTGTACCAACTCCTCCGTAAATGTCGGGGCAGTACGTTGAACGCCGTTTAATCGTGGGTCGCTTGCAGCTGTCCCCGAAAACGTCTTCTCTGGTAGGAGAAACCGCTCTCGATATTGCCGGCCAGCTTGCAACAACTCCAGGCACGCAGCATCGTACGAGTCGTTTCCGAGGTTACCGGCCACGGTTTCCATCGTTGCATGCGCCCCACTTTTGCTAAGTGCGATAGGGCCACTCCGCTTTTTGTTGCAGCCCGTAAGTGTCGGCGGGTCTGAAAATCCCGTCTGTCTACGTGCACTCCTGCCGAAATCTTCGATGACGCGCCTGCCATGTAGTAAAATCCGCTGCACTTCAGGTCGGGTGGGACGGCAGTTCACCCCGCATAAATCAGGCAGTTCGCGTATCGTCTCTCCTCGTCCACCGACATTTTCGGACGCAAAACTCCATTTGCGCCTGGCGAGTTCCCCAGCAGACTTTTTCTCCACTATTGCTCCGAAAATGTCGCCCACAGTGACGCGCGTCCGTTGTCGCCAGCTGCCGAGCCACACTCCGTGAGTCACGCGCGCAAAATGACGACAAGCCACCGCTGTCACTTGCCACATGGGACGACTCTGAAATTGTCGTGCAGCTGTTGACTCAGATCCTTTGGCGTCAACTGCCACACACGCTGACAACTTCCGCAAAATTCGTGAAGGTGCCAACGCAGGTCCGCTAACGCCAGCTGCCTCACAAAGTTCCGAAATCGTCGTTAAAACCGCAGCGGAATAGTTACTCACGTTTAATGTCGCGACAGCTACAGCTGTCCATTGCCCGGGGGGAAGGAGGTCACGGTCGATCGCGACCGTTCGAGGCAAGAATCTGGCGGTGCCGAAGGAGTGCCCCGTAAAACTATGGCCGGGAAGAGCAACTAACTAGTTCTCCTAGCCGTCTAGCACGCAACTCCTGGACCCCAAGACATCCTTCCTCGTCCCCCCCCCCCCCCCGAGGGGTATTACACTCTAAAAAGCGGGGTGAGCTAGGAAAGTAGCTCTGATACCAGGTGTTATTAATGAACTTGCAGAGTGCGCAGTAAAACGAATAATGAGAATGACTGAGTACTGAATTACTGAATATCGATACACACAAAGCGACGAGGCCTAAATAGGGGAAGTCCTAGCTAGGCGGAGAGGTAGGGCGAAGATGGCTAAGTGATAGTTGCGATTCGAGCGGAGGCCGACTCGGGAGTGGTTCGGCCGACGAAATAGGCCGAACAGGTTCATCGCGTGACCCTCGGGATGGCCTCGCTAACGAGTACCTCAGTAAGGATTTGTAAATCCTTACACAGGGAGTCATTCCCAACTCGTAACTCTTCCTTATTTGTGTTCTAAGACTATAGTTGTTGGTGTAAGGGCCTAATAAACTCAAGCTATTAAGACTTTATCAAACTTAAAACCTCTCCTCGGGGTCACCTCCAAGGGTCCTTGGGTGCCTGGTACAAGACCAGCCCCTATCCTCGGGTCCGAGTTTGTAGAAAGAGGGATCAAGAGGGACTTAGTCAAAACAGCAAGAGTACCTTGAACATCGCGCAGCGTATCGTGCAGACCGTCGATCGGATTAAGCTGAGAATTTCCTATATCGAAGCTTGCTCCAAGAGCTTTAAAATGAACCAAGTTGCCTCGCGAAAAGTTCTGCCATTACGAAGTTATGGCTCGGACAGCGTTGGCCTAGCGTCGTAGTGCTAGCGTACTAGCGTTGACTCGGGTAGCATTCTGTCGTCGTACTGTGTAGAACGAAATTCCAGGAAGGGAGGAATTCGCTTGAATCAAATTCACTATATCCAGGTACAAACAGAGAAGGAATAAATAGTTGTAGCTAGCAAGGACCTTTGGAATGAACCTGGGAACAACCAGGGATGATCCCAAATAATTCCAAGCAACAGAACCAACCTGGCTAGACAAAACAGCAGGTAGCAGGTTGGTAAACAACCTCTGGTTCTGTTTTTCCAACCTGGGAAAACAACAACCAGGTTCAGGTCCTAAAAACAGAACCTGTTTCGTCTTTGCCCAACCAGCCAAAAGCTAGTTCCGTTGGTTTCCCCTGGCCCTGTAGCATGCAGATACAGACAAACATCCAACCTTCACCTAAATTGTACCCCTATAGTGCCTGCCCTGCTACACTATAGTCAACCAAACAAAACAGTACAATTTCGAGTTGGATAGAACTGAATCTGCACAATCAATTCAACCAAACCGCAAAGCTTCCATCTTGGGTTCCTTTGCAAGCTCGTCTTTTCTGCTTGTACTGTTCATAGCGCGTACAATGTTGTGCCGAAGCGCACAATGTGCGAGTACCTGCAAATGCTTCAAGCGAAAATTGCGAAAGCAAACAAACACACGAACATTCCATTCACACCCAAATGCATTCGTACACGCATACTCGTACAAACAGACGGCAGGATGTCGTGCAATGTGAATTTGCACCCAACAATAGTGGCTGCCATAGTGCCATTCGTTCAAACCAACGCTGTGTCGTCTATACTTGGTTAAATCGTGTGATCTAAATTGCCTATTGTAGGCGACTTCAAGACGCTTCAGATCTTCAGGTCATTTGAAGCTGTGACCAGAACGCTATGAACCTTTAAAGCCGCTGTGCAGAAATCCGACTGTGTACTCTATCTTTCGTTTTACTATTGTACTATAACAATATGCTCGAGCAGATTCTCACGCGGTTCCGCTTCCCGTTC
Organism: Closterium sp. Naga37s-1; assembly: GCA_947471745.1. NCBI lineage: Eukaryota > Viridiplantae > Streptophyta > Zygnematophyceae > Desmidiales > Closteriaceae > Closterium > Closterium sp. Naga37s-1. Next base: position 2,683,632 of record CANJKZ010000170.1, on the reverse strand, counting down.
TCCAAGGTACAGCTCACCCCTCTTTTTGTGGATCATGGGCTCACGGCTCCACCTTCGGATGAGCCATTTGAGTCCAGCGGTCCATATCCTGGGCTGGAGGGTTGTCTCATGCACCTGATGACCTGTACTCGCCCAGACCTAGCTTACCTCCTTAGCGTCCTAGCACACTTATTTGCGCCTGGGAGACACCGACCTTCCCATTGGTACGCGGCTAAGAGGGTGGCGAAGTATGTGGCGAGTACATCAGGCATGGGACTTGTCCTTGGAGGGAAGCAGCCAGTTACACTTACAGGCTACTTTGACTCGTCGTGGGGCGACGACGCAGAGTCGTTGCGGTCTACACAGGGTTACCGCTTCAGTCTTGGGACCGGAGCTGTTTTGTGGAGGTCGACTCGGGCGTCGTCAGTCTCCAGTTCCAGCTGTGAGGCAGAAGTGTACACTGCGGCCATGGCCGCCCAGGAGCTTCGCTGGCTGCCTTTCCTCCTCACCGACCTTGGTGAGCGGCCTCGCTCTCCCCCAGTCTTGTTTGCCAACAAGGGTCTGCAATCCTGTTGTGCAAGGAGCCCCGATGGGTTGGGAAAACAAAGCACATCCAGCTTTGTTACTTCCTTCTGCGCGAGTTGCAGCAGCGTGGCCAGGCCCACATGGTACGTGTGGTCTCTGGGACCAACACTGCAAATATCTTCACCAAGGCGTTGCTGCCTTGTAACCATCAGCGTTTCTGCACCCAGTTGAGGCTTTTATCTACAGGCCCTCACTTGTTTGCGTAGAGATGCTTTGTCTTGTACTCTTGCATCTCTCTATATATGCTATATATATCTGCTTATGGATTGGCTTTGTGGCCCCTTGCTTCTGTAGAGATGCTTGTATTGTACTCATGCATCTTCTATATTTGCTTTTTCCTTGCATGTGGACTGGCCTTGTGGCCCCTTTCTTGTTCTCGAACTGTGTGGTAATCTTGAGATCCACCCCGAAATTTGTTATGTTCTTGTGAACTGGTATTGTGACCATTGCTTGTTCTTGCTGACTGGACCTGTGACCCTTGCTATGTGTTGCTTTCCACATGACTACCGTCACCTATAGCTTCTATTTGTTAGTCTAGGGTTAGGATTAGGTTTTATGCACATTGCTTGATTGTTCTTTCCTTGGACAACGAATTCAGTTACCTCGTTGATGAAGATACCACCTCCGAGGTCGGCTTCACTAGAATCATCTGGGCGACTGTCGCGCACCTCCGCAGAACCCCGTCGCCCGGGTAACTTGGTCGACCGGGCAACCACGCCGACCAAGTGCTGCTCCTCGTGCCCGTCGACCACTAGGTCGACGACCACCTTCTACCGACTTCACGAAGTCGGCCACTCTCCCAGGTCGACCACTTATGGTCGACCAGGCCTGCTGTTCGCCGACTGCACTAAGTCAGCTTCCCCAAGTCGGCGCCACCAAGTCGGCGCCCTCCCAGGTCGACATCACAAAGTCGGTGCCCCCCTAAGTCGGCGCACCACCTAGGTCGACGAGCCCCGTTGTCGACCACCAGTTGAAGTCGGCCACCGGCATCCCAAAGTCGGCGGCTTTGCAGTGGCCCCGTGCAGGTCGACCAAATCAGTCGGAATGGATATGATCAGCATCTGCTATGAGTAATGTTCCAGCAGCTTCAAGGCGTGGTGTCACGCCATTTTCCTCACTACAAAACACCTCGCCTTCAGCGCAGCTCTTAGTTTTGTGCCTATGCCCCTGTGGAGCTACAAGACACTTAATGAGCCATCTACGTACCAAGTTTCGCTCACTTGCTCCTTCAAGTCGGCCGTCCGCATGTCATCTTTGTGTTGTTCTATTCTCCGCTGACCCTCCTCTGCGTACTCCTGCCATGTCCAATCGTCTAGGTCCTTAGTTAGGTCAGTCTCCTCAGCTCTGTACGCTGCTCTCGCTTCACGAATCGCACCGGCAGTGTCCTGGCCGAGCTCTCGGGATCCCAATATTGCACGCAGTAATGTACCTTCTCCTTCCAGGTACATATAGCAGCTTCCACATTGTACAGCACTCCATTCCTACAAGCACATCGTAGTCCTCGGACAGAGAGACTCCGCATTCAAGTCGGATGCATCATTTCCTCTCCGTCCCTGGCATGAGCGTGTTCTCCGCGGGTAGCTTAGTGTTCGGCATCCAATTCAGCGCCCCTCCATTAGTAGGATTTCTCTCTTGATCCGCCTCTCTGGCCAATCCAACTATCTTCCAAAAGAACTCATGAGGGTCAAACACATCACGTTCCTGCAGTACTGAGCCGTTTCCAGCTGCATCACATGTCAACCGGAGTTGGGTTTGGCCCCGTCCTTGCTTGGGCGGAGCCGACCTCGTGGTCGCATGTGCGGGAGGTGCAGCTGACCTGCAGCAGTGGGCAAGCTGGTCAATGGGGCTGCTCGACCTGAACGGGGGCCACTGCATGGGTGCCGACTTCGGGAGGGCACCGACTTCGGGAGGTCGATTGTGAGGTCGACCTGTGGAGGGCGTCGACTTGGTGACGCCGACTTGGAGCAGCATACTTGGGTGGTCGGCTGACGGTTGTGCTGGTCGACCTGGAGTTGGCCGGCCAGGAGTGTTGTCAACCAGGAGCTGGTCGACGAGGTGAGTAGTCGACTTGGTCCGGTCGACCAGTTGTGGTTGTTGACCTGGGTGGTCGATGGGCACAAGGAGGAGCTGGTCGACGCGGTGGTTGCCTGGTCGACCAGGTATCCCGGGCGACGGGGTTCCTGCGGAGGCACGTGACGGTCTCCCAGGTGTTCGTGGTGAGGCTAACCTCGAAAGTGGTATTCCGAGGTCGACGTGGCTGGTGGGCGCGGTCGCTGGCGTGGATTCGACCTGGGCACCTGTGCTGTACACGTGGCAAGGAGTGGTGCACCAACCAGCTGCACGCACCTGCGAAGCAGATGCACCGTTGTCCTGCGGGTGCAACGTTGTGCAGCCGCCTTGCTGCTGCGTTGGCACACCGTGGACTTGCAACATTGGCGAGTCGCTACTCTGCAACGCTGGAGCAGTGCGAGCTCTACTACGCTGGATTGCGGTCAACCATGCTGCGCTGGAGGTCGACCAGCAGCCTAGCTACCTCTGATGTAGTCTGTGTTGCCAATGTTATTGCTACCATTGTTGTCAACTTTCCTTAGTGAAACTCTTGCCAATTCTCCCCGTGAACTAGCAAGAAGTGGGCACACAAGGAAACGACTAAGGAACAAATGCAAAGATCCCTCCTACCCCGTGCCTAGCCCATAGTCTAGCTCTCGTTGATTGAGTTATCTCCGCATCACATAATTCTTCTATGTCAGTTCCACGCCTGTACAGCTCCGCCACTTCTCCTTTTGGCAACGACGCGGAGTTCCATCGGTGAGCCCCTGGGAATGCGGCTTCCTCCTCTCACATCATTCCGATAGCCGCCTTATTAGCCACCAATTCTTTATTCCCTCTGAGGCCATGTTTCCCCTCGCATCCTCCGTGGCTCCACTGTCTGGATAGTGCCGGTAGGGTTTCCTGCATCTCAGGCATCATCAGCGGCGATTCCATTCCTGCTCGCGACTTCCACCGCTCTTGCACTTCTCTGGCCCATTTGGATGTTGTGCAGCACGGTGCCTGGGTCCGACGCCAGTGTCGGCTTACTTTTGTTATAGTCTAGAGTCCACTTAGGGGTCGCGGATGCCCATGAAACCGCCTAAGCAGAATCTGACGACTTTGAACCGCCTCTGTTCAAAACGTCATCACGAACAGCTCCGTTAACATAGAGGCTGAAAATTGGACAGCAGCTGGGGTTTTAAGCGTCTTCTTTCCAGCGGTATATTGCTTTCTTTTATCAGAGGTGTATGTAAAATGATATATATGCTTAGGCTGTAGTGGGGTAGCCAATATGGGGTACAGCCCCTTTTAGGGTTTCATATTTGTACCCATCGCTTTCATAGTTGATTCATTCCTACTGCCAGATTCTAACATGGTTTCAGAGCACTAGGTCCGTAGGGCCGTTTTTTTTTTTCTGGCCCACCTACCGTTGCGGTTACCGCGCTACCCCACGTGTTGTCCTGTGCCTGCCTGCCTTGCCTCGTGACGTGCTGCGCTGCGCGCTCCGTCCTGCACTGCGCGCGCCGTCCTGCAGCCATCGCGCTGCCTCCTGCTGCCCTAGGCCAGTGCGCCGCCCCTGCAAGCTAGTAAGGCCCTCGAGCCGCCCCTGCAGGCCCGTCAGGCCCCCGAGCCGCCTCTGCAGGCCCGTCAGGCCCCCGAGCCGCCTCTGCAGGCCCGTCAGGCCCGCGAGCCGCCCCTGCAGGCCCGTCAGGCCGGCGCGCTGCCCTTGCAGGACCTTGCCGCCCGCGCGCGGCCTTTGCCCGACTGCGCGCTGCCCATACAGGCCCTCGCCGCCCGCGCGCAGCCTCTGCCCGACCGCGCGCCGCCCCTGCAGGCCCTCGCCGCCCGCGCGCAGCCTCTGCACGCCCGTCAGGCCAGCGCGCGACCCCGTCAGGTCGCTGTCACGGCCCCGTCAGGCCGCAGTCGCGGCCCCGCCTTGTCGCTGACGCGGCCCCACCCTGCCGCTGTCGCGGCCCCGCCCTGCCGCCGACGCGGACGCGGCCCCACCCTGCCGCGGTCGCGGCCCCACCCTGCCGTGACGCGGCCCCGCCAGCCCTGCAGCAGACGCGGCCGCGCCCTGCTGCTGACGCGGCCGCGCCCTGCTGCTGACGCGGCCGCGCCCTGCTGCTGACGCGGCCGCGCCCAGCTGCTGACGCGGCCCCGCCAGCCCTGTAGCTGACGCGGCCGCGTCCTGCCACCGACCCGGCCCCGCCCGGACGCCGACGCGGCCCCGCCAGTCCTGCAGTTGCCGCGGCCCCGACCTGCCGCTGGTGCGACCCCGCCTTGCAGCTGCCGCGGCCGCGCCCTGCCGCCAACGCGGCCCCGCCTGGACGGTGACGCGGCCCCGACCTGCTGCTGGCGCGACCCCGCCCTACAGCTGCCGCGGCCCTACTCTGCAGCCGCTGTTGCGGCCCCGCCGAGCGCCGGCCCTGCCTGACATTGATGAGCACCTGCCTTGTTCGTGCGCTGCCGCCTGCCTGCCTGCCACTGGTGAGCACCTGCCTTGTTCGTGCGCTGCCGCCTGCCTGCCTGCATGCCTGCCTGCCCGCCTGCCTGCCTGACTGCCTGCCTGCCTGCCTGCCTGCCGAGCTGCCTGCCCGCCTGCCTGCCTGCCGCGCCTGCCCTGCACGGGCTGCTGCTGCTACTACTTCTAATGCTACTGCTACTGCTACTTCTGCTACTGGCGACGGCCAGATGCAGCTCCAGCGACGTCCGCGTGAGTCCCTCACGCCCCAGCAGCTTCGTGGGTGGTACGCTAGTTGGGGTTGTAGGGGTGGCCGCGCTGCTACTGCTGCTACTGCTGTTACTGCTGCTACTGTTGGTGTAAGGGCCTAATAAACTCAAGCTATTAAGACTTAATCAAACTTAAAACCTCTCCTCGGGGTCACCTCCAAGGGTCCTTGGGTGCCTGGTACAAGACCAGCCCCTATCCTCGGGTCCGAGTTTGTGGAGAGAGGGATCAAGTGGGACTTAGTCAAAACAGCAAGAGTACCTTGAACGTCGCGCAGCGTATCGTCCAGACCGTCGATCAGATTAAGCTGAGAATTTTCTATATCGAAGCTCGCTCCAAGAGCTTTAAAATGAACCAAGTTGCCTCGCGAAAAGTTCTGCCATTACGAAGTTATGGCTCGGAGAGCGTTTGCCTAGTGTTGGAGTGCTAGCGTACTAGCGTTGACTCGGGTAGCATTCCGCCGTCGCACCGCGTAGAAACGAAATTCCAGGAAGGGACGAATTCGCTTGAATCAAATTGACTATATCCAGGTACAAACAGAGAAGGAATAAATAGTTGTAGCTAGCAAGGACCTTTGGAATGAACCTGGGAACAACCAGGGATGATCCCAAATAATTCCAAGCAACAGAACCAACCTGGCTAGACAAAACAGCAGGTGGTAGGTTGGTAAACAACCTCTGGTTCTGTTTTTCCAACCTGGGAAAACAACAACCAGGTTCAGGTCCTAAAAACAGAACCTGTTTCGTCTTTGCCCAACCAGCCAAAAACTGGTTCCGCTGGTTTCCCCTGGCCCTGTAGCATGCAGATACAGACAAACAACATCCAACCTTCACCTAAATTGTACCCGTATAGTGCCTGCCCTTCCACACTATAGTCAATCAAACAAAACAGTACAATTTCGAGTTGGATAGAACTGAATCTGCACAATCAATTCAACCGAACCGCAAAGCTTCCATCTTGGCTTCCTTTGCGAGCTCGTCCTTTCAGCTTGTACTGTTCATAGCGCGTACAATGTTGTGCCAAAGCGCACAATGCGCGAGTACCTGCAAATGCTTCAAGCGAAAATTGCGAAAGCAAACAAACACACATTCCATTCACACCCAAATGCATTCGCACACGCATACTCGTACAAACAGACGGCAGGATGTCGTGCAATGTGAATTTGCACCCAACACACTCCCCCTCAGCCTGCCGGCTGCATCCCCATCATTCCATGCTAGTTCATGCTCATTCCACTCATGCGCACACAACGCCAATGAGGCTCATCCGCAAGCCTCTTGGTGAGGAAGTCTGCTGGCTGCTGGTGAGTCTTGATGTAGATCGGATTCACCGTCCCCCTCTTCACCTCCTTACGCAGCCAGTGCCACTTGATACGCATGTGCTTGTTCAGCCCATGAAGCACAGCGTTCCTGGCCATCCCAAGAGCCCCCTTGCTATCACAAAACAGCGGCGTAGCAACCTTCTGCTCCTAGCCAATCTCCTCTAACAGCCTCCTCAGCCAAATCACCTCCTCCAACTACGCAGATGTATCCTCCCAGAGATGAGGAATCCTCCTTCTCAGAGGCCCACGTAGCATCTGTAAAGCAAGTGAGAAGAAGCTTGCCTTCTCCAAGCCTCTCCCCCTTCTCTTTCAGCACCTCAACCCCTTTCTGCTTCACCTGTGCAGATGCGGAGTATTGAACTCCAATGCTTGGGTGAGAGTTCAGATACTTCACCACATGCTCAGCTGCATCCACCTGCTCCTCTGATGGATTCTGCACCACCCTAGCCAGCTGCCCAACCGAGAAAGAGATGTCGGGCCTTGTGTGAACTGCTGCTGCTGCATACAAGAGGCTGCCCACCAAGGACTGAAATTTCTGCTGCTCCTCGGCTTCAACCCCTTCATCCTCTGCAGCCTTCACAAGCTTGAATTCTGCTGGCAGGGGAGTTGCAACCTTGCGCTCATTCTCAATCCCATACTTCTCCCCCAGCTCCTTGATGAATTTTTCCTGGTGCAGCTTCAACCACCTGTGATCTGGATCCCTCTCCACATGCATCCCGAGGTAGTACTTTACCTCCCCAAGGTTCTTGCACTTGAAGTTCTCCATCAGCTGCTGCTGCACATTCTGGATCTCCTTCATGCTGCTGCTAAAGAGAAGAATGTCGTCCACATAGACCAGAAACAGCACCAGCTTCTCCCCCTCCCCCTTGAGAAAGAGGCTCTCATCACAGCTGCTGGTCCTGAATCCCATCTCCTCTAAAACAGCTGCCAACTTCTGGTACCAGCAGCGTGGCGCCTGCTTCAAGCCGTAGATGGACTTCTTCAGCTTGCACACCCTGCCCGTACCATCCTCATACCCAGGCGGCTGCGTCATGTACACATCCTCCTCTAAAATCCCATTGAGGAATGTCGTTGATATATCCATCTGAATGATGAATTTCCCACTAACGGTTGCATCTGCCAACAAGACACGAAGGGTAGGGGGTTTGGCAGTGGGAGCAAAAATCTCATTGAAGTCCCGCTTCTCCTTCTGCATAAACCCCTTAGCCACCAGCCTACTCTTGTAGATGGTGACCCGTCCCTTGTCATCGGTCTTGATCCTTAGCACCCACTTGCACTGTACAGCTTTCTTCCCATCGGGCAGCACCACCAGATCCCATGTCCCATTCTCTAGTAGGCTCTGGTACTCAGCATCCCTAGAAACCAGCCACTTCTCCCTATCTGGTCCAGCTAATGCCTCCTCCATGCTAGCTGGTTCCTCTGGTGCAGGGGCAAGAAAACAGTAGACAGGTTCATCCTCCTCATCCGGGTCATAGCGATGAGGTAGAATCAGCAATGCCTCCTCTGTCCCAAGCTGCTGTTCTGCTACATCAGCTACTGCAGTCAATTTCTTAGTAGCCATACGTGTACGTCCTGGCCTGGAGACGGGTGTCTCCCATCCCTTCATAACAACACCCTGCTGCTGCTCTCCTCCCTCGGATCCAGCAGCTCCACTAGTGCTAGTCTCCACATCATTTTCTCCACCAGCAGATGCCTCCTGTACCTTCTCTCCATCACCACCCTCTGCAGCTACCTGCTCTCCCTCCTCCCACACACTAGGAGTCAGGTCCAGCTGCATGGTGATCTGCTCCATTTGCTGGGACACCCTGGCCTCCGGCTGTTTCTCCCAGCTCCCATACATCATGCCCTCAACAAACTTCACATCCCTGCTGTCAAACAACACACCCTTGGATGGTTCCCACAGCAACCATCCCTTGCTCTCAGCAGCCAGCCCCAAATGCACACACCAGATTGCACTCGCCCCCAACTTACTGCGGTAGGTCTTGGGGACGTGGGCGACTGCCATGCAACCGAACACCCTCAGCATGTCCACTGGCGGCTTCCTCCCAAGCCACCTCTCCAACGGCACCCACGAGTCATCCCCAACCTTGGTGAGTACCCTGTTCCTAGCGACGGTAGCATGCCGAACAGCATGGGGCCACATCGAGTTGCCCAGCCCAGATTCTATGAGTTGCGCCCTAGCTGTCTCCAGAATTGTCCGGTTCGCCCGTTCTGCTACACCGTTAGACTGTGGGGTGTAAGCCGTGGTCAGCTCCCTCTGGATGCCCTGCTTCTTGAGCCAGGCCGTCATCTCAGCTCCAAGGAACTCACCACCCCGATCTGTCCTAATCCGCTTCACCACACATTCCGCTTGCTTCTCCACGAATGGCAGCCAATCATCCCGTATCGTAGAGGCGGCGTGGTCCTTTTTCTTCAGCGGATATGCCCACATAAGCCTGCTCCAATCATCCACTATGGTCAGAAAGTACCGCTCCCCCTTGTGCCCCTGAACCGGCAGCGGCCCCACCAAGTCCATGTGGACCAGCTCCAATGGCTTCTTGCTCCTGCCAGCCACACTATGGAAGGGGAAACGGGTAAACTTTGAGAGCAAACAGATTTCAAAATTCTCATCAGGTGGCTGTCCGTTCAGCTTCAGACCCTTAACGGCTCCATCTTTCTCCAACTGCTTCAACAAGGGCATTGCCACATGCCCCAAGCGTCGGTGTGCCGTTGCCCAATCCGTCTCCCCAGATCTGGCCGACACTTTCACACCAACCCCTCCAACGGCGTTGCACTCCCCCTGGGATGCAGACCCCTCTCCAGCCTGCCCCCCATCATGCCACGCCAACGCCGGCAGCTGCCACATGGATCTGTACACGTCCGTGCTCTCGTGCAGATCCCAAAGCACCCGATTGCCCAGCTGCCCCTTGTAAGTGCGTGCCCCATCCGTGCTAGTGCTCACCCCAGCCTTGCCAAGCTTACGGAGGGAGATGAGGTTGGCCTTGAGTTCAGGAACGAGAAGAATGTCGTGCAGCACCACCGGCTTGACATCCGCTCCCTTAAACGCAGCTCGTCCCGCACCAGCCACCTTCAGCGCGTGTCCAGAGGCGGAGCACACCTCGTTGATCGGTGCAGCTCGTACATCGTCCAGCAGGTCCTTGCGCGGCGTCATCGTCCAAGCAGCGCCCGTGTCCAACACCCAATAGTCCAGAGGGTGCAGCTCTGCTCCAACCTTGGCAGATGCGTCTCCTTGCTCCCCCTGTTCTCCAATATGGAAGAACTGGCCCGCGGTGCGCTCCTTCTTCTTTTCCGCACCGCCGTTGCTCTTCGGGTTGTTGTCGGACGAATCGGCGACCATGCTCGCGCCGTTTTTCTGGTTCCTCCGCGCGCCGCCATCCTGGTGACGATTCTGGGGGGTCCATCCATCGGGTTTCTTATAGCACAAAAACCAGGGATGCCCCTCCTTCTCACAATACCAGCAACTCCCTTTCATTTTGCAACGCAGACAGCTCCCTCTCCAGCATCAACGTTGCAACAAGGGAGGTCGGGGCGTGCAGCTTCTTCAACACGGTCCACGCCTTCGGACCGCACTCAACCTCCGGCAGCAGGTGCATAACGTGGTGACGCTGGTTCAGCTCCAAACTCTGCGACATCAAATAGTAGCCAGCCGAGGAGCGCTCGTCCCAATCTTCCTGCAGCGTGGGGTCACTCGGTCTAGGCTCCTCCCCAATCATTAGTTTCAGCAAACCGATCTGACGGAAATACAATTGCATTTTCCAGGCCCAATCATCATAGCCCTCACCATTGAACTTCTCGACGGTGAAGTTTTTCAGCACCTCCTTGACCAGCGAGCCCTGGTTTGTTCGCGCTCCCCTTGGCGCTGAAACACCAGAATCATGGCTGCCGCTACGATCTTGGGCTGAAGATTCACCAGCTCCCGTCGAGGTGTTGCCCGCCATAGCTACCTATAACGAGGATCACTATAACGCAGCTCTGATACCAGCTTGTTGGTGTAAGGGCCTAATAAACTCAAGCTATTAAGACTTTATCAAACTTAAAACCTCTCCTCGGGGTCACCTCCAAGGGTCCTTGGGTGCCTGGTACAAGACCAGCCCCTATCCTCGGGTCCGAGTTTGTAGAGAGAGGGATCAAGAGGGACTTAGTCAAAACAGCAAGAGTACCTTGAACGTCGCGCAGCGTATCGTGCAGACCGTCATTCGGATTAACCTGAGAATTTCCTATATCGAAGCTTGCTCCAAGAGCTTTAAAATGAACCAAGTTGCCTCGCGAAAAGTTCTGCCATTACGAAGTTATGGCTCGGACAGCGTTGGCCTAGCGTCGTAGTGCTAGCGTACTAGCGTTGACTCGGGTAGCATTCTGTCGTTGTACTGTGTAGAAACGAAATTCCAGGAAGGGGGGAATTCGCTTGAATCAAATTGACTATATCCAGGTACAAACAGAGAAGGAATAAATAGTTCTAGCTAGCAAGGACCTTGGGAATGAACCTGGGAACAACCAGGGATGATCCCAAATAATTCCAAGCAACAGAACCAACCTGGCTAGACAAAACAGCAGGTGGTAGGTTGGTAAACAACCTCTGGTTCTGTTTTTCCAACCTGGGAAAACAACAACCAGGTTCAGGTCCTAAAAACAGAACCTGTTTCGTCTTTGCCCAACCAGCCAAAAACTGGTTCCGCTGGTTTCCCCTGGCCCTGTAGCATGCAGATACAGACAAACAACATCCAACCTTCACCTAAATTGTACCCCTATAGTGCCTGCCCTTCTACACTATAGTCAATCAAACAAAACAGTACAATTTCGAGTTGGATAGAACTGAATCTGCACAATCAATTCAACCGAACCGCAAAGCTTCCATCTTGGGTTCCTTTGCGAGCTCGTCCTTTCAGCTTGTACTGTTCATTGCGCGTACAATGTTGTGCCAAAGCGAAAATTGCGAAAGCAAACAAACACACGAACATTCCATTCACACCCAAATGCACTCGCACACGCATACTCGTACAAACAGACGGCAGGATGTCGTGCAATGTGAATTTGCACCCAACAGCTACTGCAGCTACTACTGCTAGTGCTGCTACTAGCGGTGGCCAGATGCAGCTCCAGCGACGTCCGCGCGAGTCTCTCACGCCCCAGCAGCTTCGTGAGTGGTACGCTCAGAGTAGAGGGTCTCTGAGCACCGTTCGCTGCCCGTACGTCATTCGCACTGGTGCTCGGACTGGTCAGGCTTGCGGGATGCTTAGTCACACACAGTCCCGCTGCTTCGCCCGTCTGAACGACGCCTGGCGTACCGAGTTTGGCGACGAGGCTGAGCTCCCTGACTGGGTGGAGCTGCTTGGACAGAGGGTAGATATATTTGCTCTTGACTATGATGCTATTCTCACTGCCATGTATGCATTGCCTACCAGTGCTGATCGTGCCTGTTACCTGTGCGTACCGCCTGACCCATGTATCGAGCCTGCTTCTCTAGGTGCTGGTGAGGCTGCTGCTCTAGGGGCTAGTGTGTCTCCTGCTCTAGGTACGGGTGAGGCTACTGCTCCAGGTGCTGGTGAGTCTACTCTCTCTGGTACTGCGCCTGCTGAGGCCTTGTACACCTTCACACTTGACTCTGGTGCTTCTCGCTCCTTCTTTCGCGACAGCACCACCCTCACGCCGCTCAGTCGGCCGGTTCCAGTCTCCCTGGCAGACCCCTCTGGGGGTCCCGTCCGTGCGACCTCCACCACTGTCCTCCCTTGTCCCGCTGTCCCGTCCGGCACACTGTCGGGTCTTTACCTCCCCTCGTTCTCTACGAACTTGGTGGCGGGTTCTGCGCTCCAGGACGCGGGTGTTCACCAGTTCACCCCTGCCTACGAGCGTGTGACACACTGCACGTGTGCCCACGGGTCGTCACCTGGTTACCTTCACTCGGCAGCCGGGGTCGGGCCTGTACACACTGACCACTGAGTCCCCTCACGTAGCTGCGTCTGCGTCTGCGTCAGGTCAGTTGTCGGCCCCCTGCTCGTGTCGCGCCCTGTCGCACCAGACCCTCCTTTGGCACCACCGCCTTGGTCACCCCTTGGTGCAGCGCCTTCGCAGCATGCACCGCCGTGTCCTTGTCTCTGGTCTTCCCAGGGTTCTCCCTCCCCTCCCACCCTCGCCTGCTCCTCCCTGTCTTCCCTATGTCGAGGGGCAGCAGCGTGCCGCTCCTCACTCCTCCTCGTTCCCTCCCACAGAGGCTCCCCTGCAGACTCTCCACCTGGACGTGTGGGGCCTTGCCCGCGTCCGTGGACAGCGCCACGAGCGGTACTTCCTGCTGGTCGTCGACGACTACACGCGTTACACCACGGTCTTCCCATTGCGCACCAAGGGTGAGGTCCCTGATGTTTTGATCCCTTGGATCCGCGCTGCTCGTCTCCAGCTTCGCGAGCGGTTCGGGACGGAGTTTCCCGTCCTGCGTCTGCACTCTAACAGAGGTGGTGAGTTTTCCTCCGACCTCTTGGCAGCCTTCTGTGAGGAGCATGGCATCACCCAGTCGTTCACGCTTCCGGCCTCTCCGGAGCAGAATGGGGTTGCTGAGCGCCGCATTGGCTTAGTCATGGAGGTCGCTCGTACCTCCATGATCCATGCGGCTGCCCCCCATTTTCTGTGGCCGTTTGCGGTCCGGTACGCCGCGCATCAGCTCAACCTCTGGCCCCGTGTCTCCTTGCCGGAGACCTCCCCCACACTGCTGTAGACAAGGAAGGTTGGCGATGCGTCGTGTTTCCAGGTCTGGGGTGCTCGTGCCTTTGTCCGCGATACCACCGCGGACAAGCTCTCTGCCCGCGCTATTCTCTGTGTCTTCCTTGGCTTTGTCCCTGACGCGCCTGGTTGGCAGTTTTACCACCCCACCTCGCGTCGTGTCTTCCCCTCTCAGGACGTCACGTTCGACGAGTCGGTACCCTTTTACCGTCTCTTCCCCTACCGCACTGCCTCTTTTCCCCCCCCGCCGCTCTTCCTCGCTCCAGGTGCTCCCCTGGTAGACCCCCTCCCCACTCCCGGTCCTGCTCCTTCAGGTGTGTCTCAGGTAGACCCTCCTCCCTTGACTGCGCCGGTTGAGGTCACTGGTGACTCAGGTCCTGTTGAGGGTGTTCCTGCTCGGGGTGCTGCTTCTGGGGGTGCTGAGCCTGGGGGTGCGGAGCCTGAGGGTGCTGAGCTTGGGGGTGGGGAGCCTGGGGGTGCTGAGCCTGGGGGTGCGGAGCGTGGAGGTGCGGAGCGTGGGGGTGCGGAGACTGGAGGTGCTGAGCCTGGGCGTGAGGAGTCTGGAGGTGCTGAGCCTGGGGGTACTGAGTCTGGGGGTGCTGCACCTGGGGGCGCTGAGGCGTCTGGTGAGCTGTCTCCCTGGAGCGGCCGTCTCCGTAGTTGCTCTGCTGGTGCCTCGCCGCTGCACTCTCGTCGTAGCCTCCCTCTCTCCCCACAGCAGCTGCGTGAGTGGTACGCTGGCCGTCACGGTCGTGCTGGTGGAGCTAGGGGCCTTGCTGTGGGAGGCGCTGGAGCTGGTGACTCTGCTACTGGAGTTGTTTCTTTCTGAGGTTCTGGAGCTGCTGAGGGTGCTGGAGCTGGAGGTTCTGGAGCTGCTGAGGGTGCTGGCACTGGAGGTTCTGGAGTTGCTGCGGGTGCTGGTGCTAGAGTTTCTGGAGCTGCTGCGGGTGCTGGCACTGCGGGTTCTGAATCTGCTGTTGCGCGGTCTCCTTGGAGTAGCCGCCTTCGTTCGTGTATGCCTCTCACCTCACAGCAGCTGCACGACTGGTACGGTCGCCGTCAGGGTCGCACTTCTGGAGCTCGGGGCTCTGCCGCTGGAGGTACTTCTGCTGACGTCACTGGAGCTGGGAGTGGTGCTGGTACCGGAGGTGCTTGTACTGGAGGTACTGGAGCTGCTGGGGCTGGAGGAACTGAGCCTGAGGGTGCTACTGCTGGAGACCCTGGGTCCGGGGGTGCTACTGCTGGAGACACTGAGGCTAGAGACCCTGGGACTGGGGGTGCTGCTGCTGGTGGAGCTGGTCCTGTCGGAGCTAGCGCTGAGGGTTCTGGAGCTGCTGGAGGTGCTGGAGCTGCTGGTGCTGGTGGCACTGCACAGCCGCGCCTGTTCTTTGCTCCACCGTCTCCGTCGTCTCCGCCACCGTCTGACTCTGTGCTACGCCAGGTTCTTAGTCTCCCTTCGTCTCCTGGTCTTCCGTTGCAGCCTGGCTCACCGCTGCCTGCTCCTTCTCCTTACACTGAGCAGACAGGGGGTCTTACTGAGCGTCGTGAGCCTACGTCGCGTCCTGTCTCGCCAGTCCGTCCTGGTCGTCCTGGTCGTCCTGGTCGTCGTGTTCCTCGTTCGCGTCAGCCGGCAGTCACCGACACCCATCTCGTAGTCCGGCGTCCTTCCTCTCCTTCGCAGCGTGTTCCCCTGCTGTCCTCTCCTGCGTCTTCTCTGCCTACCATTCCTGAGCTTGAGTCTGACCGCACCCGTGCGGCTCACCCTACTGTCACGCGTCTGCTAGCCAGAGTTGTCACTGACCCGTCATTTGAGTCTACTGCTGCGTCTGCCTTAGTCACTGAGCTTGTTGACTTTGCTAGTGCCTGTCGTCTAGACTACGCCGCTAGTCTTGTTGCTGAGTCTGAGTCTGTCTCTCCTCCATCCGTCGGGGGTGAGTGTGCTCTTGGCACGGACGTCCTTGAGGACAGGCAGGAGGACCTTCAGTGTCTTGCAGCCGCTGCGCCTCATCTCGTGTCCATGCTGCTTGCCCCTGAGGGAGACCCGGATGCACCAGACATCCCGACCCCGTGCTCTTACGCTGAGGCGATCGCGGGTGAGTACTCCTCTCATTGGCAGACAGCCATGGATGCAGAGATGGCATCCTGGAAGTCCACAGGCACTTACGTTGACGAGGTTCCCCCTCCTGGGGCGAACATCGTCAGTGGCATGTGGATTTTCAGGGTGAAGCGGCCGCCAGGTTCTCCGCCTGTCTTCAAGGCTCGTTACGTTGCTCGAGGTTTCAGTTAGCGAGAGGGAGTAGACTTCTTTCAGACCTTCTCCCCCACCCCGAAGATGACCACTCTTCGGGTGCTGCTGCACATTGCCGCTCAGCGTGACTACGAGCTTCACTCTCTTGACTTCAGCACAGCTTTCTTACTGGGCAGCCTGCACGAGGAGATCTGGCTGCGCCGCCCTCCTGGCTTCACTGAGTCGTTCCCTCCTGGTACCCAGTGGAGCCTCTGGCGGCCTGTCTACGGTCTCCGCCAGGCGCCGCATGAGTGGCACGACACACTGAGGACTACACTTGCGGCTCTTGGGTTTGCTCCGTCGACTGCTGACCCGTCGTTGTTTCTACGCACCGACACGTCACTGCCGCCGTTCTACATCCTCGTGTACGTCGACGACTTGGTCTTTGCCACTGCTAACACTGAGGCTCTCGCCCTGGTGAAGTCGGAGCTGCAGAAGAGCCACACGTGCACAGACCTGGGTGAACTGCGCAGCTACCTTGGCTTGCAGATCACCCGGGACAGAGCACGCTGCACCATCACACTGACTCAGTCACACATGGTGCAGCAGGTCCTTCAGCGCTTCGGCTTCACCTGGTCCTCGCCAAAGCACACTCTTCTGGCTACAGGCCACTCGCTCTCAGCTCCACCTTCGGACGAGTCCGTAGAGCCGAGTGGCCCGTATCCAGAGCTAGTGGGCTGCCTCATGTACCTGATGACCTGCACTCGATCTGACCTTGCGTACCCTCTTGGCCTTCTGGCTCGCTACGTGGCTCCTGGTTGGCACCAAAAGGTGCACATGGATGCTGCGAAGAGGGTACTGCGCTACTTGTGCGGTACATCGGGCATGGGGCTCGTGCTTGGAGGGCGGAGCGCAGTTGTCCTCACTGGCACTCAGACGCTTCTTGGGTTGACGACCAGGCTACGCAGCGGTCGTCATAGGGTTACACCTTCAGCCTTGGCTCTGGTTCAGTTTCTTGGCGTTCTACACGCTCGTCTTCAGTTCTCAGCTCCAGTTGCGAGGCTGAGATCTACGCCACAGCCATGGCTGCACAGGAGTTACGCTGGCTCACCTACCTGTTGACGGACTTGGGAGAGCGGCCTCGTTCTCCTCCAGTGCTGTACGTCGACAACAAGGCCGCCATTGCCTTGTGTCAGGAGCACAGACTGGAGCACCGAACGAAGCACATCGCTCTGCGTTACTTCCTGGCTTGAGAGTTGCAGCAGCGTGGTCAGCTTTGTCTTGCTCACGTGGCCACTCGGGCCAACACTGCTGGTATATTCACCAAGGCACTTCCGTCTGGTAATCATCAGCGTTTCTGCACTTTGTTAGGCCTTGTGCCCACTTTTCCTCGCTTGCTGTAGACTTTGCTTGTACTGTGATCTATATATATACCTGCTTGCTTGCTCTGCTAGGTAGAGATCACTGTGCTGTTGTTGTTGCATATATACCTCTGCATGTGAACTGGCCTTGTGGCCCTTTGCTTGTGCTCAGTGTGTGTGGTGACGTTGTGATCCACCCTGAGCTTGCTTTGCTTCTCTTGACTAGTCTTGTGACCCCTTGCTCTCCCCCACTTCGCCTATGGGGGTGTGTTAAATTATATCTATGCTTAGGCTGTAGTGGGGTAGCCAATATGGGGTACAGCCCTTTTTAGGGTTTCATATTTGTACACATCTCTTTCATAGTTGATTCATTCCTACTGCCAGATTCTAACAGTGTATGCGCTATGCAGTGAACGAAAACGTAAGCTCGGCTTCAAAAACGCGTAGCCTCATTAATGCAAGGAAGAGGTAAGTACAACTTTGCCTAAGGGACTCTTAAAGGGTTGGGATCATCCTGGGAACTCAGAGAAGGTTGAGTCGTAGGGGAGAAAGGCTAGAGAAGGATGGTAAACGTCCTAGTTAGGTCAGCAAGGCCAACCACACTTGGATGTTCAGAGCTGTACTCGAGGCTACCAATTGTGAGCCAAGCCACTTGCATCCTCTTGCAAGCTGCTTCCAGGAATACCATACTTCTCACGAAGAGGGTGGTAGGGTCCCACTTGACCACCTGTACTTCTTGTCTCATTCTTGTCCCTGCACCATTGGCATGACAACAATGAAAGGGTGGCAAGGGAAATGCTGCCAACAGTGCAGCATGACCACGAAACAGTGGCTTTCAACAGCTGTCCGCGCTGCTCTGATGTTGGGTTGTCATGGAACTTGGTGACCACCTGCACAACGCGGCAAAGGACTGCCATACCCATTTTCAGACCAATCTAAGCTCATTAGATGAGTCAGCAGCCGAAATGGTGAACTCGGGTGTTACAAAAGATGAGTAACACACACTTCCGGGATGCCATAAGTCTTGAAACCAAAACTGTTGCCATGCCTTGTAAACTACTTCAAAAACTCTGAAACTTTGAGGTTTTGAAGACAACATGTTGAAGCACCTCCCCACAAAATTCCAGAAGCTGAGAAGGCTTGTAGGCTGAATGGGAGTGCGATGACCGTGCCACTATAGTGTGTTGGCACAACTTCCTCCGTCCCGGTTCGTCTCGGCCGTCTCTCGTTGGTGCGGGGTCCGGTAAATAGGCGATGCATTTCGTCTTGATGTCCGCTCACTTTTCTCTTCCGCTCGTGGGCTGCTTGCGTGAGTACACCATCCAGGCGTCGCTCATGTCGTCTCCATTGTTTCCCTACGGTAGCTGTGTCCTGATCTCAATTGAACCTTGTCTGACATACCCTTGCTTGTTTGTAATGAGAGTGGGGTCACTCGTCACTACAGTGGGCCTCGAGCTAACTTGGCTGACTGCTTGCATTGAAATGGCTTCTTAGTAGCACGGATGGGTTCGATTCCCTAGCTAACAGCGATAAAACAAACAAGCAAGCAGTCAGGCTCGTAGCCTGGACCTCCCTAAGTATCGCTTACACTTACCATGGCACTTTGCACCGTTATCACTTTGCGTTTGGTTCCCGCCTTGGGTGATCCGCCCATGTTTGGTGCTGCCCGTTGCTATGTCTCGCTACTGCTGCCTTGTAATCATTTCCTACACTACTCAGTAACGCATTGATTTTAAGGTTCCTATTTTTTTATCTAGTTCTGCTATTGCCTATAATTTATTGTGTGACAGCCTCCACCAACCGCTTCACCCTTTGTCCTGATGCTGGCTGCCACTTGCCTCTCCTTAGGCATTGGGACCACACGGATCTGCCACAACTCATTGCGGACATCCCTATCCTCTTGAAGGTCCCAACGTATCCGCTCGCCAAGCCTTGCAAAGTAGGACTTGGCTCCCGTCGAGCTCGTGTTTATGCCAGCCTTTGCAACCGCCACAAGGAAATCAGGTTGGCAGCAAGGTTGGGCACCCAAAGCACGTTCTTAAGGCCCACCTTCTTCCCATCAGCACCCTTGAATATGGCATTGCCCATGCCTTTCACCTCTGCTCACTGCCCCAAAGCTGAAGTGACGTGCTTCACCCGCGAAAATTCAAGTTCGGTGAGCAAGTGTGCACGAGGTATCATGCTATAGGTGGCTGCTATCAATCACGCAGTAGTCCAGAGAGTGTAGGGTGGCCTTTTTTACAGCAGCTGGCTCCTCAATGCCTTCTACATTATCTGGTCCAGCCGATTCTTGCGTCAAGACGAAGAAGAATAGGTCCGGGAAGCGATCGTCGCTCGACTCGTTCTCATCATCTCCACTCTTCATGCTTGCAACTCCACTTTCGCAGCCGCCACAGCCTCCATGCCCTCTTCCTCTCCTTCCTCTTGCTCTCTACCTTCTTGGCCTTGAGCAGGGGTCCATCCATCAGGGAGTTTGTAGTAATCATGCCACATGTGTCTGGTCTTTACAACAGTGACACTCACCGTCAAATCGGCCGCGACCGCAGCCATAGTTCTTGTTGTCGCTACCGTATCCGCGATTCTCATGGCCTCCATTGTAGTTTCTTCAACCAGACCTTCCTGCTCCTCATCCTCTGCCCCTTCTTCGCCCATATCCACGGCCGATGCTCGCTGCCTCCGCGCCATCGGGACCCGCCAACTCACGGCGGCGGAAGTTTTCAAGCCGCGTCAAAAGGTCGAGAATTTCTGTGCCCCTTCTTCAATCGTTTCATCTTCTTCGATACATAGCGCTTTCATTTGCCGCTCCAACACCACCTCTAACGGAGCTGTTGCAGGAGCATGTAGACCCTTGAGAGCAGCCCATGCTTTTAATTCTTTCTCTGGTTCACGCTTAAATGGCTTGATGTGACGGATCCGGCTGCTCCCCAAGTAGGACATAGTCTTGTGTGCTCTTTCGCACCAACGGGCTCTTCTCCGGGTCGTTCTTGGGGCGCTTCTTTGTTCCTTCCATCACCTCCAGCAGGTCACAATGGTCAAATATGTTCTCAATTTTGAAGGACCACTTATCAAAGTTGTCTCTGCTGAACTTGTCAATGCCAAATTCTCTAAGCTCATCCATAGGTGGGCCAAGACTTGGTTGCACGGGAGCCATGGGCGGATCACGGGGTTGGCCTTGAGCTTGGGCTTCTCCATGGCCACTAGCATCTCTACCACCCCTTTCCTCAGGTCCATTGTTGAAACTACTCCTAGGGTCTCTGATACCTATTGTTATAGTCACAATTGACAATGTGCCTAAAACGAACAATAAAGGGCAGCAGCTATAGTTTTAGAGCACAAATTAGGAAAAAGTGACGCGTTGGGAATGACTCCCGGCCTCTAGAAACCCCATAATCCGAGTTCTAGTGAGGTGGAACAGTGTCACACAGTCCCCAACCACGAAGGGTCTCGAAACTACCCACCACAAGAGCCTACCCCAAAAGAACTATTACACTACACAATGCAATGTATCTATTTTCACTATCTTGGTGTTCACCGTTTTAGCGAGCTCCGGAATTACTTGAAACTTGAAATCAAGGCTCTGGATCTTCACCATAATCTCTCCCTTGAGTTCTTGGAAGCTTTCTGGACACACCCCGCGACACGCCGAACGTTCGACATACGACAAAATAGAAAACGCACAAGACGACGTGACACGCGATTAGCGAAAATTCGCTATTGACTTGACGAACGCATTCGACGTCACAACTCATCATTCACATACTATTATAAGCATGGAATTTATATTATCGCATGCTCATACCATTCCATGCAAACAGACATGCACTCACAAGGACAACAAGTCAAGTGCAAACCAAAGGATTGAGGAGATTAACTCTACAACGGTCGAGAGCTAGACTAAGGGATAGGCACGAGTTGTGTGAGTGTGATCGTAGCTTCTCTGAGTTCTCTAGCACTTATGCATTCACAGGGCAAAACTACAAGAGTTTCACTAGCAAAGTTCAGAATACAGAATGATTGAACAAGCCAAGGGAATACTGACTACATTAGAGCCTAGAAACCTAGCAGGACAGCTGGTCGACCGCCAGCGCAGCATGGTCGACCACCTGCCAGCGTTGCGTAGAGGAGCCACGTCAGCGCTGCAGAGAAACGGCCTGCCAATAGAGCAGGTCAACAGCGTGCCAACGCTGCAGCAAAACGGCTGCCCAGCGTTGCACCCATAGATGACAGCAGTGTGCGCGTTCATATGTGCGCGCAGACGATTGGCCTGACATGCACTGTCACACATCTGTCGGTTGTTGTATGCCTGACGAGCCACATCGACTTCGGGATACCAGCCCAAAGTCGCCTTCGCCATCGCGACCTCGACGACGTTCGGGTGCCTCTGCAGAACTCGCCGAGCAGGAGACCTGATCGACCAGGTCGACCACCCAGTGGTCTGGTCGACGACCACCTTGGTCGACGGACCCCTCCGTCGACCAGCACAGTCAGCTGCTGTCGCCGAGCTCCCCTCGTCGACGGCAGCTCACAAGTTCCACGCATGTCGAATCACTGCTCTGTCAACCTCCTCTGTCAAACTAGGCCGCCTGCTCTCTTCGATGGCGGCATCGCAGCGGTCGCCTGCATGTCGACAGCCCCGTCGATCAGCACGCGTGGAGCCCTCCAGAACAGTCGGCCGCACCACCCGTGCGCCCGACCAGGAAGTCAGCGTCGCCCAAGCGAGGGCGGGGCCAACAACCCATTCCCATCAACAAGGATTGTACCAACACATTCCGTGTGCAAACCATGAAATTCCACCAACATTAGTCACGACGTGAGAAAGTCAGCTACCATGTCACTAGTCGGTAGTATGTCAGGTCAACCTTGGCTTTGTCAATTGCGTCTTAGACGAAGAAGCATTGCAGCGCGATGTGCATCATTCGATTGACAAAACCAGTCTTGTTTACGATCTTGATTGCGCTCTGGTTGTCACATTGAAGACGGAAGGTTGGAGATGTCGCAATTTTCATCTCCTGCAAGAGCTCTTGCATATGGAGTCCTTCGCGAACTACCGCGATGGTGGCGATGGATTCTGCTTTAATTGACAACAGGGCAACCACTCTTGATTCTATGTGTTCCAAGAGATTGGACATGTCGGCTCGAGTCGGAAGACGAAGCCAGTCCCCATCGACGTAGCCGATGGGGTTTAAGGACTGGCCTGTGAGGTTCGAATAGGAGAGGCCAATGTTGGGCGTGGAAATAAAGTACCACACGGCGTGCTTAAGGTCCAGCAGGTTCTCTGCTAATTGCTTGTGGGGGTACTGGGCAAGCTTACTTGCAATGAAAGAGAGATCAGGCCTTCATGTGACGGCGGCGAACTGCAGCCAGCTTATTTGTTACTAGTATAGTTAGAGCCCTTTGGTAGAGAGGGGTTTGTTGTCGGGTTTTTGGTTCGGTTCGGGTGTGTATGGAGTTGGGCCTGGTCTTTTTGGGGAAGAGGGGGGAGGGGGGGGGGGGGGGGTGGGGGGGGGGGGGGGGGGGGGTGCTGGATTCGCCATATGCGTAGACTGAAGCTACATCTAATTGCTGGTCTGCATTGCACCTGGCGAGGAAGTGTTTCTTGCAGAATAGGATATCCCGAGTAGGTGCGATATTTCTTACGTTCTGGGTCGAGTATAATCCTGCCCTTGTACTCGTAGCTGATTTAGAGATTGACCCTTCTTCGCGCGCGTCTGAAGAACTTTCCGGTGGTGGCGGCGGCAGGACTGTACTGAACCATCACATATGGCGAAAGGTTTTCGTGATCGCCGTGGTGGAGAGAAGGTTGTGGAGGCGTACGGCGTGATGTATCTCGTATGGCCAGTAGGTGAGGGGCAGTCCTGACTCCTTTAGTAGCGCGCACCTTCGTCATGAGTGTGCTGTTGGTTTGCTCAGTGACACCTTACTATAGGGGAGAGAAATATCGTGAAGAGTCCCCTTTTCGTCGAGGAAGTCCTGGACTCCTTACTGCGGGATTTGGTTGAGCCGTCCGTCTCGCAGATTTGGAGTCTTTTCTTTGACTTCCGTTGCACATGCGCCAACCAGAGGCAAAATACCTTTAGGCCCTGCTCCGGTACTAGATGTTCGCAATCCATGCGTAGTGCAAGTCTGCATCTATGAACGTCAATGCGTAGCTCTTGTCGTTGATCCTGCTAAGGCCGATGACCAATAAGGCATTGTACACTTTGTGCATCTTCTAGTACCGATTGGTGCTTGGCTCGAGTAGGTGAACGGGCTGATTCGTAATCGTGACTTCGGGGTAGATGGTCTAGACATGCGGCTGTGTGGTATTTCTCATCTCACTTCCGTCAGGGCGCAGGATGGCGCCTGTCGCAAATACTTCTGCGGAAATGCAATTTTTGGGCATATGTCGTGAGGGATGTCCGAGGCGTTGTTGCCAGAGGCTGTCAGTTGCTCGGACGACATGGGTACTTGGGTAACGTGCGCGAGCTTCGGCGGGGGGCCTCCTCAGGTTCATGTTTAGGTTCTGCTTGTTAATCTTCCATTGTTGATGTTGACAGCGCGAGGGCGAGGAAGTTGCAATCGGGGATGACTGATAGTGGTATGTTGGTCCCCTCGATGGTGCCTAAGATGAAGTCAGGTCCTCAATGCTTTGGTTAGGGATTGTATGTGGTGTGCCACGGGGTTGAGGGTTCGGATCCCCAATTGATGGTGTTCCATGGATCGGTCTTTTGGGGGAAGAGGTGGGTGGTGGTGTTGGTAGGCGCGGAGGGCGACCGAGGGGAACAACAGGTGTGGTTTCTTCTTGCGTTCCCCCTTTCTGTTTTTCTCGGCGGCCTGAAGTGCCCCATCCACCGCCAGAGTCTCCCCATCCTCCACCTGATATGCCCCACCCGCCACCTGCATTGGCCCATGTGCCGCCAGCATTGCCGCCCCATCCGCCACTGGTACCCCCTTCTCCTGCGTTTGAGGTTCTCCATCCGCCATCGTCTTTGGCTCCCCATGTGCCAAAGGCCATGTTATCATGGCTTTGCATCTTTCTTTTTCGGTGAAGCTCTTTGCCTTCGCGTCGCGCCAGGTCCTCTTCGTCTTCTGGGCTCAACTTCTTGGCAGGGCTATGCAAGTGCGAGTACATAGTGAGGTAAGTCTTCTTATCATAGGGTCGCGCTCTTCCGCCTTCGTCCACTGTGCCGCGCGATTCGTTTTGCATGATCCACTAAAGTCTGTCGCGGTTCCTCGTTCATGTGGCACTCTTGGCTAAAACAGTACTCTCGTGGTGACAGCAATTTCCGTCGTCGACATGCCTTCGTCAGGGAGCGCGAGTCGCTCCGCTTCCTCGATCTCATCCATTCCAATGCCACCGATGTTGGTTTAGGATGCGGTTGGGGTATGATATTATGTGCATATCCCGTCAAGCCTGGAATAGTGGAGGTCTGGTACCCATAGGCGCCGTCAGGATGTGTCCATTCGGACTATTGGGCATGTTCGAAGTGCAATGGGATTAGGTGAATCAGCTCATCCGTCTCGCCGCTACCGTCCGGCATATCGAAGTCGAGCATGTACACATCGTTGTTGGAGAGAGCTCGTCCTAGGTACTTGCGTAGTTTGTCGAGGACGGCGTAATGCAGGAGAATGTCGCACGGCTGTAGATCGTTGTGGAGTTCAAAGCCGCGGTAAAAGAGTTGCCATGACAATAACATATTGAAGCGTATGTTTTTCATTATGAGCACATCATTCAAGGTGATGTGTGTGTTGCAATCGTGTGCCTTGAGCACAACAAATGCTTGCGCGTTGGCTTTCAACCTCTCATCGCTCGCCACGATGACGTAGTTGATCGTGGGTGTGGGGGAATTCGTTCGAGATTAAATACCTTTATCCCACAATGTGATGTTCGCAGCAACTGTCCAGGTACTAGGTGTTTTGATGTTCGTCAGCGGCACGGGTGAGCAGTGCTAGGCACGGGGTGTTGAATGTGAGGAAGCGTTCACGCGCGTTCCAGCGGGTGGGTACCGGCCTGAGGTCATAGACGCGCGGAGGGCTTTGAAGTAGTGGGATCTGGAGGTTCAAGTCTTGCTATCCTTCACTGTCGTAGCGTTGTCCTACAGTGAAGGGGTTGTTGTTCTCAATCGGGAAGATTGGGTCCTTTGAGGGTTATGGGGATAGACTCCGTGGGCGGCGGCGATGTCTGTTTCTGAATTGCCTCATCGCCATGTTGCTATGTTTCGCGCTACTCCTATTTGTGGTGTCGACACATGTAGCTGGCTGTTCAGTGACCGATTTCTTTGCAGATTTTGCAGTAGTGGCACCTTGGTCTCGTATCTTGTGCCTCTTCCTTGCTGTCCATATAGAAGGCAAGTCCCTCTCGTTGCCGCGCGGGACGCTCCATCTATGTGCCCATGTCTTGTTGTTCGACGAGGAGGGCGGCGCATAGGGCGTCTTTTGAGATGGCACACTTTTGTCGGAGTAGCGCCTTGCAGGGCCGCCATTCAGGTTCGAGTCATGCGAGCATAATAGTGACAAAGATATATTCCAAAATTGTGCTTCCATGCTTCGCGATTTGATCGTGAATGCTCCAACAGCAGTGGATGTAAGTATTCGCTATCTCTCGGGGCCCCATCTTCACCTCCATTAGTTGTTGCAGGAGTCTGCTTGACGACACCGAGTCTTTGGGCTGATATAGCTTCGTGAGTGCGGAGGGTCACTCTACAACGGTAGTGAGCTAGACTACGGAGGTTGGTCGAACTACTAGGAGTGATCGTAGCTTTGCTTAGTTCCTTGGTGCTTGCACATTCACGGGAGAAATCGGCAGGAGTTTCCACTAGCAAAGTTGAAATTACAGAATTATTGAACAAGCAATGACAGAATTGGCTACATCAGGCACCTAGCAACTCTGCAGCTAGCCTGGTCGACCGCCAGCACTACATGGTCGACCGCCAGCACTGCATGGTCGACCGCCTGCCAGCGTTGCATAGAGGAGCCGCGCCAGCACTGCAGAAAGGCGACCTGCCAACACAGCAGGTCGACGGTGTGCCAACGCTGCAACAGAGCGGCTGTCCAGCGTTGCCTCGTAGAAGACAGCAGTGTACATGCTCGTAGGTGCGCGCAGATGATTAACCCGACTTGCCTCATTGTGCATCCGTCGGCAGTTGTCTGCACCTAACGAGCCACATCGACTTCAGGATACCAACCCGAAGTCACCTTTGTCACTGCGACCTCGACAACGTTCGCGTGCCTTTGCAAAACTCACCGAACACGTTACCCGGTCGACCTGGTCAACCACCAAGTGCTCTGGTCGAAAATCGGTGCCTCTGGTCGACCACCAGGTGCCTCTGGTCGACGACAGCTCCCGTCGAGCTACCCCTTTGTCGACGGACCCCTCCGTCAACCAGAACTGTCAGCTGTTATTGCCGAGCTCCTCTCGTCAACTGCTGCTCGCTTGCCAGGTCGACGGACTGCTCCGTGGACCTCCCGGTCGAACTGCTCCTCCTGGTCGACGGCCCACCCGTCGCTCAGCCCAGTCAGCTACAGTTGTCGAGCCCCCTTGTCGACAGCAACACCACAACGGTCCCTTGCAGCTCGACGAAGTCCGTCGAGCAGCTCTCCCACTGTGAACGGTCGGTTGCTTCTCCCGTACATCCGACCAAGTCGTCCGCGTTGCCCAAGCGAGGGTGGGGCCAACACTCATCTTCCATTAACAATGAGATACTTCCAAACCTCCACTGCCGGAGGCAACTTCATCTTGAATGAGCGGATGCCGAGTTGCGCCGTTGGCGACATGTTTCATAAGAGTACCCTCTACGCCATGAGCGACTCGTTGTAGCGCTGTGCTCTGGCGTCGTCGGTGTCTGTCGCGGGTCATGTGTAGCTTTCGTCGAAGTAGTGATAGATCGGTGCGTTCTGTAGCAGTATCTCCAGCTCAAAGCTCCAAGTGTAGAAATCCTTTCTATCAAACATGTTGCTTGTGCGTATTTTGGAGATGTTGGGGAACTTGTACTCGGCTTAGAAAATTGCGTCATCACTTGCACGGAGGGGGCTTTTTGTGGTGATACATTCTTGTCGAGTGAGAAGGTTTGTAGGGCGGTTTCGTGATCAGTTGTGACTGGTTGTGCAGGTTGGGAGAGGTTCCCGCTTCACCACTTCGCAAAGTTTGGAGTCCTTGCTCCAAAGTTGATAGTCGCTGCAATATTTGCTCCAATGCGCTTATCGTGGTCGTCGCCGCTGAATTCGCAGCACGATTGGCTGTTTTTCAACCTTTAGAATTGTGTGGCCTTCCGATCCTTTGGCCATCTTGACGCGGGCATGTGTCTCGGTCGCCATTTTCAGTTCGTGAAAACTTTTGTAAGTGGGGGTGCGAAGAAATTCATGCGCTGCTTTGATACCATGTTACAATCACAGGGTGATGCAGAGTGGAAATTATTAGTGGCGCCTATGAGAGTGAATGTAGTTTTTATTTAGTGATTATGACGCTCACGTAACGGTATACGGTATGAATTTATAGGTGATTTCTGAGGAATTCGAAAAGTCATATCGCCGTATACTCTTAGGGGTATAGTGCAGCGACATCCCAACAGTGCGGTGCAGGAACCCCTTTCAAAACCTGTTCCCGGTACCCTTCAAATGTTTTTGCAAGCATCGGTCTACGAATTTTTGGGCTCATTTTGACTCTTGGTTTCTGTACTTGGTAATGCCTGTTTCGTGTTTCGTGCAGGAATATCGAGTATAATCCCTCAATCTCAACAAAATCCCTGGCGGCCTTGTGAGATCCATAGTCATCAACGAATAGGACTCTAGTACTTTTGTGAGCATTCTTAAAATACATTCTGGTTTCGTCAGGTGTTGGTGAGTAAACGTAATACCGGGTTTCTGCAACTGCCGCATCAGTGTTTTCCCAAACAATCTTGGGAAAAGATCATATTGGGGCCGAACAGTGCCAGAAGGGTGATCAAAGTAGAGCCGGAAAATCTCGACCGTAGGATTTCAGCCCGGAGCTGACCAAACGACTCGGTGTCAGAAACAAGAAGTTGCAAAAGAAGAATAACGAAAGAAGAGTTTCACTAGCAGCAGTTGGGGTACATATAGCAAACCCTAACTGGGTTGTACTCGCTATGGAGCACCCCACTACAGGCTAGATAATAACATTCTGACACACCCCCATAGCCAAAGTGGGGTGTAATCAGCACAATGAGCAGGCATAGTAATAGTTCACAATTATATGCAAAGCTAGAGGCGATTACAGAGGGCAAGTGAGGAGGAGGAATTGTGAAGGGAGAGAAGATGGGAGACGACGGCTGAAGCTGCAGACACACGGGCAACAGGAGGACTGGCACAGTGGCTACCGAGCGCACGAGGGCACCGGACTACAGGGGTATCTGGCTCCGCGGCTACGACGAACGGCAGGAGCAATGGACCCACAGGCGACTGGCACAGCAAGGCTCTCTGGGCTACCGAGAGCGCGACGACTCCGTACTACACGCGCTGCGCACGACACGACGGCGGCCTCCTCTCAGCCTCCCCAAACAGTCCCACCTCCTTTCCACACACCCCCTGCTGCTCCCCTAGCTCCACTCCCACGTCACCCCCACAACTCCACTCCCCGCGGCTCCCACACCTCCACCCCCCTCAGCAGCAGCTGCAGCAGTGGGAGACGAACAAGGAGGAGGGGAACACCCACACCGCGCACCCCCATGCTTGCCACCCCACACCCCCCACCACCGCGGAACGCACGGCGGCACGGGAGGAATGGGCAGCACGGGGGGGGGGGGGGACGGGACAGGAGGGGCCGCGCGCTCCTACCCAGGGCGCCAAGACGGACGGGCGGGGGGGCGCGCGCGGCTCCCCAGGGCGCCGCGACGGACGGGCGGGGGGCGCGCGCGGCTCCCCAAGGCCGCGCGGCGGGCAGACGGGCCGCGCGCGGCCTGCAGACCCGCGCGCGACCTGCAGGGCGACGCGACGGGAAGGGCGGGGGCCGCGCGCTGCTCCCCAAGGCCGCGCGACGGGCAGACGGGCCGCACGCGCCCTGCAGACCCGCGCGCGGCCTGCAGGGCGACGCGACGGGAAGGGCGGGGTGTTGCGCGCGGGTCCCCCACGGCAGAAAACCGCCGCGCGCCTCGGGGCGCACGGCGGGCAGAAACTCGCCGCGCGCCCCGAGCGCACGGCAGGAAGAAGACGGCGCGCGCCCGAGGCGCGCGAGAAGCAGAACAGCAGCGGAAGCAGTTAGGTGGCGGGCCCACCCACAGGATCGACCCAAGGGGGTCGACCTGCTCTGATAGCATGTCAGAAACAAGAAGTTGCAAAAGAAGAATGACGAAAGAGGAGTTTCACTAGCAGCAGTTGGGGTACATATAGCAAACCCTAACTGGGTTGTACTCGCTATAGAGCACCCCACTACAGGCTAGATAATAACATTCTGACACTCGGCAAACAAGCCGAACCATAAATAAAAGATAATTGCTAAAAAAAACCTAAATTTGAGTTCTTACTATTTTTTGAGGGTTTGGACCGCCGACTACTACAGCGCGCGCGTCGCATTCTTTTGGAATTGAATTCGGCGTGTCAAATCGTGATTACGTAACAACATAATATATTATGGGTGATGCTTACCACCTACCCAATCGAAAACCACTGAAAAAAAAAAAAACTATTACCCATTCGGAAACGGATGCGACCCGGAAGGGATCAACCCTAAATACCAGGAAGGTCCATTTTTTAGGGTTTATCCATCCCGAAATTGCATCCAGGTTCCCAATGAGTTTGTTTTTTTTTGCTGCCCTAGTGTTCCCGGTAGAGTCGGCTCGCTAAACGACACACGAGCGAAAATGCGAGCCGGTACATGCCACTAGTAGCATAATTACGTGCAATAAATGAAGTCTCTCTGTTAATTACTCCTTGCGAAGCGGTTTGGTAATTTCCGGGCCTCTCGGCCCCTGGTTGATCACCCCTCTGGCACTGTTCGGCCCCTGTATGATCTTCTCCCAACAATCTTCTCGAATGTTGCATCCGTGTCCCAGAAACTTTTCCTTGTATCCACTTCGCTGGACACGTGGCATGTGCTTTCTTGAGGTCACAGTAATCGTGGCTGCACATTCTCTTCGGCTTCATCTCTATCGTGCGATCGGCCACGCTGGCTGCTCTAGATGTCTCTCTTCGGTTTCAAGAACCTGTCTCCCTCGGCCACCCACACCCAACCCCCCCGACCCCTACCACCATCACATACACACCACTCCCCCCCCACCAGCCCCTGCCCCCATTTGCTCTCTCCTTGCTGCAAATTTCGCACAACTCGCAGTTTTACTTTCGTTCCTGCCTCATCATCGAACCAGTCGCCCACTGCACTGGTTTGTTCTGCACCCACACGTCAAACCCACTCCACGTCGCGCGTCGACTTCCTATC
Organism: Closterium sp. Naga37s-1; assembly: GCA_947471745.1. Classification (NCBI taxonomy): domain Eukaryota; kingdom Viridiplantae; phylum Streptophyta; class Zygnematophyceae; order Desmidiales; family Closteriaceae; genus Closterium; species Closterium sp. Naga37s-1. The sequence continues at coordinate 2,653,320 of CANJKZ010000170.1, read as the reverse complement.
TCGAACAAGCACCAACATGGCTGCTCTGAGCTCCAGTCTCGCTCGTGCTGACGTGGCACTGACAGAGGCTGCCCTCGCGGCCACCTGCTCGCACCGGTCCGCCTTCTCCTCCTTCTCTGGTCTGCGCGCTGCTCCACAGGGCACTGCTGCGCCGCAACTGGCGCAGAGGGCCTGTGCAGCACGCCGAGCCGTCGTGAGGGCCGCCACCACAGTAGCGCCCACGGTAAGATGGCGTCTGCTGCACGTCTTCTGCACTGCTGCACGTCTGATCGGAAAACCTATAGCGCCCGCACTGACTTATCCACCGCACTCAAAATGGCTTCGCACACTGGAAAAGACTTGTTCCCCGTGCGATGGTTGCGCGTGACTGCGTACAGTATTTGCATGCATTATCCGATCGGCGCTTTCGCTTCTAACGACGCGTGCATCTATTCCCCTCGCCCGTGCGCGCCCGCTTCGATGGCGTGCAGTTCACGAACCTGAGGCCGCTGGGCGACCGCGTGCTGGTGCGCATCCAGGAGGTGGAGGAGCGCACTTCGGGCGGCATTCTGCTGCCCACGTCGTCGCAGACGAAGCCGCAGGGCGGCTCCGTGGTGGCCGTGGGCTCTGGCAGGACGTTGGGCGACAAGAAGGTCGCCGTCGACGTGCCCGTGAGTGCCGCGGGGTTGAGGGTTCTGTCCCTCGGGGAGTGCTGGGGAGTGCGTGCTCTTGCGGTGGTCGGTGAGGGAAGGATGTGGGACAGTGTGGGGAAATGGGGGTTGACCCGGCGGCCTGTGGTGTCGAGGCACGTTTGTGTTGGACGAGTATGCGCGGTCTTCAC
>CANJKZ010000170.1:1337500-1447500 GCA_947471745.1 Closterium sp. Naga37s-1 | reverse complement strand
CCAGAACCAGCCGCCGCTGCGCCATTTCCCCTTCCGCCACCCCCTGCTGCGTTGGCTTGTGCAGCAGCGCGCGCAGCTGCGCGGGCGTTGCCAGCCGCAGGGGCGGGGAGCGAGGTGCCTGTCGATAAGGCCGCCGCCGCCGTCGTCGCCGTCGCGCGCCCCGCGGAGCCATCACCTCCGCGGCCGCCGCCATGGGGCGCGGAGGGAAGGTGCGCGATGGCTTGCGCGGCGTGCATCAGCAGCCACTCCAGCGCTTCCGACGGGTGGTCCGCGCCGAGCCGATCCTGCACGTCGTAGAACGCGAGCGCCGCGGGGACGGACAGGCGCACGCGCCGGTCGCGGAGCCCCTTGGACGTCTGCACCTTGCTGTGGCGGTCGCGGTGCAGGGTCACCGCGGCGCCTCCTGCGGTAAGGTTGCCAACGCCTCCGCCTCCGCCGCCGCCATCGGACAAGGCGACAGCTAGCTCTCCGCCTCCGCTGGTCGTGGCGGCAGACGCTGTCGGACCCGCTCCGCCGCTCCTTCCGTGAGCTCCGCCGGCAGAGGATGCGGCGCGCGCATTTCCGCCGCTCTTTCCGGCGCCTTGGCGCGCACCGCCGCCTGCGCCTGATGCGCCGCGCGGCGAAGCTCCGCTGGCCGCCCAGCTGCGCGCGCGGCTCTCCGTCTTGAGGCGCTTGAGAGAAATCCCCGTCCCCACGCGTCGCACGGCTTCGCCGGCGGCCGCATGCGACATGGCGACGGCGCCACCGACGGCATTGGTCGCAGAGCCTGGAGAAGCTTTACCAGCGGCGGCGTGGTCGGCGGTCGGCGGCGAGCTTCTCGTAGTGCATGCGGCGCCGCCATCGGCTCCATCGACCACGTGGCGGCGCTTGCGGCAGGGGCTGCTACGTTCTGCGGCATCAGAAGCAGAGACAACAATCGAGGCTGCTGTTTCTGCTGTTGCGGCGGCGGCGGCGGCGACGACGGAATTGGACGTAGCGGCGAGAACCAGCGCCATGAGCGGCTTCCGAAGATCTTCCTTCAGACGTACGGAGCCGCAGCAACGGGCGGCAGGCCCCAGAATTCTTCTGAGCACAGTACGCGGCGTTCGCGTCGTCCGTGTGTGCGTCAGATGAGGCCCTCCGTTCCACAATAAAGATCACCTGAACAGTACACGCCAACGCAACCCCCACGCCCGTTGTGCTACTACTACTAGTTTAGTGGTAGTGGTACTTGTACTAGTGTTACCACTAGCTTCCACGTGGTTTCGTACGCCACGGCTCCGCGTGTTCCGCGCAGATTTCACCGCCTGCGGGCTCCCTGCGCCAACGAAGTTGCGCTAATATCGCGCGAGCCCCAACCGGACGGACGGCTGAGATCCCCCAAGCTGCTGAATTTCGCTTCTGCGGCTGCCACGCCTGTACCGCCGGTAACCTCTCCCGCTCTCAGGACCCGACTATTAACTTTCAGGTGGCTCCTCTTCCTCTCCGTCGCAGAAAAAACGCGGGTTGACGTGGCACAGTCTCCGCTCTAGGAACCAGGCGCCGCTGTCGCCGGGGTAACGGGAGATGAGCCAACGGCGGAGGCCCTGCAACATCTCCTTGCGGCGAAAACGAATTTAGCTGCTCGGAACGGCCGCAGCGATTTGAGTGGCGACGCTCTGCTAAGCGGTGGCCTGGCGATGGCGCGGAGGTAGCGATTGCGATTGCGAAACGCGTGATCACGGTGTTGACAAAGGCGTGAAATGGAAGTTGTTTGTAGTTAGAGCGACGAAAGCGGGAACATGGGATGGGAAGGATGGTACGGATGGCCACACTTGAAACTTCGAAGGGCGAGAAAGAGCGGAGAGCGGTTCCACAGGCTCGGCTGACGAAAGGAGGAACCAGCAAAGTGTTGGCCAAGAGCGATGGAAGGAGCGTGAGAGACGAGAAGAGCTGGCAGAAAATAAGGCTCAGAAGAGAGAATCGAGTGAGGTGTGCTGCGCGCAGTGAAAGATGGAGGACGGACAGCTCAACCGACTCGCACTGGCGCAGTGCGAGACACAACACAAGAGGATGTGGCAGCTTCCCCCAGACTAGATTCAGCAGCGGGCGATGGGCGCGTGGCAGGTTGGCGACAAACGTAACCTCGTTGGCTTTGATTGCTGAATGCATGAGGTGGTCTTCGTGTGTGCGAAGAAAGCAGCAGATTGGACAGGTGATTTCGCCACCGCATTGGGAAATTCGCGTGCGAGCTCGCATGCGCGAAAGTGAAGTTCGAGGAAAACAAGCTCCTTGATTTGGTTGTCTGTACACACTTCAAATGACACGTCTGCTGTACTTTCCTTGATTCTGCTCCTCAATTCTCCCTCCCTCCCTCACTGGCCTTGTCCAACTGCCGCCTTTCATGAGTGGCTGGGTGGCGTAAGCCCAATAAGGATCCTGACCAGCCCCACCTCCCCGAAATACACCGAATATTGACGGGAGTGAGATTAGGTACCCACAGTGAATAATATGAGCACCATATTACACGAGGAGTGGTCATTGACCGAGTTCCAGTCAAATATATCTTTCAAACCATTCTACCCCCCTCCCCACTCCCTCCCCCTCTCTCCTTGCTCCATTCAGGTCAAAAGTGGCGTTTCATTCACATCGGAATGCCAACAAAACAAAAAACTTCCAAGTCAAACGAGAAACGGGTTGGAAAAGTGCCCCAAAACGCCAACCCTGATGAGGGCTCTGCTCCCAGCGCAGGTGTCTTGTATGTCGAAATCTCTACAGCACCATTGGATACAGCTCGAATCGCTAACGTCGGTGTGGTCACTAGTTGTCCCCACTCAAACCAATGAAATCCTCCATTTTCCTCACACTGCGTGGATACCTCAGCAATTGCGAGGGATCCATGCAGCTTCTCAATATGCCACGTAATGGATGAGCTGTAGTGACGTGTCTCAAACGGACAATTGACGATTATTTCAACCATAGAAAGAAACAAACGTGGCGAAGTCACCATGATGTACTGTACCATCGCTATCCAGACTTCGGAGTCGCGGCCACATTGAAACCGCCCTCGTCTTCCAACCCATCACACCGTGACGCAGATAGTGACAGTTAGAGATCCATCCAATAATTCGACGCCTTTTGTGGTGTCTGCGTTACAAATTATTGTACCATCCTTGTTAGTGAAAATGGCTTAGGAAATCCTGGTCACATACATGCTTCACTTTCGGAATGGTATTATGCCTGACTTGTGACAAGCCCACTTCCCATTGTCCCTGCTTATATAAAATCCCCCCCAGGGTCATCACTATGGCATTGCTTGTTTGCATGTGTATTTTTTTGGCTAGGTTGGATTCTATTACAAATGGTAATGGATGTTATGTCTTCATCAGGAGGGGGGGGGTGCGGGGGGGGGAGGGGGGGGAGGAGGGGGTGCGGGGGGGAGGGGGGGGGGGTGCGGGGGGGAGGGGGGGAGGACCTGTTAGAAGCTAGTGGGTAGGAATGGTGTTCATTAGGTCAAAGGGGAGGGTACAAACCAAAGAGTCGAGAGAAATGTTGTACCCTCTAACAAGCACCTCACTATATGTTAACTAACAAACTAAGAATATGAACATAACTTTGACACATCCCCATAGCCGAAGTGAGGGACATCAAAACAACCAAGAGAAGTAAATGGTCACAAGACCAGTCTAGAGAAGAAAGCTAAACAAAGCTCAGGGTGGATCTCAAGATCACCACACATTCTAAGCACAAGCAAGCGGCCACAAGGCCAGTTCACATGCAGAGTTAATAAAAGCGAGTGCAGTACACTGATCACGACCTAGCAAGAGCAAACATGTAGGTATAATCATATATATCAGTGAACAACAAGTGCAAGGCAAGATCAAGAGACAAGCAAGTGAGGCAGAGTGGACACAAGTCCAAGAGCAGTGCAGAAACGCTGATGATCACTCACCTCAAGGGCCTTGGTGAAGACATCAGTAGTGTTTGCCTGTGTGGCGACGTAAGCAAGACGAAGCTGACCACGCTGTTGCAGCTCTCGCGTGAGGAAGTAACGGAGAGCAGTGTGCTTCATTCAGTGCTCCAGTCTCTGGTCCTGACACAAGGCAATCATGGCCTTGTTGTCGACGTACAGAACTGGAGGAGAACGAGGCCGCTCCCCCAAGTCGGTCAGCAGGTAGGTCAGCCAGCGTAGCTCCTGTGCAGCCATAGCCCCAGCGTAGATCTCGGCATCACAGGTGGAACTAAGTACGGAAGACGGGCGAGTGGACCTCCGTGAGACAGAACCAGTGCCGAGGCTGAAACTGTACCCCTGTGTCGACCGGTGAGTCGTCTGGTCGTCAGCCTAAGAAGCGTCTGAGTGACCGGTGAGAACAACTGGACCGGGTCCTCCAAGCACGAGCCCCATGCCCGACGTACTGCACAAGTAACGCAATACCCTCTTCGCAACTTCCCAGTGCACCTTTCGGTGTCTACCGGGAGCCACGTAGCGAGCCAGGAGGCTGAGAGGGTACGCGAGGTTAGGTCGTGTGCACGTCATCAGGTACATGAGGCAACCCACAAGCTCTGGATACAGACCACTCGGCTCTACGGACTCGTCCGAAGGTGGAGCTGAGAGCGAGTGGCGGGTAGACAGAGAATTGGGCTGTTGAGAGGACCACGAGAAGTCGAAGCGCTGAAGGACCTGCTGCACCATGTGTGACTAAGTGAGGGTGATGGTGCGGCGTGCTCTGTCCCGGGTGATCTGCAACCTCCGCAGCTCACCCAGGTCAGTGGAGGTGTGTCTCTCCTACAACTCCGCCTTCACTAAGGCCAAAGCCTTAGTGTCACCAGTGTAAAAAACCAAGTCGTCAACGTACACAAGAACGTAGAACGGCGGCAGAGAAGTGTCTCTGCGCAGAAACAGCAAAGGGTCAGAAGTCGAGGGAGCGAAGCCAAGAGCCGCAAGTCTAATCCTCAGTGTGTCGTGCCACTCACGGGGCGCCTGTCGTAGGCCGTAGACTGGTCGCCGAAGAATCCACTGGGTACCCTCAGGAAACGACCCAGTGAAGCCACGTGGGCGGCGCAACTAGATAGCATCGTGAAGGGTGCCCTGCAGGAAGGCTGTCGAGAAGTCGAGGGAGTGCAGCTTGTAGTCGCGCTGTGCTGCAACGTGAAGTAGCACCCGAAGAGTGGTCATATTTGGGGTGGGGGAGAAGGTCTGGAAGAAGTCGACCTCCTCACACTGACTGAAGCCTCGTGCAACGTAACGCGCCTTAAAGGCAGGCGGAGAAACCGGCGGCCGCTTCACCCTGAAAATCCACATGCCATCGACTATGTTCGCCCCAGGTGGGGAAACCTCGTCGACGTAGGTGCCTGTGGACTTCCAGGAAGCCATCTCTGCATCCATTGTCAGATATATATGCCTTAGCCTATGTAGGCTGTAGTGGGGTAGACACTAAGGGGTACAGCTTTCATATTTGTATCTCACACTTTCCTAGTTCATTCATTCCTGTTGTTCATTTCACATGGTATAGAGCGGGTTCCCACATGGGACCGTTCCTTCCTAAGGGCCCACCATAATTTATTTTTAGCTGCCCAACGCCCTGCCCTAAATTTTTTTTTTCGCAGCCCCTACGTGGCCCCTTTGTCGCCTCGCGCGCCCCTACGTGGCCCCTACACGGCCCCTAGCGCGCCCCTACCCGGCCCCTACGCGGCCCTTACGCGACCCCTAGCACGCCCCCTACCCGTCCCTGACGAGGCCCCTACGCGGCCCCTGACGCGGCCCCTACGCGACCCCTGGCGCGGCCCCTACGCGGCCCCTGACGCGGCTCCTACGCGCCCCCTACGCGGCCCCTGACGCGACCCTTACGCGGCCCCTGACGCGGCCCCTACGCGGCCCCTTACGCGGCCCCTACGCGGCCCCTACGCCACCCCTGCCGCGGCCCGACCCAGCCCCGTCCCTGACGCGGCCCCTACGCTGCCCCTGACGCGGCCCCTACATGGCCCCTGACGCGGCCCCTACGCGGCCCCTACGCGGCCCCTGACACGGCCCCTGACGCGGCCCCTGACGCGGCCCCTACGCGGCCCCTACGCGGCCCCTGACACGGCCCCTACGCGGCCCCTGACGCGGCCCCTGACGCGGCCCCTACGCCGCCCCTGACGCGGCCCCTACTCTGCCCCTGCCGCGGCCCCTACGCCGCCCCTGCCGCGGCCCCTACGCCGCCCCTACGCGGCCCGGCCCGGCCCCGTCCCTGACGCGGCCCCTACGCGGCCCCTCCGCCGCCCCTACGCGGCCCCTACGCCGCCCCTAAAGGGCCCCGTCCCGGTCCTGCCCCGGCCCCGACCCCGTCCCGGACCTGCCCCGGCCCCGACCCTGTCCCGGCCCCGTTGCTGCCCTGTCCCGGACCCTGCTCGGCCCCGACCCTGTCCCGGACCTGCCCCGGCCCTGACCCTGTCCCGGCCCCGTTTCTGCCCCGTCCAGGACCCTGCTCGGCCCCGACCCTGTCCCGGCCCTGTCACGGCCCCGACCCAGTCCCGGACCTATCGTTCCGCCCCTGGTAAGAGCCTAGCCGGGCCGAGTCGCGCGGCCGAGCCGCACTGCCTTGCTAATTGCCCTGCTTAGTCGCACTGTCCTGCCTCGCCCACTTGCACTGCTGCTGCTGCTAGTCTGCTGCTGCTCCTAGCATGGCAAGTCCTAGTCTTCTCACCTTTGATGCTGAGGGTCGAGCGGTTGACTTTGATGTCTGGCTAGATGATTTGCAGCTTTTCCTTCAGTGCGATAGCAAGGATGGTCTCTCCCTGTTTGATCTTACGACGGGTGCCTCTACTGCCCCTGCTGCTGATGCTGACAGTACCGTTCGCTCGCAGTGGCTCACGCGCGATGCTGCTGCCCGCCTTGCTGTGCGTAGTCACCTACCGTCTACTGAGCGCGCGCACTTTAGTCAGTACAAGAGTGCTAAGACTCTGTACGACGCAGTAGTTGCACGCTACTCCTCCCCTGCCACTGCTGCGCTTAGTCGCCTCATGCTACCGTACCTGTTCCCTGACCTCGCTGCTTTTGCCACAGTCACTGACCTCATTACGCACCTCCGCACTAGTGACACTCGCTACCGCGCTGCGCTTCCTGCTGAGTTCTGCGCCCAGAACCCCCCCCCCCATGTACATCACCCTCTACTACCTAGTCACTCGACTCCCTGACACTCTCCGCTCGGTCAGGGACCACTTCCTCTCTCTTTGCCCTACCACCCTCACTGTCGACCTCCTAGAGGAGCGCCTCCTTGCAGCAGAGACTAGTATCACCGCTGTAGGCGCCTCTCGTGGTGACCCCCGTACCCCTTTCTTTGAGGGGTGCTCCCCCGTTCCTCTTTTGCCCTCTGTTGCCTCTGCTGCTGCTGTCGACCTTGTTGGCACCGAGTCGGTTAGCGCTGCGTCTGCTCCTAGTGAGAGGCGCCGCATCAGCAAGGGCAAGCGGGGCATGGGACCTGGAGGAGGTGGTGGGGGCGGTGGTAGTGGCGGTGGAGGCGGAGGAGGGGGTGGGGGTGGAGGTGGTGGTAGAGGTGGGGGCTTCGGTGGCGGCAGTGGAGGTGGAGGCGGCGGTGGCGGTGGCGGGAGGGGTGGAGGAGGCGGAGGCGGCGGCGGCGGAAGTGGAGCTGGCAGAGGCGGAGCTGTGCAGCGGGGACCCCAGCAGCAGCAGCGCTCTCGTGAGACCCCTTCGCCCCAGCAGCTTCGTGAGTGGTACGCGGGGTGCCAGGGGTCTGGGGGTGCTGGTCCCTGTACTTACGTCCTGCGCACCGGAGACCGCACTGGAGAGCAGTGTGGCGGCCTGCACGCCACCCAGCGCTGCTTCGGTCGCCTGACGAACGCCTGGCGTGCCCAGTTCCCGGACGCCACTGAGATCCCTCGTTGGGGAGATCTATTCAGGTCGGGGGTAGCTATCTTTGATCTTGACTTTGATGCTATTCTTGCTGCCATGTATGCTGTGTCTATTAGTGCTGAGGGTGACTGTTACGTGTGTGTTCCGCCTGACCCTGGTATTGAGGCTGCTGCTCTAGGTGCTAGTGAGTCTGCTGCTCCAGGTACTCGTGAGTCTGCTGCTCTAGGTGCTGGTGAGTCTGCTCTCTCAGGTACCGAGTCGGCTCAGGTCTTTCACACCTTCACCCTCGACTCGGGTGCTTCCCGCTCCTTCTTTCGAGACCGCACCACCCTTACGCCGCTCAGTCGGCCGGTTGCGGTCTCCCTGGCAGACCCCTCTGGGGGTCCTGTCCTTGCTTGCTACTCCACTGTCCTCCCGTGTCCGGCGGCCCCGTCAGGCTCCCTGTCTGGTCTCTACCTCCCCTCGTTCTCCACGAACTTGGTGAGTGGTGCTGACCTTCAGGATGTCGGAGTTGACCAGTTCACTCCTGCAGGTCAGCGAGTGACCCACTGCACGTGTGCTCAGACGGGCCGCCACTTGGCCTCGTTTACCCGTCGACCGGGGTCGAGCCTGTACACACTGACCACAGAGTCTCCTCTGGTTGCTGCGTCTGGTCAGGTAGCTGCGTCGAGTCAGGTGTTTGCTGCAGCGTCTCGGTCAGGTCCTGAGTCTGCCCCCTGCTCGTGTCGCCTCCTGTCCCACCAGACCCTCCTCTGGCACCACCGCCTTGGTCACCCCTCCTTGCCTCGTCTCCGAGGCATGGCCTCTCGTGTCCTTGTCTCTGGTCTCCCCCGGTCCCTCCCTCCCCTTCCCCCGGGGCCTGCCCCTACCTGCGTTCCCTGCGTCGAGGGGCGGCAGCGCGCCGCTCCTCACTCCTCCGAGTTTCCCCCGACAGAGGCTCCGCTGCAGACTCTTCACATGGACGTGTGGGGCCCAGCCCGCGTCCGTGGACAGGGTCACGAGCGTTACTTCCTGCTGGTGGTTGACGACTACTCGCGTTACACCACTGTCTTCCCCTTGCGCAGCAAGGGTGAGGTCACTGAGGTGTTGATCGACTGGATCCGCGTTGCTCGTCTCCAGCTCAGAGAGCGTTTCGGCTCGGACTTTCCTGTTCTGCGTCTGCACTCTGACAAAGGCGGAGAGTTTTCCTCCGACCTTCTGCGAGCCTTCTGTCGTGCGGAGGGCATCCGCCAGACGTTCACGCTTCCGGCCTCTCCACAGCAAAATGGGATTGCTGAGCGCCGCATTGGCATGGTCATGGATGTCGCTCGTACGTCCATGATCCATGCGGCTGCTCCCCATTTTCTGTGGCCGTTCGCGGTTCAGTACGCGGCGCATCAGATCAACCTTCAGCCCCGGGTCTCCCTGCCGGAGACCTCCCCTACTCTGCGGTGGACGGGGAAGGTTGGTGATGCGTCTGCGTTCCGTGTCTGGGGATCTCGAGCTTTTGTCCGAGACTTGTCTGCGGACAAGCTGTCCTCCCGTGCTGTTCCTTGCGTCTTCCTCGGCTTTCCCCCTGACGCGCCTGGTTGGCAGTTTTACCACCCCACCTCGCGTCGTGTTCTGTCCTCCCAGGACGTCACGTTTGACGAGTCGGTTCCATACTACCGTCTCTTCCCCTACCGCACTGCCCCCCTCCCCCCCCCGCCGCTCTTCCTCGCTCCCGGTCCCCCCCCGGTAGACCCCCTCCCCCCTCAGGGTCCTGCCCCTTCAGGTGTGTCCCAGGTAGATGCAGTCGAGCCTGTCGAGGTAGCTGCTGACTCTGGTGCGTCTGGGGGTGCTTGGTCTGGGGGTGCTGAGCCTGAGCGTGCGGAGCCTGGGGGTGCTGGGTCTGGGGGTGCTGAGCCTGAGCGTGCGGGGCCTGGGGGTGCTGCTTCTGGGGGTGCTGAGCCTGGGGCTGCTGGGAGTGGGGGTGTGGAGCCTGTCGGTGCTGGACCTGGCGGTCCTTCGGGTGCTTTGTCCCGGCGGGAGCTTCCCTCTCCACAGGAGCTGCGCGAGTGGTTTGCTCGCCGCTGGAGCCGTGCTGCTGGAGCTGGAGGTGCTGCCGGTGCTGGGGGTTCTGCTGCTGCTGGAGGTTCTGGAGCTGGAGGTGCTGCTGGAGCCGGTACTGGAGGTTCTGCTTCTGCTGGGGGTGCTGGAGCCACGGGTCCCGGAGGTGCTCGTACTGGAGGTACTGGAGTTGCTGGGCCTGGTGGTGCTCCTGGTGCTGGGGCTACTGGTGGAGCTGGAGCTGGTGGTGCTGCTGGAGTGGGAGCTACTGGAGGTACTGGAGCCGGAGCGGGTGTGTCTGCTGGTGGTCCTGCTGGAGCTGGAGCTGCTGGAGGTACTGGAGCTGGTGGTGCTGCTGGAGTTGGAGCTGACGCTGGGGGTACTGGTGTTGTCCCTGCTGGTTCTGGAGGTGCTGCGCAGCCGCGGCCGTACTTCGTTCCGCTCCTTGAGCAGGTTCTTGGTCTTCCGCCTTCTCCTAGTCCTGCTCCTTCCTTAGAGTGTCCTCCGCCTGTCCAGTCCGAGTCACAGTTACAGCTGGTCTCCCCTCTGCCTGCTCCTTCTCCCTACGCTGGTCCTACTGGAGGTCTTGCTGAGCGTCGTGAGCCTGAGTCGCGTCCTGCGTCACCTGTTCGTACTGCTCGCACTAGTCGTCGTGTTCCACGTCCGCGTCCTCCTGCAGTCCCGGGCACGCATCAGATGGCACTGCGTCCTTCCACTGCGCCACAGCGTGTCCCTTTGCCGTCTCCTCCAGAGTGCTCTCTTCCTGCTCTTGCTGACCCGGCGTCTGACTCCCTTGGTGCTGCCAGTCCTACTGTCACGCGTTTCCTAGCCACTGTTGTCACTGACCCTTCCTTTGAGACCACTGCTGCGTCTGCCTTAGTTACCGAGCTTGTCGACTTCGCTGCTCACTGTCGTCTAGACTACGCCGCTAGTCTTGTTGCTGAGTCAGCGTCTGCGTCTGTCTGTCCTCCGTCCGTCGGGGGTGAGTGTGCTCTTAGCACGGACGTCCTTGAGGACCGACAGGAGGAGTTCCAATGTTTTGCTGCTGCTTTACCTCATCTCGTGTCCACGCTGCTTGCCCCTGAGGGAGACCCGGATGCACCAGACATCCCGACCCCGCGCTCTTACGCAGAGGCGATAGAGGGTCCTTACTCCTCTCAGTGGCAGGCAGCCATGGACGCAGAGATGGCTTCCTGGAAGTCCACAGGCACCTACGTCAACGAGGTTCCTCCACCTGGGGCGAACATCGTCAGTGGCATGTGGATCTTCAGGGTGAAGCGGCCGCCGGGTTCTCCGCCTGTCTTCAAGGCGCGTTACGTGGCTCGAGGCTTCAGTCAGCGGCAGGGAGTTGACTACTTTCAGACCTTCTCCCTGACCCCGAAGATGACCACTCTTCGGGTTCTGCTGCACGTTGCTGCTCAGCGTGACTACGAGCTTCACTCCCTTGACTTCAGCACTGCTTTCCTACAGGGCAGTCTGCACGAGGAGATCTGGCTGCGCCGCCCACCTGGCTTCACTGGGTCGTTTCCTGCAGGTACCCAGTGGAGCCTCCGGCGGCCAGTCTACGGTCTCCGCCAGGCGCCATGTGAGTGGCACGACACACTGAGGACTACGCTTGCGGCTCTTGGGTTTGCTCCTTCCACTGCTGACCCGTCGCTGTTTCTTCGCACCGACACTTTGCTGCCGCCGTTCTACATCCTCGTGTACGTCGACGACTTGGTTTTTGCTACAGCTGACACTGCTGGACTCGCCCACGTGAAGTCCGAGCTGCAGAAGAGACACACGTGCACAGACCTGGGTGAACTGCGCAGCTATCTTGGCTTGCAGATCACCCGGGACAGAGCACGGCGCACCATTACCCTGACTCAGTCACACATGGTGCAGCAGGTCCTTCAGCGCTTCGACTTCACGTACTCCTCGCCTCAGGCCACTCCTCTGTCTACTCGCCACTCGCTCTCAGCTCTGCCTTCGGATGAGTCCGTAGAGCCGAGTGGCCCGTACCCAGAGCTTGTTGGCTGCCTCATGTACCTGATGACCTGCACTCGACCTGACCTAGCATACCCTCTGAGCATTCTGGCGCACTATGTTGCTCCTGGGAGACACCGACCAGAGCACATGGCTGCAGCGAAGAGGGTGTTGCGCTACTTGTGCAGTACTTCGGGCTTGGGGCTAGTGCTTGGAGGGCGGAGTCCAGTGGTCCTCACTGGTCACGCAGACGCGTCTTGGGTGGACGACCTGGCTACGCAGCGGTCGTCACAGGGTTACACCTTCAGCCTTGGTTCCGGCTCTGTTTCGTGGCGGTCTACCCGCTCGTCTTCTGTTCTCAGCTCCAGCTGTGAGGCTGAGATCTACGCAGGGGCCATGGCTGCACAGGAGTTACGCTGGCTCACCTACTTGCTGACTGACCTGGGAGAGCCGCCTCGTTCTCCTCCAGTTCTGTACGTAGACAACAAGGCCATGCTGGCCTTGTGTCGGGAGCACAGACTGGAGCACAGAACGAAGCACATTGCTCTTCGCTACTTCCTTGCTCGTGAGCTGCAGCAGCGTGGCCAGCTGCGCCTTGCTTACGTGGCCTCTCAGGCCAACACTGCTGATATCTTTACCAAGGCACTTCAGCCTTGTGATCATCAGCGCTTCTGTACTATGCTAGGTCTTGTGCCTACTTGGCCTCACTTGCTTACCTCTTGACTTTGCTTGTTCTGTGATCTATATATACCTGTACTTGCTTGTTTACCTTTATATATGAACTTGCATGTGAACTGGCCTTGTGGCCTTTGAACCTGTGCTCAGACTGTGTGGTGACGTTGTGATCCACCCTGAGCTTGCTTTGCTTTGCTTTGCTTGACTGGTCTTGTGACCCCTAGTTCTCCCCCACTTTGCCTATGGGGGTGTGTCAGATATATATGCCTTAGCCTATGTAGGCTGTAGTGGGGTAGACACTAAGGGGTACAGCTTTCATATTTGTATCTCACACTTTCACATCCATGGCTATCTGTCACTAAGAGGAGTACGGACCCGTGATCACCTCTGCTTAAGTTCGCGGGGTCGGGATGTCCAGTGCATCCGGGTCTCCCTCGGGGCAATGTAGCATGGACGCGAGATGAGGTGCAGTGGCCGCTAGGCACTCGAGCTCAAACTAACTTTTCTCAAGAACGTCACAGCCAAGGGCAAGCTCACCCCCGATGGACGGATAGGAAGAGTAAAAAACAAGACTTGCTGCGTAGTCAAGGCGGCACAAAGCAGCAAAGTCAACAAGCTCAGAAACTAAGGGAGACGCAGCAACAGACCCAAAGGAAGGGTCTGTCACAACTGTGGCAAGGAGATGAGCGACAGTCGGACTAGCAGTACGGACAAGGTCTGACTCAGGGTAAGGAACGTGAGGACGAGAAGACGCAGGAGGAGACGGCAGGACAACACTCTGTGGAACAGAGGAAGGACGAAGTGTTAAAGTAGTAACGTGAGAATGAATTGACTAAGGAAAATTAGAAACAAGCAAGATATAGAAAGCGCAACCCAAACCCTAGGAAAACATGAAGTACACATAGACTAACACAAATAAGCTATAACAAATATAGCTTGACACACCCCCATAGTCTAGGTGACGGTAGTTCTGTGGAAAGCAACACACAGCAAGGGTCAGAGGACCGGTTCACAAAAACACAACAAATCTCGGGGTGGATCTCAAGATCACCACACAGTCCGAGAACACGCAAGAGGCCACAAGGCCAGTCCACATGCAAGGATATAGCAAGTATAGAAGATGCAACAGTACAAAACAAGCATCTCTACATAAGCAAGGGGCCACAAGGCCAGTCCACAAGCAATTATACATCACAAAGATCAAGAGACGCAAGAGTACAATGCAAAACATCTCTACGCAAGCAAGTGAGGGCCTGTAGGCACAAGGACTAGCTGGGTGCAGAAACGCTGGTGGTCACAAGGCGGCAACGCCTTGGTGAAGATATCAGCAGTGTTGGCCTTAGAGACCACACGTACCACGCGGGCCTGGCCACGCTGCTGTAACTCGCGCAAAAGGAAGTAACGAAGCTGGATGTGCTTCGCCTTCCCAACCAGTCGGGGCTCCTCGCACAACAGGATAGCAGACCTGTTGTCGGCGAACAAGACTGGGGGAGAGCGAGGCCGCTCACCAAGGTCGGTGAGGAGGAAAGTGTCAAACTTATATATAGCTTACATTGTGTAGGCTGTAGTGGGGTAGCCTATAAGGGGTACAACCCAATTAGGGTTAGCACTTGTACCCAACTCTTTGCTAGTTCATTCATTCTCGTTTGTTATTCTGACATGGTTTCAGAGCAGGTCCTCCGCTAGGACCGTTTTTTTTTTGCCCACCACCTGCTGCCCTGCTAGCTTAGGCCCCGGCCCGTAGCCTCGCGCCCGTCGCCCCTAGGCCCCCGCCCGTCGCCACCCCTAGCCCGGCCCGTCGCCCCTTGGCGTCGCCCCTAGCTCGGCCCCCCGTGGCCCGTCGCCCCTAGACCGGCCCCTTGGTCGCCCTAGGCCCGTCGCCCTAGGCCCGTCGCAACCCCCGTTGCCCTAGGCTCGTCGCGACCCCCACTGCCAGTCGCCCATCGCGACCCCGTCGTTCTAGGCCCCTGGCCCCTCGGCCCCGTCGCCCCTGGCCCCTCGGCCCCGTCGTGGCCCGTCGCCACTCGCCTAAACCTCGGCCCTGCGGCCCCGTCGACCTAGGCCCCCCGGCCCCGCGGCCCCGTCGCCCTAGGCCCGAGGCCCCTCGGCCCCTCCTCTCCTGGCCCCGCGGCCCTGTCGACCTAGGCCCCCGGCCTCTCGGCCCCGTCGCCCCTGGCCTCTCGGCCCCGTCGACTTAGGCCCAAGGCCCCTCGGCACCTACTCTCCTGGCCCCGCGGCCCCGTCGACCTAGCCCCCCCGGCCCCTCGGCCCCGTCGCCCCTGGCCCCGCGGCCCTGTCGCCCTAGGCCCGAGGCCCCTCGGCCCCTTTTCTCCTGGCCCCGCGCCCCCGTCGACCTAGGCCCCTGGCCCCTCGGCCCCGTCGCCCCTGGCCCCGCGGCCCCGTCGACCTAGCCCCCCCCCCCCCCCCCGGCCACTCGGCCCCATCACCTTGGACCCGCGGCCCAACGCCCCTAGGCCCCAGGCCCCTCGGCCCCGTCTCCCCTGGCCCCGCGGCCCCAACGCCCCTTGGCCTAGTTGCCCCTAGCCGCGACCTCTTGGCCCCGCGGCCCCTTGAGACCCGTCGCCCCTAGCCTCAGCCCCTCGGCCCCCCCTTCGTGGTTGGCCCCTCGGCCCCTAGGACCCTCGGCCCCTCTTCCACTCGGCCCCTCGGCCCCTTCGACTTCGGCCCGACAGCCCCTTGGCCCCTCGGCCGCTCGGCCCCTCGCCCCCCCCCCCCTCCCCCACTTCGTGTTTGGCCCCTCGGCCCCTAGACCCCAGGCCCCTCGGCCCCTTCGACCTTGGCCCCTCGGCCCCTCAGCCCCTAGGCCCTAGGCCCCCCCCCCCCCCCCCCCCCCCCCCCCCCCCCCCTCCCCCTCGTGTTTGGCCCCTCGGCCTCTAGGCCCCTTGGCCCCTAGACCCCAGGCCCCTCGGCCCCTTGGCCTCTCTGCCCCTGCTACTGCTGCTACTGCTACTACTGTTGCTACTGCTGCTCCTGCGTGCTGCGCCACTATGGCTTCGCTTCGAGTTCTCGCGTTCGATCATGAGGGTAGACCAGTTCAGATTGACACGTGGCTCGATGACCTGCAGCTGTACCTACTAAGCGATTCTAAGGACAGTGTTTCGCTGTTTGACCTAGCGTCAGGTGCTGCTACTGCCCCTCCCGCCACAGCTGACAGTGCGACACGCTCACAGTGGCTTACTCTCGATGCTGCTGCCCGCTTAGCCATTCGCAACCACCTGCCGTTAGCTGAATGTGCTCACTTCGAACAGCACATGACAGCACAGGCAATGTACGCCGCAGTCGTAGCCCGCTACTCCTCACCTGCCACTGCTGCTCTAGGCCGACTTCTACTGCCCTACCTGCTCCCCAAGCTTTCAGCTTTTGCCACAGTAGAGGACCTTGTTTCCCACCTGCGCACTAGCGACGCTCGCTACCGCGCTACCGTCCCTGCTGAGTTCCTTGACAGGAACCAGCCCCCGATGTTCATCACCCTCTACTTCATAGCCACTCGCCTCCCTGACTCTCTTCGCTCTGTCAGGGAACAATTTCTCTCCCTTGACCCCACCTCCCTCACTGTTGACCTCCTCGAGCAGCATCTCCTCGCAGCTGAGACTAGTGCAGTTGCTGTAGGTGCTACTCGTGGCACTCCGCGCCCGCCCTTCTTTGAGGGGTGCTCCCCCTCCCCCCTTGCCCCCTCCTACGCCTCTGCTGCTGCTGCAGACGTCTCTGTTGCTGAGGACGTTGGGGCTGCTTCTGCTAGTGCGAAGCGCCGCAGCAGCAAGGGCAAGGGTGGCAGGGGTGGTGGAGGCGGCAGCGGTGGTGGTGGAGGTGACAGCAGGAGTGGTGGTGGGGGCAGCAGTGGAGGTAGTGGAGGCAGTGGAGGTGGTGGCGGCGGTGGGACTGGTGGCGGGAGTGGGGGCTCTGGTGGCGGCGATGGAGGCAGCGGTGGGAGTGGCGGCAGTGGAGGCGGTGGGACTGGAGGCGGTAGGGCTGGACCTAGGCATGGAAGCCCTGGTGGTGGCCAGCGGCAGCATCAGCAGCGTCGGAGCGAGACCCAGTCGCCCCAGCAGCTCCGTGAGTGGTTGTTTCAGCATGGGACGTCCGGGGGTAGTGATAGGTGCCCGTATGTCATTAGCATGGGTGTTCGTGCTGGTCAGAGATGCGGGAAGCTTCACACTCAGCACCGCTGCTTCTCCCGCCTCGACGACGCTTGGTGTGCTGAGTTTGGTGACGACGTCGAGCTCCCTCGCTTAGGTCTAGGATTGCTATCTTTGGCCTAGACTTTGATGCTATTCTTTTTGCTATGTATACTTTGTCTGTTAGTGCTGAGGGTGACTGTTACCGGTGTGTGCCGCCTGACCCAGGTATAGCTGCTGCTGCTCTAGGTGCTAGTGAGTCTAGTACTCTCCCTCGTGCTGCGCCTGCTTAGGCCTTGCACACCTTCACGTTGGACTCAGGCGCCTCGCGCTGTTTCTTTCGTGACAGCACCACTCTCACTCCTCTCCCTGCACCAGTCCCGGTCTGACTGGCTGACCCCTTAGGGGGCCCGGTCGTTGCCCGTTCATCCACTGTCCTTCCGTGTCCGGCGGTTTCGTCAGGCTCACTGTCACGTCTTCACCTCCCCTCGTTCTCTATGAACTTGGTGAGTACCGCTGCCCTTCAGGATGCGATGGTCACTACCACCACTCCTGGGGGTCAGGGTGTGTCGATCTGCACGTGCACACGTACGGGGCGTCACCTGGCCACGTTCACTCGTCGGCCAGGGTCGAATCTGTACACACTCGCTACCGAGCCTCCTCCGGTAGCAGCGTCTGCTCAGGTGTCCGCGTCAGGTCAGGTAGCTGCCTCTTGCTCGTGTCGCCTCCTGTCGCACCAGACTCTTCTGCGGCACCACCGCCTGGGTCACCCCTCCCTGCCACACCTTCGTGGCATGCACTCCCGTCTTCTTGTCTCTGGTCTACCCAGGTCTCTGCCTCCCCTCCCGCCCTCGCCTGCCCCGCCCTGCCTTCCTTGCGTCGAGGGGCGGCAGCGCGCCGCTCCTCACTCCTCCTCGTTTCCCCCCAAGACTGCTCCCCTGCAGACTATCCACATGGACGTGTGGGGCCCACCCCGCGTCAATGGACAGGGCCGTGAGCGCTACTTTCTGCTGGTTGTTGACGACTACACGCGGTACACCACGGTCTTCCCCTTGCGCAGCAAGGGCGAGGTCGTCGATGTCTTGATCACTTGGATCCGCACAGTCCGTCTCCAGCTCCGCGAGCGGATCCGCCAGGACCTTCCTGTCCTGTGTGTGCACTCTGACGGAGGTGGTGAGTTCTCCTCCAAACTCTTGCGGGACTTTTGTTGTGGGGAGGGCATTCTCCAGTCGTTCACGCTTTCGGACTCCCCTCAGCAAAATGGGATTGCTGAGCGCCGCATTGGCTTAGTCATGGAGGTCGCTCGTACCTCCATGATCCTTGCGGCTGCTCCCCATTTTCTGTGGCCGTTTGCGGTCTGGTACGCTGTGCATCAGCTCAACCTCTGGCCCCGTGTCTCCTTGCCGGAGACTTCGCCCACACTGCGTTGGACGGGGGAGGTTGGCGATGCGTCGGTGTTCCGGGTCTGGGGATCTCGTTCCTTTGTTCGCGATACGTCAGCGGACAAGCTCTCCGGCCGTGCTATCCCCTGCGTCTTCCTTGACTTTGTCCCTGACGCGCCTGGCTCTTCCTTGCTCCCGGTCCCCCGGTAGACCCCCTCCCACCCCAGGGTCCTGCTCACTTCGGTGTGTCTCAGGTAGACCCTCTCCTTGGTACTGCGCCTGTCGAGGTAGATGTCGGCTCAGGTGGTGCTCCAGGTGCTGTGTCTGGGGGTGCTGCGTCTGGGGGTGCGCAGCCGGGGGGTGCGGGGTCTGAGGGTGCTGGGTATGGGGGTGCTGAGCTTGGGGTTGAGGAGCCTGGGGGTGCTGAGCCTGAGGGTGATGAACCTGGAGGTGCTGAGTCGGAGGGTGCGGAGTCTAGGGGTGCTGAGCCTCGGGGTGCTGCTTCGTCTGGAGGTCCTGCTGGTGCTTTGCCGCGACTCTCTCCACAGTAGCTGCGTGAGTGGCTTGTTCGGCGCGCCCGCCTTCGGAGTGGAGCTTCCGGAGCTGAAGGCGCTGGAGACGCTGGAGCTGGAGGTGCTGGAGTTACTGCTGGAGCTGGTGGTACTAGGGGTACTGCGGCTGCTGGTCCTGGAGGTGCTCGTACCAGGGGTGCTGGAGTTGCCGGGACTGGTGGTGTTGGGGGCGCTGGAGCTGGAGACCCTACGGAGCCTGGAGCTACTGGAGCTGGAGGCTCTTGCATTGGTGGAGCTGGCGCTGGAGGCACTGGGGCTAGAGGAGCTGGAGTTGGAGGCGCTGGCGCGGGAGGCGCTGGAGCTGCAGGAGCTGGAGCTGTTGACCCTGGAGCTGGAGGTGCTGGAGGCACTGTGCGGCCGCGACCGTACTTCGTTCCCCTACTTCAGCAGGTTCTTGGTGTCCCGTTTTCTACTGGCCTTACTCCTCCCTTACTGTGTCCACCGCCTGACCAGTCGCAGCCATCGTTACAGCCGGCCTCCCCACTGCCTGCTCCCTCTCCTTACACTGAGCAGACCGGCGGTCTTACCGAGTGTCGTAAGCCTGCGTCTCGTCCTGTCTTGCCTGTTCGCACTGCTCGTCGCATTCCTCGTTCGCGTCCTCCTCCTGTCCCCGGCACGAATGCTATGGCACTCCGTCCTTCCTCTTTTCCACAGCATGTTCCTCTGCCGCCTCCTCCTGAGTCCTCTCTTCCTGCTGCCCCTGACCCTGAGTCTGACCGCGCTCGTGCTGCTAGTCCCACTGTCTCTCGTCTCCTCGCCACTGCCGTCACTGACCCTTCTTTTGAGTCTACTGCTACGTGTGCTCTCGTTGCTGAGCTACTTGACTTTGCCGCTGCCTGCCGTCTAGACTACGCCACTGCTCTTGTTGCTGAGTCTGCGTCTGCCAGTCCTCCGTCCGTCGGGGGTGAGTGTGCTCTTGGCACGGACGTCCTTGAGGACAGGCAGGAGGACTTTGAGTGTCTTGCAGCTGCTGTACCTCGTTTCGCCACCATTTGCAGCTCGCGCGCCGCCATTTGCAACCTGCACGCCGCCCTGCTGCTGCCCGACATGCCTTACCCGAGCGCCGCCCTGCTAGCCGCCGAGCTGCCCTTTGCAGCCCGCGCGCCACCCTTTTGCAGCCCGCCGCGCCGCCCTTTGCACTCGCGCGCCGCCCTGCTGCTTGCGCCGCCCGGCTGTTGCCCGTCCTGCTGCGCGCAGCCTTGCTGGCCGGCGCCCTCCTGCCCACGCCGCCCTGCTGCTGCCCGCCCTGCTATGTGTCGCCTTGCAGGCCGACGCCCTGCTGCCCGCAAGCCGCCATGTTGGCAGTCGCACCGCCCTGCCCTTCCCAGTGCGCTCCTCTAGTGCTCTAGTACTCGCGCGCCGTTCTGCCAGCGGGCCGCCCTGCTAGCCGCGTGCCACCCTGCTTCGCCTGCTATGGCTTCTCTCAGTGTAGTCACCTTCGATCATGAGGGCCGTCCGATCCAGTTCGATACGTGGCTCGACGACTTACAGCTGTACCTACTGAGCGATTCTAGAGACAGCGTTTCATTGTTTGACCACACGTCTGGAGCCTCTCTCGCCCCTCCCGCCACAGCTGACAGTGCGACTCGCTCACAGTGGCTTACCCGTGACGCTGCTGCTTGCTTAGCCGCTCGCAACCTCCTGCCGTTAGCCGAACGCGCTCACTTTGGCCAGCACAAGACTGCGAAAGCCCTGTACGACGTTGTAGTCGCTCTTTACTCTTCCCCTGCCACTGCTACTCTAGGCCGACTTATACTGCCCTACGTGTTTCCCGAGCTGTCAGCCTTTGCCACAGTCGAGGACCTCGTCACCCACCTCCGCGCAAGCGACGCTGGCTACCGCTCTGTCCTCCCAGCCGAGTTCCTAGACAAGAACCGAATGTACATCACTCTCTATTTCATAGTCATCCGCATCCCCTACTCTCTTCGCGCAGTCAGGGACTACTTTCTCGCGCTTGACCCCACAGACCTCACTGTCGACCTACTCGAGAAGCACCTCTTTGCAGCTGAGACTAGCGTAATCGCTGTAGGTGCTGCTCGTGGCACTCCTCGCACACCCTTCTTTGAGGGGTGTTCCCCATCCCCCCTTGCCCCCTCCTACGCTTCTGCTGTTGCTATTGACATCCTTGGTGCTGAGGATGTCGGGGCTACTTCTGATCTTAGTGGGAAGCGCCGCAGCAGCAAGGGCAAGGGTGGCAAGGGTGGTGGCGGTGGCGGTAGGGGTGGTGGTGGTGGAGGCAATGGAGGTGGCGGAGGTGGTGGCAGCGGTGGGGGTTTCGGTAGCGGCGGTGATGGCAGCGGAGGGGGTGGCGGTGCTGGTAGCGGTGGGACTGGTGGCGGCGGCAGTGGTGTCGGTCGGGTTGGAGCTGTTCAGAGGGGAGGTTCTGGCGGTCGCGAGAGGCAACAGCAGTAGCGTCGGAGCGAGACTTCTTCGCCCCAGCAGCTTCGTGAGTGGTTTGCTCAGCGTGGGGCGTCTGGGGGTAGTGTTCGCTGCCCGTATGTCATTCGCACAGGTGACTGCGCTGGTCAGACATGCGGGAAGTTTCACACTCACTACCGCTGCTTCTCCCGCCTTGACGGCGCTTGGCGTGAAGAGTTTGGTGACGAGGCTGAGCGCCCCCTCTGGTCAGATCTGCTTAGGTCTGGAGTTGATATCTTTGCTCTTGACTATGATGCTATCCTTGCTGCCATGTATGCCTTGTCTGTTAGTGTTGAGGGTGACTGTTACCTGTGTGTGCTGCTCGACCCAGGAATAGAGGCTGCTGCTCTAGGTGCTAGTGAGTCTTCTCTCCCTGGAACTACGCCTGCTGAGGCATTGCACACCTTTACGCTTGAATCAGGTGCTTCCCGCTGTTTCTTTTGCGACATTTCCGCCCTCACTCCACTCCCTGCACCTGTTCCGGTCTGACTGGCTAACCCCTCAAGGGGCCCAGTTCTTGCCCGTTCTTCCACTGTTCTCCCGTGTCCGGCGGTTCTATCCGGCTCAGTGTCAGGTCTTCACCTCCCTTCGTTCTCTACGAACTTGGTGAGTACTGCTGCCCTCCGCGATGCGATGGTCACTACCATCACTCCTAGGGGTCAGCGTGTGTCGATCTGCACGTGTACACGGACGGGCTGTCACCTGGCCACGTTCACCCATCGGCGTGGGTCGAGTCTGTACACACTGTCTACCGAGCCTCCTCAGGTAGCTGCGTCTGCTCAGGTGTCTGCGTCAGGTCTGGTAGCAGCCCCCTGCTCGTGTCGCCTCTTGTCGCACCAGACTCTCCTCTGGCACCACCAACTTGGTCACCCCTCCCTGCCACACCTTCGTGGCATGCACTCCCGCCTCATTTTTTCTGGTCTTCCCAGGTCTCTGCCTCCCCTCCCGCCCTCGCTTGCCCTGCCCTGCCTTCCTTGCGTCAAGGGGCGGCAGCGCGCCGCTCCTCACTCCCCCTCGTTTCCCCCGACGACTGCTCCCCTGCAGACTCTCCACATGGACGTGTGGGGCCCACCCCGCGTCAGTGGACAGGACCGCGAGCGCTACTTCCTGCTGGTTGTTGACGACTACACGCGTTACACCACGGTCTTCCCCTTGCGCAGCAAGGGTGAGGTCCCTGATGTCTTGATCCCTTGGATCCGCGCAGACCGTCTCCAGCTCCGTGAGCGGTTCCGTGAGGACCTTCCGGTCCTGCGTCTGCACTCTGACAGAGGTGGTGAGTTCTCCTCCGACCTCTTGCGGGACTTTTGTCGTGGGGAAGGCATTCTCCAGTCGTTCACGCTTCCGGCCTCCCCGCAGAAAAAGGGGGATGCTGAGCCCCGCATTGGCTTAGTCATGGAGGTCGCTCGTACCTCCATGATCCATGCGGCTGCTCCCCATTTTCAGTGGCCGTTTGCGCTCCGGTACGCTGCACATCAGCTCAACCTCTGGCCCCGTGTCTCCTTGCCGGAGACCTCGCCTACACTGCGTTGGACGGGGAAGGTTGGCGATGCGTCGGTGTTCTGGGTCTGGGGCTCTCGTGCCTTTGTCCGCAATACTTCCGCAGACAAGCTCTCCTCCCACGCTATTCCCTGCGTGTTCCTTTGCTTTCCCACCGAAGCAATGCCCTGGTAGTTTTACCACCCCATCTCGCGACGTGTCCTCCCGTCTCAGGACATGACGTTTGACGAGTCAGTTCCCTTTTACCGTCTCTTCCCCTACCGTACTGCCCCTCTCCCCCACCCGCCTCTCTTCTCTACTCCAGGTCCCCCTCCAGTAGACCCCCTCCCCCCTCAGGGTCTTGCTCCCTCAGGTGTGTCTCAGGTAGACCCACTCCCCGGGACTGTGCCTGTCAAGGTCGCTGTAGACTCAGGTGCTGCTAGAGGTGCTGCGTCTGGGGGTGCTGCGTCTGGGGGTGCTGAGCCTGCAAGTGCGGAGCCTGGGGGTGCTGAGTCTGAGGGTGCGGAGTCTGGGGGTGCTGAGCCTAGGGGTGTGAAGCCTGGGGTACTGAGCCTGCGTGTGTGGAGCTTGGGGGTGCTGAGTTTGAGGGTGCGGAGTCTGGGGGTGCTGAGCCTAGGGGTATTGCATCTGCTGGAGGTCCTGCGGGTGCCTCGCCACGAGTGTCTCCCCGGCGGGAGCCTCTCTCACCGCAGCAGCTGCGCGAGTGATTTGCTCAGCGCACACGCCTTCGGAGTGGAGCTGCAGGAGCTGGAGGCTCTGCCGCTGGAGGCACTGGAGCTGGAGGTGCTGGAGCTGTTAGTGTTGGAGGTGCTGAAGTTAATGCTGGAGCTGGAGGTACCGGAGGTGCTGGAGCTGCTGGTCCTGGAGGTGCTCGTACTAGAGGTACTGGAGCTGCCGGAGCTGGTGGTGTTGGAGGCGCTGGAGCTAGAGACCCTAGAGCTGGAGACCCTGGAGCTGGAGGCACTGGCGGTGGAGGAGCTGGAGCTGGAGACCTTGGCGTTGGAGGCGCTGGAGCTTGAGGCACTGCCGCTGGAGGCGCAGGAGCTGGAGGTGTTGGAGCTGGAGGAGCTGGAGACACTGGCGCTGGAGGTGCTGGAGCTGGAGGAGCTGGAACTTGAGACCCTGGAGCTGGAGGCGTTGGAGCTGGAGACCCTGGAGCTGGAGGTGCTGGCGCTGGGGGTGCTGGAGCTGGCGGTACTGGTGCTGGAGGCACTGTGCAGCGGTGACCGTTTTTTTTTTCCGCCGCCACCGTCGTCTCTACCGCCACTTGAGTTAGTCCGTCACGTTCTTAGTCTCCCATCTTCTACTGGCCTTCCTCCTAGCTTAATGAGTCCACCGCCTCACCAATTGCAGCCATAGTTACAGCCAGACTCCCCACTGCTTGCTCCTTCTCCTTACGCTGAGCAGACATACTATTTTACAGAGCGTTGTGAGCCTGAGTCTCGTCCTGCCTTGCCTGTTCGTGCTGTTCGCACATGTCGTCGTGTTCCTCGTCCGCGTCCTCCTTCTGTCCCCGGCACTCACATTATGGCACTTCGTCCTTCCTTTGTTCCACTGCGAGTTCCCCTTCCGCCTCCTCCTGCCTCCTCTCTTCCTGCCGTTCCTGACCCTGAGTCTGACTTAGCTTGTGCTGCCAGTCCAACTGTCCCTCGTCTTCCAGCCACTGTTGTCACTGACCCTTCGTTTGAGTCCACTGCTGCGTCTGCCCTAGTTGCTGAGCTTGTTGACTTTGCTCCCGCCTGTCGTCTCGACTACGCCACTAGTCTTGTTGCTGAGTCTGAGTCTGACTGTCCTCCGTCCGTCGGGGTTGAGTGTGCTCTTGGCACGGACGTTCTTGAGGACAGGCAGGAGGACTTTGAGTGTCTTGCAGCTGCTGTACCTCATCTCGTGACCATGTTGCTTGCACCTGAGGGAGACCCGGATGCACCAGACATCCCGACCCCGCGCTCTTACGCTGAGGCGATTACGGGTCCCTACTCCTCTCAGTGGCAAACAGCCATGGACGCAGAGATGGCATCCTGGAAGTCCACAGGCACCTACGTCGACGCAGTTCCCCCTTCTGGGGCGAACATAGTCAATGGCATGTGGATTTTCAGGGTGAAGTGGCCGCCGGGTTCTCCGCCTGTCTTCAAGGCTCGTTACGTTGCACGAGGCTTTAGTCAGCGACAGGGAGTTGACTTCTTCCATACCTTCACCCCTACCCCGAAGATCACCACTCTTTAGGTTCTGCTGCACGTTGTCGCTCAGCGTGACTACGAGCTGCACTCTCTTGACTTCAGCACAGCTTTCTTGCAAGGCAGCCTACACGAGGAGATCTGGCTGCGCCGCCCACCTTGCTTCACTGGGTCGTTTCCTGCAAGTACCCAGTGGAGCCTCCGGCGGCCAGTCTACGGTCTCCGCCAGGCGCCTCGCGAGTGGCACGACACACTAAGGACGACGCTTACGGCTCTTGGGTTTGCTCCTTCTACTGTTGACCCGTCGCTTTTTCTGCGCACCGACACTTCGCTGCCGCCGTTCTACGTCCTCGTGTAAGTCGACAACTTGGTCTTTGCCACTGCTGACAATGAGGCACTGGCCCTTGTGAAGTCGGAGCTGCAGAAGAGACACACCTGCACTTATCTGGGTGAGCTTCGCAGCTATCTTGGCTTGCAGATCACCCAAGACAGGGGACGGCTGGAGCTAGACACGGATGGAGCTAGGAGTGGCTGGAGGTAGGAGCGGCTAGAGCAAGGCACGGTTGGAGCAGGGCACGGCTGGAGCAGGGCACGGCTGGAGCTAGACACGGGTGGAGCCAGGAGTGGCTGGAGGGAGGAGCGGCTGGAGCAAGGCTTGGCTGGAGCTAGGAACAGTTAGAGCGCTACTAGGAACTGCCGACAAATAGACACAAGCCTAGGAACAGTCGGTTAGGCAACGCGGGCTAGGGAGGCCAGTCGGGGCACAAAATCGAAACTACGCCAGGAAAAGTGACTGCAGCTGCCCACCGCTGTTAGGGATGCCAAAGGCATGAGGCGTGCACAAGACAATGGGCACCGGTGGTACTGCGGGCGGCTATGGGCGGCAGGAAGAGGCTGTGGGCGGCTAGGATGAGGTGTGGGTGGTTGGTGTCTGCTGCTGGCGGTAAGTTCCAGTTAGTGCAGCCCGTGCTAGCGCTTCTGTTTGGTGCGTGTAATGCAGCCATGCGGTGCTGCGTGCGGGCAGCAGGCGGAGCGTGGCATGCGCAACTCTGCAGGTTCGTGGCTGCTGAGGCAGGCCGCTGGCCGCTAGGTCTCTTGTTGCTGCTGCTGGTGGCGACTGCAGGCGCTAGCAATGCGGCTGCTGCTGGCGGCTGCAGGCGCGAGCAATGCGGCTGCTGCTAGCGGTTGCGGGCGCTAGCGCTGCTGCTGCGTATGCGCTGGCCGCAGGCGCGCTGACTGCCGTTCGTGCGGCACTTTTTGTGCGTACGTGCGCAGTTGCTGTGCGTGCACGCGGCAGCTAGGCGTGTGCTTGTGGCTTGTGCGCGTACGGCCTGCGGGCAGGTGTATGCGTGCGGCTGCAGCTGTGCGCGCGGGCGCGGTTGTGCATGTGCGCGTGGCTGTGCGTTCGCGTGCGGCTGTGCGTGTGCGCTTGAATGCTGCTGCTCGCACGCTGCATATGCGTGCGTAAGTGGCTGTAGTCGCGTTTTCGCCTGCTGCTAACAAACGCACGGGCGCACGACCTAGCTGGCTAGGGCGTGCGGACTGGAGGACTAGGAGGGACGTGAGGGCTGGAGGGGAGGGAAACTAAGAACTAGGGCGGTTTAGGAACTTACTAGGCCTATGAACTTAGCACGTGATACCATCTCAAGAGCAGGCTAGCGGAATGATTCGAGTAGGAAACAAGGTACAAAATAGGAATGTCTATTGTAGACTAGAGAAAGTTGTGTGTCCTCTCTATGTCAAATTGTTATAGTGCTTACATTCTGTGGGTTGTAGTGGGGTAGCCCATAAGGGGCACAACTGTCAAAATAGTAACTATAGTGTGAGACTAGGAGCCATGCTAGGGTTGAGACTAGGCATGGATGTCGAGAGAGTTTTGGCAAGCAAGAGAAGAAAGTCGAGAAAGGAGGGGTTTCACTATAGAAAGTTGGAAACATATATGCAAGGAAAAGAGAGAGGTGCACCACCAAACAAGTTTAGAAACTACATTAAGTCTACACTACAGGCAGTTATAATATAATGCATGTAATTATATTCCGACAACAACCCAATTAGGCTCGCCCCTGCAGCCCGCTCGCCGCCTGTTTGCGGCCCGCAAGCCGCCTCTGGCAGCCCGCTCGCCGCCCTCTGGCAGCCCGCTCGCCGCCCCTTGCAGCCCGTACGCCGCCCTTTGCACCCGTGTGCCGCCCTGCTTGCGCCGCCCTGCTGCCCTGCTTGCGCCGCCCGGCTGCTGCCCGCCCTGCTACGTGCTGCTCTGCTAGTCGCGCGCCACCCTGCTCTGCCCGCTATGGCTTCTCTCAGTGTACTCACCTTCGATCATGAGGGTCGTCCGATCCAGTTCGATACGTGGCTCGACGACTTACAGCTGTACCTACTGAGCGATTCTAGAGACAGCGTTTCGTTGTTTGACCACACGTCTAGAGCCTCTCTCGCCCCTCCCGCCACAACTAACAGTGCAACTCGCTCACAGTGGCTTACCCGTGACGCTGCTGCTCGCTTAGCCGTTCGCAACCACCTGTCGTGAGCCGAACGCGCTACCTTTGGCTAGCACAAGACTGCTAAAGCCCTGTACGACGCTGTAGTCGCTCGTTACTCCTCCCCTGCCAGTGCTGCTCTAGGCCGCCTTATACTGCCCTACTTGTTTCCCGAGTTGTCCACCTTTCCCACAGTCGAGGACCTCGTTACCCACCTCCGCACTAGCGACACTCCCTACCGCGCTGCCCTCACTGTAGAGTTCCTTGACAGGAACCCGCCCCCGACAGGAACAGGCCAGAGGTTGAGCTGATGCGCAGCGTACCGGACCGCAAACGGCCACAGAAAATGGGGAGCAGCCGCATGGATCATGGAGGTACGAGCCACCTCCATGACTAAGCCAATGCGGCGCTCGGCAATCCCATATTTCTGCGGGGAGGCCGGAAGCGTGAACGACTGGAGGATGCCCTCCCCAAGACAAAATTCCCGCAAGAGGTCGGAGGAGAACTTACGACTTCTATCAGAGTGCAGACGCACGACAGGAAGGTCCTCGCGGAACCGCTCGCGGAGTTGGAGACGGACTGCACGGGTCCAAGGGATCAAGACATCAGGGAACTCCCCCTTGCTGTGCAAGGGGAAGACCGTGGTGTACCGCGTGTAGTTGTCAACAACCAGCAGGAAGTAGCGCTCGTGGTCCTGTCCACTTACGCGGGCTAGGCCCCACACGTCCATGTGGAGAGTCTGCAGGGGAGCAGTCATCGGGGGAAACGAGGAGGAGTGAGGAGCGGCGCGCTGCCGCCCCTCGACGCAAGGAAGGCAGGGCGGGGCAAGCGAGGGCGGGAGGGAAGGTAGAGACCTGGGAAGACCAGAAACAAGGAGGCGGGAGTGCATGCCACGAAGGTGTGGCAGGGAGGGGTGACCAAGGTGGTGGTGCCACAGGAGAGTCTGGTGCGACAGGAGGCGACACGAGCAAGGGGGTGCTACCGGACTTGACGCGGACACCTGGGCAGACGCAACTACCTGAGGAGGCTCGGTAGTCAGTGTGTACAGACTCGACCCAGGCTGACGGGTGAACGTGGCCAGGTGACGGCCCGTTCGTGTACATCGGGGGCGGGTTCCGGTCAAGGAACTCTGCTGGGAGGGCAGCGCGGTAGCAAGCGTCGCTAGTGCGAAGGTGGGTAACTAAGTCCTCCACTGTGGCAAAGGCGAAAAGCTCAGGAAGACGGCAGTAGAAGAAGACGGCCTAGAGCAGCAGTGGCAAGCGAGGAGTAACGGGCGACCACAGCATCGTACAGTGCCTGTGCAGTCCTGTGCTGTCCGAAGTGAGCGCATTCGGCTAACGGCAGGTGGTTGCGAATGGCCAAACGAGCAGCAGCGTCACGAGTAAGCCACTGTGAGCGAGTCGCATTGTCAGCTGTCTCGGGAGGGGCGAGAGAGGCTCCAGACGTGTGGTCAAACAACGAAACGCCGTCTCTAGAGTCACTCAGTAGGTACAGCTGTAAATCGTTGAGCCACACGTTGAACTGGATCGGACGGCCCTCATGGTCAAACGCGAGGACGCGGAGAGAAGCCATAGCAGCGCAGCACGCAAGGCGGGCAGGAGCCGGGCAGCGCCAGGAACAGGGCAGGCAGCAGCAAGGGGCGGCAAGCGGGCTGCAAGTGGCGGCGCGCGGGCTGCAAGAGGGGCGGCTCGCGGGCCTAGGGGCAGCTGGCGGGCCTAGGGGCGGCGGGCGGGCCGCAAGGGGCAGCGCGCGGGGCTGCAGGGGCGGCGAGAAGGCCGCAAGGGGCAGCGCTCGGGGCTGTAGGGGCGGCTTGCGGGCTGCAGGGGCGAAGGGCGGGCCGCAAGGGGCGGCGCGCTGGGCTGCAGGGGCGGTGAGCAGGGCAGCAGGGGCGGCGCGCGGGGCCTAGGGGCGACGGGCGGGCCGTAAGGGGCAGCGCGCGGGGCTGCAGGGGCGGCGAGGAGGGCTGTAGTGGCGGCACGCGGGGCCTAGGGGCGACGGGCGGGCCGCAATGGGCGGCGCGCGGGGCTGCAGGCGCTGCACGAGGGCAGCAGGGGGCAGCGCGCTGGGCTGCAGGGGGCGGCTAGCGGGCCGCACGAGGGCATAGGCGGGCTGCACGGGCGGCGGGCTGGCCGCAGGCAAACGACGAGCGGGCGGCAGGGGCAGGAGCGGGCCGCGAGGGGGGGCGACGCGGGTCTTACGGGCGGCGAGCGGGCCGCAAGGGCGGCGCGCGGGCCTAAGGGCGGCGGGCGGGCCGCAAGGGGGGGCGATGCGCGGGCTGCAAGGGCGGCGCGCGGGCCGTGAGGAGGAGGCGAGCGGGCCTAGGGGCGGGGGGCGGTTCGCAAGCGGGCGACGCGCGGGCTGCAGGGGCAGCACGAGGGCCGTGACTAGGGGGCGGGCGGGCTGCAAGGGCAGCGCGCTAGCGGTAGGGGCGGGTTGTGGGCTGCTAGGGGCAGGGCGACTAGCTGCTAGGGGCAATTCGTGGGGCAGCTCTGTGGTGGGCCCTAAAAAAAAACGGTCCTGGCGAAGACCTGCTCTAAAACCATGTCAGAAGAATGAACGAGAATGAATGCATTGAGCAGAAGTTGGGTACAAGTACTAACCCTAATTCGGTTGTACCCCTTATGGGCTGTTGGGCTGAAAATTAGCCCTTAGGATCTTTTCAAGGCTAAGACCTTAGTAGTAGGAATGTTGTAGTTTGCGGAAGCGTAATAGTAAAGTTTGCCGAACCACCTTGTATTGGTATGTGAGAACAAGATAAGTTGATAATAGCAGAGAGATACAAAGCTTTATATGATTACAAAGGAATATGAAAGGTTTTATTTAACTGTTTTTGCTGTTGCGGTTCGATACAGTGACTAATCGGGTAACTGCTCAATATCGAGTCAGTTATGTGTCCTTGCTGTCGCGCTGTATTTTTCGTCGAGTCAAAGGTCAGCGACCTTTGACCTTCGCGTAACCTCCAGCTGTTAATTTTGTTGACTCGCGTGTTGCTTCGCTGTAGTCTGCTCCGTTTCGTGTCGATACTTCGATTACTTCAGAAGCGTTAAATTACTTGTTAACATTGTTAAATTACTATACCATACACAAAGTAAACAATGTAACATTCTAACAGTGTGTCAAACTGTTCTAGTGCTTACATTCTGTAGGCTGTAGTGGGGTAGCCCATAAGGGGTACAACCCAATTAGGGTACCCAACTTTCTGTTCAATGCATTCATTTCTCGTTCATTCTTCTGACATGGTTTCAGAGCAGGTCCTTCTGACATGGTCTTCAATCCAACCATTCTCGTTCAGTATTCTGACACTCTAATGTGTGCCTCACTGTAAACTAACATATATACGGTATTTGTTATTTGACAGATCCTGCTTTAGAAGAGCAAAAATGTTGTTAAATAATCTGGTACGAACGGCCAAGATAACGCAATGAATCACAACCAACTAGATTTCCGTGCAAAAAAATGTTTTTGTCCCATTTGTTGCACATGTTATATTAAGCAACTTGTTCAAAGGTTGTTTGAAATCCAAATGTACGTGCACTGTTATCCCCTCCTCAACTATTTGTCCAAAACATACAAAAGATTACAAGCAGAGCATGGCCAAAATGCAAGCAGCAACAGCACCACTTTCACAGATCCACATTTCTTGGAAACACAATAGCTCACCACCATGCTAGACCCCTCTGATCCAGCCACCCAAACCATTGTTCACAGAATCACCGCCAGAGAAGGCACCACTATACAGGCGGCTAGCAACCCAACACTATCCATCTGCAACTGCATGCCTTTTGCCTCCAATTGTCAACCCTCTGCCAACCCTCGTGCCATGC
The DNA here is from genome assembly GCA_947471745.1 of Closterium sp. Naga37s-1. Lineage (NCBI taxonomy): Eukaryota > Viridiplantae > Streptophyta > Zygnematophyceae > Desmidiales > Closteriaceae > Closterium > Closterium sp. Naga37s-1. Next base: position 1,416,545 of record CANJKZ010000170.1, on the reverse strand, counting down.
TTTGGACGGGCTTCAAACAGCAGCAGCAGCAGGTGTGCCTCTGAGTTTGAACACACAGATGCAGGAGCAGGAGGTCTAAAGGGAGAAGAATCGGAATTAAACACTCCAGCAGGCTTAAAGGGGGGTAAACACAAGAAAAGGGCTTCGGAGATAGAGAAACAGGAGGACATAGAAGAAAGGAAAGGAAGGATTGGAGTGAGGAGCGAGAGACCGCTCATCCCCAACCCACTAAAAGAGATACAACCGCATCGCCTTGACATCACCAGAAGCCTCCACTCAGCATGATCCTCTCAAATCATTCACATACTGCACTGCCAGCTCTGTCTCCCCCCCAATACTTCAGAACCGCAGCAGACAGCACACTTTGCCGCGCCTCAGATCCCCATTTCTGCCACAGTGCTGCTCCACCAATGCCTCAATACTGCCTGACTACCAAAGCATTTACTGCCGCCCAGCCAGCTGGTGTGAGCTGGTGCTCTCAAAGATCTTATCCGCGTTGCCGACCTCAAAGCCCTCGCGCCTGTGCTGCTCCTGCACCTCTGCTGCGGGCAGGTGCTTGTGCTCTGGCAGCACGAGGCGCTCTGCGAACTCGAGGTAGCTGGACGGCACAGAGAGAGTCACGCCATCGGCAAAGTGGAATGGACGTGTGTCCGCCACACTGCTGCTCTGCAGCAGCATGCCGTCAGGGGAGGCTGCAGGGGTGCAGGGTAGTTAAGGGGAGGGGGTAAGGGAGGCGGGAAGATGCAGGAGGATTGGAAAGGATGAAGGGGGTGAGAGACCAAAGAAAGTTGGGGTTGCAAGCGAGTGAGCGAGAGTTAGAAGGTGGAGAGTGACGAGACACAGGATTACTCTCACAGTCACCAAGGTCCACACATGACACACACTCTCAACCAACCCCTCCCCTCTTCCCCCACCCCCTCTCCCTCCACCCCTCCCCCTCCCCCGTACCCTTGAGAATGCTGCCATCGGAGTTGAGCGTGAGCCCCTTGCGCTGCAGGAAGTCGTTGAGCGCGTCAATGGCGAAGCCAGGCGCGCCGGGCGGCTGCTGGAACACGTGCGGCTGCGTGCTGTGCACGCTTATCGTCGTGTGGTTCAGGGAATACGCGTTCACCAGCGTCCACGCCGCGTACTCGCTCTCGCTGTCAGGGAGAGAGACGCGCACGCGCGAGGAAGAGGGAGGACGCGGGAGGGCACGCGGGGGGGAAGTGGGGGGAAAGGTGGGGAGGAAGGGTGGGAAGGAAGAAGGCGAGGGTAGGAAGAAGGCGAGGGTAGGAACGGGGGAAGGGAAGGGAGAAGGGATGGGAAAGCGGAACGGAGAGGAGGAGCGTTCCAACGAGCTCTCACACCGGCTAGCAATGAGAAGAGGGTGTGGGCACGCCCGAGTGAGCGACGGCGATAGGAGCGAGCGCGGCGGCGGGAGGTGACGTACGAGGCGAGCGTCTGGTAGTCGGTGGAGGTCGGCGTGGCCCACGGCAGCGCGCCCGTCACGCTGGACACGGCCGCCACTTGCGCCGGCAGGGGATCGAACGTTGACGTGTACTTGCGAATCACCTCCTGTAGAGGGGCGCGACGGCCGCCGATGGCGCATCAAGGAATCGCGGAGGGGGGAAGAGGGACGGTGAGAGGCCGCAGTAGGAAGTTGAGGGGGAAGAGCTAAGCAGAGGTAATGGATGCGAGAACGAGAACGGGAGTTGCGCGTGCAAGGGTGCAGCGAAGCTCTAACGAGCCCGTGCCCCTAATCTAGACACTAGACGCATACAATGTTACCACCTCTCGGCCTCGACTAATGTTCCAACCGGTCCACGCGTTAACGGGACTTGTGACGGACTAGGGGAAGACAGCACCCAAAACTCGCCGCCACGCGTGGCACGCGTTCCCGCACACCCACCTGCGCCGCGGAGCTCATCTTCTCCACTTCGAGCTCCGAGATGAAGACACGTGGCAGCTGCCTGAGCCCCACGCCGCCCTCGTCGGTCTCGTCGATGGCGAGCGAGTGCTCGGGCGGCGCGAACCAGAAGGCGCGGAGCTTCTTCGCGGGGAACGTGAGCGTGTCGCGACGCACGTAGCCGAAGTCCATGAACACCTTAGCGAGTGACTCAATACCGCAGCCGTCCACCTGTAACGAGTAGTGGGCACAAGTTGAATGAGCTCAGGTCTTATACAGATAAAGAAACACAAGCGTTCTGCAGTTATGCTAGGCCTCCCGTTATTCGTCCTAGTAGGCTAGTACCATGGCGAGGGCACACCGTCGCTCCAGAATGTGCCTCGAAGGTGCGGTGAACGTACCCCGAAGGTGCGGAAGGCCAGGTGGTCCTGCACGACGGGGCGCCCGCCGTCGGCTTCCTGCACGAGCCGCACGCCCTTCTGCGACGTGGGGTTGCGCGCCAGGTAGCTGCGCAGGAGCGCCGCGAGGTATGGGCGCATCAGCGGCGCCACGTCGGACGCCGCCGCTGCCGGTGACTCGACGGGGGCAGCCACGCCGCTGGCGGCTCGCACGTGGGCGACACCTGCCACCTGTGACGACGGGGGAAAGCACGGGAAAAGGAGGCAAACAAGAACGAGAGGAACGAAAGCTGAAACAACCGAAAGTTTGGAGGCGACCACAGATGACCCCATGTCAGTGGCCGCTCCAGTATAGAGCTATGTTCTGGGTCGATTCAACTGTAAGACTTATTTCGCCTGCGTGAAGCGACTGCATGAAGTCTGTCTTACTTGACGCTGAATAAAAGATAGAGGCCGTGAGATTCGTCTCACCTTAACGGGGCTGCTGGCACCAGCCGCAGACGAGGCCGCACGGAGCGGGACGGCGACTCGAGCCGCCTCGAGCGTAGGTGCGAGCTTAACGGGGCTAAGCAAGGCCGGAACGCGGGTGCGGAGGCTGGACAGCGCCGCTGCGCAGGAGGAGAGAGCAGACGCCATGGCAGTGGATCGAACAGCGCGAGATGTGCGGCGAGGTTTGTGAGATAGTGCTGGGGAGATGTGAGAGGCGAGTAAGGAAAGCGACTGGCGTTGGGTAACGTAGCCTGGAGCGCGTGGAGCGATCCTTGACCAGAAAGTTAACGCACACGGAGAGGAATAGGTCCAGCTGCGTCTGCGTAAGGCGACCAGATTGCGAGTAACTGAGGTGGATTGGCAGGTTTTGTTCTCAATTCTCGATGTTGGGCGATGGCTGTGATCGAAATTCGAGAGGGCATGATCAGTCCAGGCCCGACCAGACGGGAAGGCATTCCCCCACCCAATTTTCAAGGGAGGGGATAATTCGTGGCGGGCAGGGCAGTGTCAGACAACCGACTTCCTGCCCGCAGAAGAAGGAATCGCATGTAACTGCACATTATTGCGTGGTCCATTTTCTTTGGCCGAAACACTACGGCGGTCCAGATAAGTTTATGTATGAATAAACACGGTACAGTATGATGCAGCGTGGTTGAGATTGAATATGAGCGAATATAGCGCATCCCCCAACCATGATCATGCACCAACCATGAGAGAAAGTATAATACTTCGCGCGTACAGAAGTATGCTCAGCGAAAAATCCTCGTGGCAGTTCCCTCGGTTTTGGGGTCGTTGCTTTCTGTGCGAGCATTGGTTCTCGCTTTTAGATGTTTCCTGCGGCGCCGCGGCCCCGTGCGACCCGTCTTGTGCTGGCTAGGCTGGTGAAGTCACTCGTGTGCCTTGTCCCCGCTGGAGCAGGGAGAACATGAGTTGGCAGAAGGTGCTTTTTGACGAACACGGTGTGAACGCTCTTGCCACATGGCAACATCTCAACTGTCGATGGCGTCTCCTTTCACACTCTCAAATCGATCTTGGCCGCCGAAATCGCCGTTTGGCGAGCATCGTGACAGCGGTGGTTCAGGGGCAGCGCAGCAGAGTCGATGCCACTCTCCACGTGTTCCTTGCTGCTTCTCATCTGGCCCACCTCCACCAACCAAGCTGTGAAGCTGAATTATATCGAGAGGTGCAAGATGGTGAGGCGATATATAAAAATCAATTAGGAGACGCGCATCCTATATATAGTGCATTCTATGGTGAACTAGATTGCATTCATGTGAGAAAAAAAAAAGTTTGAGACAAGGCGAATGATAATCACAGCAATGCAGGAAATATATAGGCTTGTATTGCTGCATTAAGGCTAAGTTTTCTGGCATAAGTCGCGTGTCTTGATAGAATGCAAGCGGAATAGGTACAATACATAAAAGACTACAAGTAGGGAATGTTAAGAGCAAGTGTTGTACCTTATAATATGTATCTCTATCGAAGTGAGAGGTGTCAAAATGTCATAATTCTTACATTGTGTAGGCTGTAGTGGGGTAGCCCACGAGGGGTACAACCCAATTATGGTTCGTACTTGTACCAACTTTCTGTTCAAGGCATTCATTCTTGTTCAGTATTCTGAGATGGTTTCAGAGCATGTCTTGTTCCAAAACCGTTTTTTTAGGGCCCACCACATAGCGCTGTCCCACTAGTCACGTCGCCCTGCCCTGCTTGTCGCGTCGCCCTGCCCTACCTATCCCGTCGCCCTGCTGGCTGTCGCGTCGCCCTGCTAGCTGTCACATCGCCCTGCCCTGTCAATCGCTTCGCCCTGCTGACCGTCGCGTCGCCCTGCTGCCCGCGCGCTGCATTGCTGGCAGCCGCGCCGCCCAGCCTTACCTGCACGTCGCCCTGCCCTGCCCGCGCTGAGCAGCCCTGCTGCCCGCGCCGTCCTGCTGCGCGCCACCCTGCTGCTGCCCGCCATGCTACGCGGCGCCCTGCTGCCCTGCTGCGCGCAGCCCTGCTGCCCGCGCGCCGCTGTGCAGGCAGCCGCACCGCTGCCCGCACCGCCCTGCTCGCGCCGCCCTGCTGCTGCCCGCCCTGCTGCCCGCGCGCCGCCCTGTTGGCAGCCGCACCGCCCTGCCCTGCCCACGCGCTGCCCTGCTGGCCGCCACCCTGCCCTGCCCTGGCCGCGCGCCACTCTTCCCTAGCCGTGCGCCGCCTCTCCCTGCCCTGCGCGCTTCCCTAGTGCTAGCGCGCCGCCCTGCTTGCGTGCTGCCCTGCTGGTCGCGCGCCACCCTGCTCTGCCCGCTATGGATTTTCTCAGTGTTCTCACCTTCGATCATGAGGGCCGTCCGATCCAGGTCGATACGTGGCTCGACGACTTACAGCTGTACCTACTGAGCGATTCTAGAGACAGCGTTTCGTTGTTTGACCACACGTCTGGAGCCTCTCTTGCCCCTCCCGCCACAGCTCACAGTGCGACTCGCTCACAGTGGCTTATCCGTGACGCTGCTGCTCGCTTAGCCGTTCGCAACCACCTGCCGTTAGCCGAACACGCTCACTTTGGCCAGCACAAGACTGCTAAAACCCTGTACGACGCTGTAGTCGCTCGTTACTCTTCCCCTGCCACTGCTGCTCTTGGCCGCCTTATACTGCCATACTTGTTTCCCGAGCTATCAGCCTTTGCCACAGTCGAGGGCCTCGTTACCCACCTTCGCACTAGCGACACTCGCTACTGCGCTGCCCTCCCAGCCGAGTTCCTAGACAAGAACCCCCCCCCCCCCCCCCCCCCCGATGTACATCACTTTCTACTTCATAGTCACCCGCCTCCCTTACTCTCTTCGCGCAATCAGGGACCACTTTCTCGCACTTGACCCCACAAAACTCACTCTCGACCTGCTCGAGAAGCACCGCCTTGCAGCTAAGACTAGCGTAGTCGCTGTAGGTGCTGCTCGTGGCACTCCTCGCACACCCTTCTTTGAGGGGTGTTCCCCCTCCCCCCTTGCCCCCTCCTACGCTTCTGTTGCTGCTGTTGACATCCTTGGTAATGAGGATGTGTGGACTGCTTCTGCTCTTAGTGGGAAGCGCCGCAGCGGCAAGGGCAAGGGTGGCAAGAGTGGTGGCGGTGGAAGCGGGGGTGGTGGTGGTGGAGGCAGTGGAGGCGGTGGAGGTGGCGGAGGTGGTGGCAGCGGTGGGAGTGGTGGCGGGAGTGGGGGCTTCGGTGGCGGTGGTGGTGGCAGCGGTGGGGGTGGGGTTGGCGGTGGTGGCAGCAGTGGGAGTGGTGGCGGCGGAAGTGGTGGCGGTCGGGGTGGAGCTGCTCAGAGGGGAGGTTCTGGCGGTGGCGAGAGGCAGCAGCAGCAGCGTCGGAGCGAGACCCCTACGCCCCAGCAGCTTCGTGAGTAGTTTTCTCAGCGTGGGGCGTCTGGGGGTAGTGTTCGCTACCCATATGTCATTCGCACAGGTGACCGCGCTGGTTAGACATGCGGGAAGTTTCACACGCAGCACCACTGCTTCTCCCGCCTTGACGACGCTTGGTGCGCAGAGTGAGCGCCCCCTCTGGCTAGAGCTGCTTAGGTCTGGAGTTGATATGTTTGCTCTTGACTATGATGTTATCCTTGCTGCCATGTATGCCTTGTCTGTTAGTGCTGAGGGTGACTGTTACCTGTGTGTGCCGCCCGACCCACGTATAGAGGCTGCTTCTCTAGGTGCTAGTGAGTCTGCTCTCCCTAGTACTGCGCCTGCTGAGGCCTTGCACACCTTCACACTTGACTCAAGTGCTTCTCACTGTTTCTTTCGCGACAGTACCACCCTTACTCCACTCACTGCCCCAGTTCTTGCACGTTCCTCCACTGTTCTCCCGTGTCCGGCGGTTTCGTCCGGCTCACTCTCAGGTCTTCACCTCCCTTCGTTTTCTACAAACTTGGTGAGTACCGCTGCCCTCCAGGATGCAATGGTCACTACCACCACTCCTGGGGGTCAGCGTGTGTCGATCTCCATGTGTACACGGACAGGCCGTCACCTGGCCACGTTCACCCATCGGCCTGGGTCGAGTCTGTACACACTGACTACTGAGCCTCCTCGGGTAGCTGCGTCTGCTTAGGTGTCCGCGTCAAGTCCGGTAGCAGCCCCCTGCTCGTGTCGCCTCCTGTCGCACCAGACTCTCCTTTGGCACCACCGCCTTGGTCACCCCTCCCTGCCACGCCTTCATGGCATGCACTCCCGCCTCCTTGTTTCTGGTCTTCCCAGATCTCTGCCTCCCCTCCCGCCCTCGCCTGCCCTGCCTTGCCTTCCTTGCGTTCAAGGGCGGCAGCACGCCGCTCCTCACTCCTCCTCGTTCCCCCCGATGACTGCTCCCCTGCAGACTCTCCACATGGACGTGTGGGGCCCAGCCCGCGTTAGTGGACAGGACCGCGAGCGCTACTTCCTGCTGGTTGTTGACGACTACACGCGTTACACCATGGTCTTCCCCTTGCGCAGCAAGGGTGAGGTCCCTGATGTCTTGATCCCTTGGATCCGCGCAGTCCGTCTCCAGCTCCGTGAGCGGTTCCGAGAGGACCTTCCTGTCCTGCGTCTTCACTCTGACAGAGGTGGTGAGTTCTCCTCCGACCTCTTGCGGGACTTTTGTCGTGGGGAGGGCATTCTCCAGTCGTTCACGCTTCCAGCCTCCCCGCAGCAAAATGGGGTTGCTGAGCGCCGCATTGGCTTAGTCATGGAGGTGGCTCGTACCTCCATGATCCATGCGGCTGCTCCCCATTTTCTGTGGCCGTTTGCGGTCCAGTACGCTGCGCATCAGCTCAACCTCTGGCCCTGTGTCTCCTTGCCGGAGACCTCGCCTACACTGCGTTGGACGGGGAATGTTGGCGATGAGTCGGTATTCCAGGTCTGGGGCTCTCGCGCCTTTGTCCGCGATACTTCCGCTGACAAGCTCTCCTCCCGCGCCATTCCTTGCGTCTTCCTTAGTTTCCCCCCTGACGCACCTGGTTGGCAGTTTTACCACCCCACCTTGCGCCGTGTCCTGCCCTCTTAGGACGTCACGGTTGACGAGTCAGTTCCCTTTTACCACCTCTTCCCCTACCCCACTGCCCCTCTCCCCCACACGTCGCTCTTCCTCGCTCCAGGTCCCCCTCCGGTAGACCCCCTCCCCCCTCAGGGTCGTGCTCCTTCAGGTGTGTCTCAGGTAGACCCACTCCCCCTGGCTGTGCCTGTCGAGGTCGCTGTAGACTCAAGTGATGCTATAGGTGATGCGTCTGGGGGTGCTGAGCCTGCGAGTGCGGAGCGTGGGGGTGCAGAGCCTGAGGGTGCGGAACCTGGGGGTGCTGAGTCTGAGGGTGCGGAGTCTGGGGGCTGAGCCTGAGGGTGCGGAGCCTGGGGGTACTGAGCCTGAGGGTGCGGAGCCTGGGGGTGCTGAGTCAGAGGGTGCGGAGTCTGGGGGTGCTGAACCTAGGGGTACTGCGTCTGCCGGAGGTCCTGTGGGTGCCTCGCCACGACTGTCTCACCGGCGGGAGCCTCTCTCACCGCAGCAGCTGTGCGAGTGGTTTGCTCAGCGAACACGCTTTAGGAGTGGCGTTGCAGGAGGCACAGGAGCTGGAGGCTCTACCGCTGGAGGCACTGGAGATGGAGGTGCTGGAGCTACTAGTCATGGAGGTGCTGGAGTTACTGCTGGAGCTGGAGGTACCGGAGGTGCTGGAGCTGCTGGTCCTGGAGGTGCTCGTACTAGTGGTACTGGAGCTGCCGGAGCTGGTGGTGTTGGAGGCGCTCGAGCTGGAGATCCTGGGGCTGGAGGCACTGGAGCTGGAGACCCTGGAGCTGGAGGCTCTGGCGCTGGAGGCGCTGGAGATGGAGGTGCTAGAGCTTCTAGTCCTGGAGGTGCTGGAGTTTCTACTGGAGCTTGAGGTACAAGAGGTGTTGGAGCAGCTGCTGGTCCTGAAGGTGCTCATACTAGAGGTACTGGAGCTTCCGAAGCTGGTGGTGTTGGAGGCGCTGGAGCTAGAGACCCTAGAGCTGGAGGCGCTAGAGCTGGAGGTCCTAGAGCTTGAGGCGCTGGCGCTAAAGGCGCAAGAGCTGTTGGCACTGGAGCTGGAGACCCTAGAGCTGGAGGTGCTGGCGCTGCGGGTGCTGGAGCTGGCGGTCCTGGTGCTGGAGGCACTATGCAGTGGCGCCCGTTTTTTGTTCTGCCGCCGCCGCCGTCTCTGCCGCCACCTGACTAGGTCCTTCCCCAAGTTCTTAGTCTCCCGTCTTCTACTGGCTTTACTCCCAGCTTACTGTATCCACCGCCTCACCAATCGCGGCCACAGTTACAGCCAGACTCCCCACTGCCTTCTCCTTCTCCTTACGTTGAGCAGAGAGACTCTCTTACACAGCGTCGTGAGCCTGAGTCTTGTCCTGCCTTGCCTGTTGCGCTTTTCGCACTGGTCGTCGTGTTCCTCGTCCGCATCCTCCTCCTATCCCCGACACTCACATTATGGCACTTCGTCCTTCCTCTGTTCCACTCCGAGTTCCCCTGCCGCCTCCTTCTTGCGTCCTTTCTTCCTGCTGCCAGTCCTACTGTCCCTCGTCTTCTAGCCACTGTTATTACTGACCCTTCGTTTGAGTCCACTGCTGCGTCTGCCCTAGTTGCTGAGCTTGTTGACTTTGCTGCCGCCTGTCGTCTCGACTACGCCACTAATCTTGTTGCTGAGTCTGAGTCTGACTGTCCTCCGTCCGTTGGGGGTGAGTGTGCTCTTGGCACGGACATCCTTGAGGATAGGCAGGAGGACTTTGAGTGTCTTGCAGCTGCTGTACCTCATCTCGTGGCCATGCTGCTTGCACCTGAGGGAGACCCGGATGCACCAGACATCCTGATCCCAACTCTTCTCAGTGGCAGACAGCCATGGACGCACAGATGGCATCCTGGAAGTCCTTAGGCACCAACATCGACGCAGTTCCCCCTTATGGGGCGAACATAGTCGATGCCATGTGGATTTTCAGGGTGAAGTGGCCGCCGGGTTCTCCGCCTGTCTTCAAAGCTCGTTACGTTGCACGAGGCTTCAGTCAGCGACAGGGAGTTGACTTCTTCCAGACCTTCTCCCCTACCCCGAAGATGACCACTCTTCGGGTACTGCTGCACGTCGCCGCTCAGCGTGACCACGAGCTGCACTCTCTTGACTTCAGCAAAGCTTTCTTACAGGGCAGCCTGCACGAGGAGATCACCCGGGACAGAGCACGGCGCACCATCACCCTGACTCAATCACACATGGTGGACCAGGTCCTTCAGCGCTTCGGCTTCCGGTACTCCTCGCCATGGTCCACTCCTCTGCCTACTAGTCACTCGCTCTCAGCTCCACCTTCGGACGAGTCGGTAGAGCCAAGTGGCCCATATCCAGAGCTTGTGGGCTACCTCATGTACCTGATGACCTGCACTCGACCTGACCTTGCCTACCCTCTTAGCATCCTGGCACGCTACGTTGCGCCCAGGAGACACCGACCAGAGCAGGGGCATGGGGCTACTTGTGCAGAGCAGGGGCATGGGAGGCTGCTAAGAGGGTGTTGCGCTACTTGTGCAGTACATCGGGCATGGGGCTCGTGCTTGGAGGATGGGGTCTAGTTGTCCTCACTGGATACGCAAAAGCTTCTTGGGTTGACGACTTGGCTCCGGCTCTGTTTCTTGGCGGTCTACCCACTCGTCTTCTGTTCTCAGTTTCAGTTGTGAGGCTGAGATCTACGCAGGGGCCATGGCTGCACAGGAGCTACGCTGGCTCACCTACCTGCTGACCAAATTTGGAGAGCGGGCTCGTTCTTCTCCAGTTCTGTACGTAGACAACAAGGCCATGATTGCCTTGTGTCAGGAGCACAGATTGGAGCACAGAACGAAGCACATCGCTCTGCGTTACTTCCTTCCATGGTCAGCTTCGTCTTCCTTACGTGGCCACTCGGGCCAACACTGCTGACATATTCACCAAGGCACTTCAGCCTAGTGATCATCAGCGTTTTTGTACTGTGTTAGGCCTTGTGCCTACTTTGCCTCACTTGCTCACTTCGTGACTTTGCTTGTACTGTGATCTATATACATATACCTGCATACTTACTCTTGTTAGGGTATGATCACTGTACTGTTTCTTCTCTTTATATAACTCTGCATGTGAGCTGGCCTTGTGGCCATTTGCTTGTGCTCAGAATGTGTGGTGACTTCGTGATCCACCCTGAGCTTGCTTTGATTTTCTTGACTGGTCTTGTGACCACTTGTTCTCCCCCACTTTGCCTATGGGGGTGTCTCAAAATGTCATAATGCTTACATTGTGTAGGCTATAGTGGGGTAGCCCACAAGGGGTACAACCCAATTAGGGTTAGTACTTGTACCAACTTTCTGTTCAATGCATTCATTCTCGTTAAGTATTCTGACACCCATGTGCGTAGATATTTACATGCGAAGTGCTGGTAGGTCGCCCTGCTACAGCATTGGCAAGCTGCTCCACTGCTACGCAGACATTTCGCCTTGCAGAATGCGTGCTTGGTGTTGCAATGCCTTCCTTGCTATATCGACTTGCCTTCCTCTTTGTAATCTATTATTTTTTCTGAATTAGTTTGTGAAACTCTTGCCAAACCTCTCTGTGAACACAACAAGTGGAAAGAGCACCCGTAAAACGCTACGATCACCTGCACAACCCAGTGCCCGATTCTGTAGTCCACTCCCGTTGTAGAGTGAGTCTCCGCGATCTCACTCCATCCTGATATATCTAGCACTGATACAAATATTGTTGGAAATAATTAGTCGCTAGAGCGCAACGGAAAGCTCTAGAAAAATAACGACGACCCTGCAGCGAGGCTATGGTCGCTAAGATGTAGCTATGCTGGCTTGTAACCTGGTGCCAAAGCGGCGGCCGCGGTTTCGCCGGACACAAGGATGAGAATTGTGTTATAATAGCATTGCAATACAATCTGTCAAAGTTATATTCACTTAACTTATCTAGCCTATAGTGTTTTGCATGTTAGGGGGTACATCAATTCCCTCGACACTCTCTTGTACCCCACCCTTTGACCTAGTCGACCATTCCTTGCCTCATACTTCAACATGGTATTAAGAGCCATTAGGTCCTTACGACCAGATTTTTAAAAGGACCCGCCGTGAAGTCTTCGATTTCGTGCCCGAATCGCGCCCCTAGGAGCATCACGTTTGTATGAGCATCCTCAGGAAATCTGGCGCTACTGCTGCTACTGCTGCTGTTACTGCGCTAGCCCGTGCCCTGCTGCCCACGCACCCTACTGGCCTCCACAGCCACTCAAACAGTCGCTTCTGCTATTACAGCCACAGCGACCACCGCTACTGCTACAGCTGCAGCTACATCAGTCGCTACTACCGCCCTTGCGCCGTTGCTATTCACTGCCACTGCCTGTCATGGCCACTATCACGGTCATAGCAGTGTGTAGGGGTGGACAACAGCAGCCACTGCCTCACCCGGACACTCTATCACCGCAGCAGCTTCGCGAGTGGGTTATCAGCGAGGCCGTCCTGTTGGTGGAGGTTATCGTGCTGGAGGTGCTGGACAGCAGCGGCAGCCCGCGCACCCGGACACTCTCTCGCCACACCAGATTCGTGAGTGGATCGTTCAGCGAGGCCATCCAGGTGGTGGAGGTTATGGTTTTATAGGTATTGGACAGCGGCGGCAGCAGCGTCATCAGGAGACCTTCTCCCCGCAGCGGCTTTGCGACTCTGTTTCTCAGCGAGGCGTCCCTGGTTGTGTAGAGGCTGTTGCTCTAGGTGCTAGTGAGTCTGCTGCAACTCTAGGTGCTTGTGAGTCTGCTGCAGCTCTAGGTGCTAGTGCGTCTACCGCCGCTGGTCCTGCCTCAGCTGAGGCCTTGCACACTTTCACACTTGACCTAGGAGCGTCACCTTGCTTATTTCGTGATTGCACCACAATCACACTGCTCGTAGCACCTGGGTCCCAGTCTCACTAGCTGACCCCTCTGGGGGCCCAGTAGTAGCGCAAGCCTCCACTGTCCTCCAATGTCTGGAAGTCCCCTCCGGCTCTCTTTCAGGTCTCCACCTCCCCTCGTTCTCGACGAACTTGGTGAGAAACGCAATCCTTCAGGATGTATGGGTTGATAAATTTATCCCTGGGGGACAGCTAGTGGCGATCTGTACGAGCTCCGTGACTCGCCGTCACCTTGCTACGTTCACTCGGCAGCCTGGGTCCAGTCAGTACACCTTGACCACTGCGTCTGCACAGGTGGCTGCGTCAGGTCAGGTGGCTGTGTCGAGTCACGTGTCTGCATCTGGTTAGTTCGCTGCGTCGTGCTCATGTTGGGTACTCTCCCACCAGACTCTTCTCTGGCACCACCAACTCGGTCACCCCTCTCTGCCGCGACTCCGCAGCATGCACTCCCGTCTCCTTGTCTCTGGCCTTCCCAGGTCTTTGCCCCCCCTCCCACGCTCGCCTGCCCCGCCGTGCCTTCTCTGCGTCGAGGGGCGGCAGCGCGCCGCTCCCCACTCCTCGTTTCCTCCGACCACAAATCCTCTGCAGACTCTCCACATGGACGTGTGGGGCCTAGCCCCCATCAGTGGGACGGACCAGGAGCGCTACTTTCTGCTGGTCATTGACGACTACACGCGCTACACAACGGTCTTCCCCTTGCGCAGCACGGCGGACATCTGTGGTGTTTTGATCCCCTGGATCCGTGCTACTCGTTGCCAGCTGCACGAGCGGTTTTGGCGGGACCTTCCGGTCCTGCGTTTGCACTCTGACAGGGGTAGTGAGTTCTCTTACCGAACCCTTGCGGAGTTCTGTCGAGACAAGGACATCGTCCAGTCGTTCACGCTTCCGGCCTCTCCGCAGCAGAATGGGATTGCTGAGCGTCGCATTGGCTTGATCATGGAGGTTGCTCGTACCTCCATGATCCATGCGGATGCTCCCCATTTTCTGTGGCCGTTTGCGGTCCGATACGCTGCGCATCAGCTCAACCTCTAGCCCCGTGTCTCTTTGCCAGAGACCTCGCCCACACTCAGTTGGACGGGAAAGGCTGGCGATGCGTCAGCATTTCGGGTCTGGGGTGTGCTCTCCCTTGTTCGCGATACCACCGCGAGCAAGCTCTCTCCTCGCACTCTCCGCTGCGCCTTCCTGGGCTTCCCGACTGATGCCCCGCCATGGCAGTTTTACTACCCTCGCTTGCGTCGAGTCCTGTCCTCCCAAGACGTCACCTTTGACGAGTCTGTCTGTTTCTACAGGCTCCATAAGCACGCGTTCCACCCGGTCCCCCTGGCACCTCTCTTCCTGGTACCAGTTCCCCCCCCGGTAGACCCCCTCCCCCCACAGGGTCCTGCTCCCTCAGGTGTGTCTCAGGTAGACTCACCCCCCTTGGTTGAGCCTCTGGAGATCTCTTCTGACTCCTCTGGCCCAGCTGAGGGGGGTGACCCCGCCGCTGACGACACGGCGACCACTTATCGCTCCCTTGTTTTCGCTCCCTCGGTCGTCTTCGCCGCCTCCGCAGACTGTTGCTGTGGACTCTGGTGCTGCAATGGTTGGTGACACTGGGGCTGGGGCCTCTGGAGGTGCTGGACTTGGGGGTGCTGACACTAGTGCCGAGCCTAGGGGTGCTGAGACTGGGTGTGCTGACACTGGTGCTAAGACTGGGGGTGCTGAGACTGGGGGTGCTGACTCTGGGGGGTGCTGCAAGTCCTAGTGGTGGTGGAGCCGTGGGTGCTACTTCTAGAGGTCCTAGAGTTGGACAGCCGCAGATGCCTAGTCGACTAGAGACGCTCTCGCCACAGCAGATTCGTGAGTGGATCGTTAAGTGAGGCCGTCCTCGTGGTGGAGGGTATGGTGTTACAGCTTTTGGAGCTGCTGGTGCTGGAGGTGCTGGAAGTGCTGCTGGTGCTGGAGTTGCTGGAGCTACTAGTTCTGGAGGTGCTGGAGGTGCTAGAGCTGCTAGTCCTGGAGGTGCTGGTGCTACTAGTTCTCGAGGTGCTGGAGGTGCTGCTGGTGCTGGAGGCGATGGAGCTGGAGGTACTAGAGGTGCAGCAGGTGCTGCTGGTGCTGGAGGCGCTGGAGCTGGAGGTACTGGAGGTACTGGAGCTGCTGACGGTACGGGTACTGCGTCGCACCGACCATTTTTCTACCCGCAGCCGCAGTCATCCCTGCCACCCCCTGACTCGGCCCTTCGCCGGGTTCTTAGTCTCCCCTCTTCCACTAGCCTCACTCCACCTAACCTGTGTCCACCAACAGACCAGTCTCAGCCACAGCTACTACCTGGCTCCCCACTGCCTGCTCCTACTCCTCTCACTGAGGTGTCTAATTCCTTGACTGAGCGTCGTGAGCCCTAGACTCGTGCTTCCACACCTATTCGTGCTTGTCGTGTCGCCCGTCCTCATCCTCCTACTGTCCCAGGCACTCACGTTATGGCACTTCGTCCTTCCTCTGTTCCACAGCGTGTTGCCCTGCCATCTCCTCCGACGTCCTCTCTTCCTGGCATTCTTGACCCTGAGTCCGACCTTGCTCGTGCTGCCAGTCCTAGTGTCACTCGTCTCCTCGCTACTGTCGTCACTGACCCTGACTTTCAGTCTACTACTGCGTTTGCTCTAGTCACTGAGCTAGTCGACTTTGCTGCTAGGAGTCGTCCCGACTACGTCGCGATTCTTGTTACTGAGTCTGAGTTTGTTTCTCCTTCATCTGCCGGGGGTGAGCCTGCCCTTAGCAATGACGTCCTTGAGGACAGGCAGTTTGAGCTTGAGTGTCTTGCGGCTGCTTTAACTCGTTTTGCATCCATGCTGCTTTGCCCTGAGGGAGACCCGGATGCACTTGACATCCCTACCCCGCGCTCCTACGCTGAGGCGATCGCGAGTGAGTACTCCTCTCAGTGGCAGACAGTCATGGACGCAGAGATGACTTCCTGGAAGTCCACAGGCACCTACGTCGACGAGGTTCCTCCTCCTGGGGTGAACATAGTCGATGGCATGTGGATTTTCAGAGTGAAGCGGCTGCCGGGTTCTCCGCCTGCCTTTAAGGCGCATTACGTTGCTCGAGGCTTCAGACAGCGACAGGGGGTCGACTTCTTCCAGAACTTCTCCCCCACCCCGAAGATGGCAACTCTTCGGGTGCTGCTGCACGTTGCAGCACACCGTGAATACGAGCTACACTCCTTCGACTTCTCTACAGATTTCTTGCAGGGCAGCCTTCACGAGGAGATCTGGCTGCGCCACCCACCTGGCTTCACTGGGTCGATTCCTGCGGGTACCCAGTGGAGCCTCCTACGGCTAGTCTATGGTCTCCGCCAGGCGCCCCACGAGTGGCACGACACATTGAGGATGACACTTGCGGCTCTTGGGTTTGCTCCTTCCTCTGCTGACCCGTCGCTGTTTCTACGCACCGACACTTCCCTGCCGCCATTCTACGTTCTCGTGTACGTCAACGACTTGGTTTTTGCTACTGCTGACACTGAGGCGCTGGCTCTAGTGAAGGCAGAGTTGTATAAGAGACACACCTTCGCTGACCTGGGTGAGTTGCGGAGCTATCTTGGCTGGCAGATCACCCGGGACAGAGCACGGCGCACCATCACCCTGACTCAATCACATATGGTGCATGAGGTCGTTCAGCGCTTCGACTTCCAGTACTCCTCACCACAGCCCACTCCTCTGCCTACTGGCCATTCGCTCTCAACTCCACCTTCGGACGAGTCCGTAGAGCCGAGTGGTCCATATCCAGAGCTTGTGGGTTGCCTTATGTATCTGATGTCGTGCACACGACCTGACCTCTCGTACCCTCTCAGCCTCCTGGCTCGCTACGTGGCTCCCGATAGACACCGAAAGGTGCTCTGGGATGCTGCGAAGAGGGTACTGCGTTAATTGTGCAGTACATCGGGCATGGGGCTCGTGCTTGGAGGACAGGGTCCAGTGGTACTCACAGGACACTCCGACACTTCTTGGGCCGACGACAAAGCAACTCAGCGTTCGTCATAGGGTTACACCTTCAGTCTTGGATCTGGTTCTGTCTTGTGGAAGTCCACTCGTTCTTCTTCTATGCTTGGTTCCAGCTGTGAGGCCGAGATCTACGCTAGGGCTATGGCTGCACAGGAGCTACGCTAGCTGACCTACCTGCTGACCGACTTGGTGGAGCGGCCTTGTCTCCTCCAGTTCTGTACGTCGACAACAAGGCCATGCTTGCCTTGTGTCACGAGCAGAGACTGGAGCACAGAACGAAGCACATTGCTCTTCGCTACTTTCTTGCTCGAGAGCTTCAGCAGCGTGGTCAGCTTCGCCTTTCCTACGTAGCCTCTCGGGCCAACACTGCTGATGTGTTCACCAAGGCCCTTGGGTCTGGTGATCATCAGCGTTTCTGCACTACTCTTGGGCTTGTGCCCACTGTGCCTCACTTGCTGGTTGTTTGACATTGCCTTGTACTGTGATCTCTATTTATATACATGCATGCTTGCTCTTGCTAGGTTGTGATCACCGTACTGTTCGTGCTTTTATAACTCTGCATGTGAAATGGCGTTGTGGTCGCTTGCTCGTGCTCAAACTGCGTGGTGATCTTGAGATCCACCCTGGGCTTTGCTTTGTTTGCTTCTTTTGACTGGTCTTGTGACCATTTGCTTGCCTTGGTCGTTTTTCATGCACTTCACTTGGGCGGGTGTGTCAAAGTTATACTCACTTTAGTTATCTAGCCTATATTGATTTGCATGTTAGGGGGTACATCAATTCCTTCGACACTCTCTTCTACCCCACCCTTTGACCTAGTCGATCATTCCTTGCCTCATACTTCAACACAATCATTTATATAAGTTACGCCCAAGGGTGACAGTTACCGTATCGAAAATGTATAGCAATTGCGTTGCGACGGTTCAGTTGCCCAGTTACAGTCGCGCTAACGAGGTTGTTCAACTTCGGCAGGGGCGCGGTATCCTCCCACGCCCTGCATGACGATTTCGCTTACAGTACACACTGCTCCGAGTAGAATCTGGCTCTTTAGCTGCCACGAGGGTCGCAACCACTATGCACGGTTGCCCCCTTATAGCTCGCCACTTGGGTCAACATCTGACATGGCGAGATTCGTTACTACACTTTTGATAATGTTGTTTATTATAAAAATCGTGCAACCATATTCGCAACAAATATAATTTGACACACCCCCGTTGGCTGAGCGAGAGGCATTAGAATGATCAAGAGAGAGACAAGGTTGCACGATTAGTAAAAATAAAACAAGCACGCAAGAGATGCAACTCATGAATAGCCAGCCTCTGAGACAAATGGCTACAAGGACAGTTCAAGAGTTCATACAAAAATATATAAACAACAAAACATGTAGATGTAAACCTACAACAAACTAGGGCCTATCTTAACAAGGCCAAGCTGCGAACAGAACATGTGGTGGTCACCAGGCAGGAGGGCCTTGGTGAAGATATCCGCAGTGTTGGCCACTGAGGCCACAAAGGCCAAGCGTGCCTGGCCACGTCACTGTAGCTCCCGTAGCAGGAAGTACCGCAAATGGATATGCTTCACACCGCTCTCCATTAGAGGCTCTTGACACAGGAGGATCATGGCCTTGTTGTTAGCGAACAAGGTCGGTACGGAGCTAGGCTGCTCACCTAGGTAAGTAAACAAGCCAACAGAGCTCATGAGCAGCTATGGCACCGGCGTAGTTCTCGGCACCAGCACTAGATGTCAAACATATATGCTATAATCTGTTTAGGCTGTAGTGGGGTAGTTGTTACAGGGTACAACACTTTTAGGTTTCCTATATGTACCCACCTGCTTTCTAGTTCATTCATTCCTCTCATTATTCTCACATGGTATAGAGCGGGTTCCCTTGTGGGACCGTTTTTTTTAAGGGCCCACCACTACGAAATTTTTTTTTTTACCTGCCCGAAGCGCGCTTTGCGCTTGTCCTAGCTGCGCCCCGTGCGCCTGCCCTCCCGTCGCACTCTGCCCTTAGCGGCCCGCCCTTAGGGCCCTCCCCTTCGCGGCCCGTCGCGCCCCTAACGGCCCCTTCGCGGCCCCTTTCGCGGCCCTTCGCGGCCCCTTCGCGGCCCTTCGCGGCCCCTCTTGTGGCCCTTCGCGGCCCCTTCGCGGCCCTTCGCGACCCCCCCTCACGGCCCTTCGCGGCCCTCTCCGCGGCTCTTCGCGGCCCCTTAGCGGCCCTTCGCGGCCCCTTCGCGGCCCTCTCCGCGGCTCTTCGCGGCCCCTTCGCGGCCCCCTTCGCGGCTCTAAGCTGCCCCTGCAGCAGCTGCCATCGCCCCTGCTGGCGCGCCCCTTCCGGCCCCTGCTGGCGCGCCCCTGCCGGCCCCTGCGTGCCCCTGCTGACGCGCCCCTACTGGCGCGCCCCTACCGGCCCCTGCTGACGCGCCCCTGCCGGCCTCTGCTGACGCGCCCCTGCCGGCCCCTGCTGACGCGCCCCTGCTGGCGCGCCCCTGCCGGCCCCTGCTGACGCGCCCCTGCTGGCGCGCCCCTGCCGGCCCCTGCTGGCGCGGCCCCTGCTAGTGCGCCCCCCCCCCCCCCCCCCCCCCCCCCCCCCCCTCCCTACTAGCGCGGCCCCTGCAGTCACGGCCCGCCCCTGCACCCGTCTCTGGTAAGCCGAGCCGCACCGCCCAGCCGAGCCGCGCCGCCCAACCGAGCCGCGCCGCTCAGCCGAGCCGCGCCGCCCTACCGAGCCGCACTGCCCTACCGAGCCGCACTGCCTTGCACTGCCCTAGTGCCTCTGCTACTACTGCTGCTACTGCTGCTATTACTGCTACTGCTGCTACTCTTGCTACTGCTCCTACTGCTGCTATGGCTAGTCCTACCGTTCTCACATTTGATGCTGAGGGACGTGCAGTTGACTTTGACGTGTGGGTTGACGACCTACAACTCTTTCTTCAGTGTGATTCTAGGGATGGGGTATCCCTTTTCGATCACACGTCCGGTGTTTCCACTGCTCCTGCTGCCACTGCTGACAGTACGGTTCGCTCGCAGTGGACCACTCGTGACGCTGTTGCTCGTCTTGCTGTTCGTAGTCACCTGCTGCCTGCTGAGCGCGCGCATTTTGGCCAGTACAAGACTGCTCAGTCTTTGAACGACGCTGTAGTTGCACGCTACTCCTCCCCTGCCACTGCTGCCCTCAGTCGCCTCATGCTACCGTACCTTTTCCCTGACCTTGCCGCCTTTGCCACAGGTGCTGACCTAGTTGCTCACCTTCGCACTAGTGACGCCCGCTACCGCGCTGCCCTTCCCACTGAGTTCTGTGCCAAGAACCCCCCCCCCATGTACATCACCCTTTACTACCTAGTCACCCGCCTCCCTGACTCCCTTTCTTCAGTTAGGGACCACTTTCTCTCCCTTTGCCCCACCGAGCTGACTGTCGACCTGCTAGAGGAGCGCCTTGCTGCAGCTGAGAAGAGTATCTTAGCTGTAGGTGCTTCTCGCGACGACCGTCGCACCCCCTTCTTTGAGGGGTGTTCCCCTGTACCCCTTCTCCCCTCTGTTGCTTCTGCTGCTGCTGTCGACCTCGTTGGCACTGAGGAGGTCGGAGCTGCGTCTGCCCCTAGTGGGAGACGCCGCAACAGCAAGGGCAAGGGGAGCAAGGGTGGTGGAGGGGGCGGCGGGGGAAGCAGTGGAGGAGGTGGAGGAGGCGGAGGAGGTGGCGGTGGAGGTGGGGGTGGTACCGGGAGTGGGGGCGTCAGTGGCGGCGGTGGGGGTAGTGGCGGCAGTGGCGGCGGTGGGGGTAGTGGCGGCAGTGGCGGAGGTGGTGGAGGCAGCAGCAGCGGTGGTGGAGGTGGCGGCGGCGGTGGTGCTGGTCGAGGTGCAGCCGCGCAGCGTGGAGGCTTTGGTGGCAGCCAGCGCCAGCAGCAGCTGCGCTCCCGTGAGACCCCGTCGGTCCAGCAGCTTCGTGAGTGGTACGCTGGGCGTGGGAGGTCTGGGGGTGCAGGTCCCTGCACTTACGTTTTTCGCACCGGCAGTCGTCGTGGGGAGGCGTGTGGGCTGCCACACACTACGCAGCGCTGCTTCGGTCGCTTGACTGACGCCTGGCGTGCCCAGTTTCCTGACGCTGTTGAGCTCCCTCGCTGGCATGATCTGCTTCCGCAGAATGTGCCTATCTTTGATCTTGATTTCGATGCTATCCTTGCTGCCATGTATGCTTTTGCTGATAGTGCTGAGGGTGACTGTTACCTGAGTGTCTCGCCCGACCCGGGCATTGCGGCTGCTGCTCTAGGTGCTAGTGCATCTGCTGCTCCAGGTACTGGTGAGTCTGCTGCTCCAGGTGCTGGTGCGTCTGCTCTCTCTGGTACTGCACCTACTGAGGCCTTGCACACTTTCACACTTGACTCTGGTGCTTCGCGCTCTTTCTTTAGAGACAGCACCACACTCACGCCGCTCAGTCGGCCTGTTGCAGTCTCCATTGCTGACCCCTCTGGGGGCCCAGTCCTTGCGCACTCTTCCATGGTTCTACCGTGTCCTACGGCCCCGTCGGGCTTGCTGTCGGGACTCCACCTCCCCTCGTTCTCTACAAACTTGGTGAGTGGAGCTAACCTCCAGGACGCGTGGGTTGACCAGTTCACCCCTGGAGGTCAGCGTGTGACCCACTGCACTTGCTCTCGGACGGGCCGCCACCTGGCCACGTTCACCCGTCGGCCAGGGTCGAGTCTGTACACACTGACTACTGCGCCTCCTCCGGTCTCTGCGTCTGGTCAGGTAGCTGCGTCTAGTCAGGTGTTTGCTGCCGCGTCGAGGTCTAGTCCTGCGTCTGCCCCCTGCTCGTGTCGTCCTCTGTCGAACGAGACTCTCCTTTGGCACCACCGCCTTGGTCACCCCTCCCTGCCTCGTCTTCGAGGTATGGCCTCCCGTGCCCTTGTCTCGGGTCTACCCCGGTCCCTCCCTCCCCTTCCTCCGGGGCCTGCCCCCACCTGTGTTCCTTGTGTCGAGGGCCGGCAGCGCGCCACTCCTCACTCCTCCTTGTTCCCTCCGACTGAGGCTCCCCTGCAGACTCTTCACATGGACTTGTGGGGCCCAGCCCGCGTCCGTGGACAGGGTCACGAGCGTTACTTCCTGCTGGTCGTTGACGACTACTCGCGTTACACCACAGTCTTCCCCTTGCGCAGCAAGGATGAGGTCCCTGAGGTGCTGATCAACAGGATCCGCGGTGCTCGTCGCCAGCTCAGTGAGAGTTTCAGCTCGGACCTTCCTGTTCTGCGTCTGCACTCAAACAGAGGTGGGGAGTTTTCCTCCGACCTCCTGAGGGCCTTATGTCATTTGGAGGGCATCCGCCAGACGTTCACACTTCCGGCCTCCCCGCAGCAAAATGGGATTGCTGAGCGCCGCATTGGCATGGTCATGGACGTCGCTCGTACGTCCATGATCCATGCGGCTGCTCCCCATTTTCTGTGGCCGTTTTTGGTTCAGTACGCTGCGCATCAGATCAACCTTCAGCCTCGTGTCTCCTTGCCGGAGACCACACCTACTCTGCGGTGGACGGGGAAGGTTGGCGATGCGTCCGCGTTCCGTGTCTGGGGATCTCGAGCTTTTGTCCGCGATACTACAGCGGACAAGCTGTCCTCCCGTGCCGTTCCCTGTGTCTTCCTTGGCTTCCCTCTTGACGCACCCGGGTGGCAGTTCTACCACCCCACCTCGCGTCGTGTTCTGTCCTCTTAGGACGTCACGTTTGACGAGTCGGTTTCGTACTACCGTCTCTTTCCCTACCGCAATGCCTCTCTCCCCCCCCCGCCGCTCTTCCTAGCACCAGGTACTCCCCCGGTAGACCCCCTCCCCCCCCAGGGTCCTGCCCCCTCAGGTGTGTCCCAGGTAGACCCTGCCGAGCCGGTCGAGGTAGCTGTCGACTCAGGTGCTGCTAGGGGTGCTGAGCCTGCGGGTGCGGGGACTGGGGGTGCGGGGACTGGGGGTGCTAAGCCTGAGCGTGTGGAGCCTGGGGGTGCTGAGTCTGGGGGTGCTGAGCCTGGGCGTGTGGAGCCTGAGGGTACTGTGTCAGGAGGTGCTGAGCCTGCGCGTGCTGAGTCTGGAGGTGCTCTAGGTGTCCCGTCGCGGCGGGAGCCTCTCTCTCCACAGTAGCTTCGTGAGTGGTACTCTCGGCGCTGTCGAGGTGCTGCTGGTGCTGGTGTTGCTGGAGCTGCTGGAGGTGCTGCTGGAGCTGCTGGAGGTGCTGCGGGTACTGGTGCTGCTGCTGTTGGAGCTGCTGGTGGAGCTGCTGGAGCTGCTGGAGGTGCTGCTAGTGCTGGAGGTGCTGCTGGAGCTTCTAGAGGTGCTGCTGGTGCTGGCGCTGCTGGAGGTGCTGCTGGTGCTGGAGGTGCTGCTGGTGCTGGAGCTGCTGGAGGTGCTGGAGGTGCTGCTGGTGCTGGAGCTGCTGGAGCTGCTGGAGGTACTGCTAGAGTTGCTGGTGGTGTTGTTGGTACTGGAGGTGCTGCTGGTGCTGGAGCTGCTGGAGCTGCTGCAGCTGCTGCTGGGACTGGAGACCCTAAGGCTGACGGTACCAGTTCTGTCTCTGCTGTTTCTGGAGGCGCTGCGCGGCCGCGGCCGTACTACGTTCCGCTCCTTCAGCAGGTTCTTAGCTCCCCGCCTTCTCCTGGTCCTCCTCCTCCTTTCCTGAGACCACCGCCTGTCCAGTCCCAGTCGCAGTTGCAGCCGACCTCTCCACTGCCTGGTCCTTCTCCTTACTCTGGACCGACTAGAGGTCTTACGGAGCGACGTGAGCCTGAGTCTCGTCCTGTGTCGCCTGAGTCTCGTTCTGCGTTGCCTGTCCGTACTGTTCGCGCTGGTCGTGTTTCGCGTCCGCGTCCTCCTCCTGTCCCTGACACTCACTCTATGACTCTGCGTCCTTCCACTGCTCCGCAGCGTGTCCCTTTGCCGTCTCCTCCTGCGTCCTCTCTTCCTGCCGGTCCGGACCCTGCGTCTGACTCTCTACGTGCTGCTAGTCTAGCTGTCACGCGTTTTCAGGCCACTGCTGTCACTGACCCTTTGTTTGAGTCCACTGCTGCGTCTGCTCTTGATGCTGAGCTTGTTGACTTTGCTGCAGCCTGTCGCCTAGACTACGCCACTAGTCTTGTTGCTGAGTCTGCGTCTGCGTCTGTCTGTCCTCCGTCCGTCGGGGGTGAGTGTGCTCTTGGCACGGACGTTCTTGAGGACAGGCAGGAGGAGTTTGAGTGCTTTGCTGCTTCTGTACCTCATCTCGTGTCCATGCTGATTGCCCCTGAGGGAGACCCGGATGCACCAGACATCCCGACCCCGCGCTCTTACGCAGAGGCGATAGAGGGTCCCTACTCCTCTCAGTGGCAGGCAGCCATGGACGCCGAGATGGCTTCCTGGAAGTCCACTGGCACCTACGTAGACGAGGTTCCCCCACCTGGGGCGAACATCGTCAGTGGCATGTGGATCTTAAGGGTGAAGCGGCCGCCGGGTTCTCCGCCTGCCTTCAAGGCGCGTTACGTTGCACGTGGTTTCAGTCAGCGACAGGGAGTTGACTTCTTTCAGACCTTCTCCCCTACCCCGAAGATGACCACTCTTCGAGTACTACTGCACGTTGCTGCTCAGCGTGACTACGAGCTCCACTCGCTTGACTTCAGCACAGCCTTCCTCCAGGGCAGCCTGCACGAGGAGATCTGGCTGCGCCGCCCACCTGGCTTCACTGGGTCGTTTCCTGCTGGTACCCAGTGGAGCCTCCGGCGGCCAGTCTACGGTCTCCGCCAGGCACCCCGTGAGTGGCACGACACACTCAGGACGACTCTTGCTGCTCTTGGTTTTGCTCCTTCCACTTCTGACCCTTCTCTGTTTTTACGCACTGACACTACTCTGCCACCGTTCTACGTTCTCGTGTACGTAGACGACCTTGTCTTTGCTACTGCTGACACTGAGGCACTCGCCCACGTGAAGTCCGAGCTGCAGAAGAGACACACGTGCACAGACCTGGGTGAACTGACAAGCTATCTTGGCTTGCGGATCACCCGGGACAGAGCACAGCGCACCATTACCTTGACTCAGTCACACATGGTGCAGCAGGTCCTTCAGCGCTTCGGCTTCACGTACTCCTCGCCACAGTCCACTCCTCTGCCTACCGGTCACTTGCTCTCAGCTCCACTTTCGGACGAGTCCGTAGAGCCGAGTGGCCCGTATCCAGGGCTTGTGGGCTGCCTCATGTACCTGATGACTTGCACACGACCTGACCTCGCATACCCTCTCAGCCTTCTGGCTCGCTACGTGGCTCCCGGCAGGCACCGAAAGGTGCACGGGGATGCTGCGAAGAGGGTGTTGCGATACTTGTGCAGTACATCGGGCATGGGGCTCGTGCTTGGAGGACGGGCTCGAGTTGTCCTCACTGGTCACGCTGACGCCTCCTGGGTTGACGACTTGGCTACGCAGCGGTCGTCACAGGGTTACACCTTCAGTCTTGGCTCCGGTTCTGTCTCTTGGCGGTCTACCCGCTCTTCTTCTGTTCTCAGCTCCAGTTGTGAGGCTGAGATCTACGCTGGGGCCATGGCTGCACAGGAGCTACGCTGGCTCACCTACCTGCTGACCGACTTGGGAGAGGCGCCTTGTTCTCCTCCAGTTCTGTACGTCGACAACAAGGCCATGCTGGCTTTGTGTCAGGAGCACAGACTGGAGCACAGAACGAAGCACATTGCTCTGCGCTACTTCCTTGCTCGAGAGTTGCAGCAGCGTGGCCAGCTTCGTCTTGCTTACATGGCCTCTCAGGCCAACACTGCTGATGTTTTCACCAAGGCACTTCAGCCTTGTGATCATCAGCGTTTTTGTACTGTGTTAGGCCTTGTACCTACTGTGCCTCACTTGCTTTCTTCTTGACTCTGCTTGTACTGTACTATTTATACATATACCTGCATGCTTACACTTGCTAGGTTGTGTTCACTGTATTGTTTGTTCTCCTTAATATAACTCTGCATGTGAACTGGCCTTGTGGCCATTTGCTTGTGCTCAGACTGCGTGGTGACTTTGTGATCCACCCTGAGCTTGCTTTGCCTTTATTGATTGGTCTTGTGACCTCTTGTTCTCCCCCAATTTGCCTATGGGGGTGTGTCAAACATATATGCTATAATCTGTTTAGGCTGTAGTGGGGTAGTTGTTACAGGGTACAACACTTTTAGGTTTCCTATATGTACCCGCCTGCTTTCTAGTTCATTCATTCCTCTCATTATTCTCACACTAGACTGCACCCCTGTCGACAAGTGAGTAGACCTCCACGACACAGTTCCAGAGCCTAAGCCAAAACAATACCTTTGGGTAGACATGCAGGCTCCCAAGTCGTCGGCGTAGGAAGAGTCGAAGTGCCCAGTGAGATGCACTGGCTGCATCCCTCCAAGCACAAGCTCCATGCCTGATGTTGTGTTTAGGTACTTCGATACCCTCACAGCAGCCGACCAGTGAACAGGACGGTGTCTCCCAGTCGCATCAAAACGAGCTAGGACGCGGAGAGGATAAGATATGTCCGGACAAGTACAGATCATCAAATACATGAGGCAACCCACAAGCTCCGCTTCGGGACCACTAGGCCCGAAATGCTTGTTGGGTAGAGGGGCATTGAATTGTGGTCAACGGCAAGAAGAGTGGGCTGTGTGGTGGAGAACTGAAGCTCCAACCGCTTAAGGACCTGTTGCACCATGTGTGACAAAGTCAGAGTGATGGTGCAAGCGGCTCTATCCCTAGTGATATGCAAGCCAATGTAGCTGTGCAGTTCACCAATGTCATTGCACGTGTATTTCTTCTGCAGTTTGGAATTCACTGAAACCAGAGCAACAAAGGACGAAACCCTGCCTACTATAGCAAAGACCAAGTCGTCGGCGTAGTCGAGAACGAAGAAAGGAGTGGAGCCAGAAGGAACGAACAGTTACGGGCCAGTGGACGAAGGACGAAACCCAAGGTCAGAAAGATATGGCAAAGGGTGTCTTGCCACTCACGAGGCGCCGCGCGGAGAGTGTAGACTGGTCGTCTCAGGCTCCACTGGGTCCCAGGCGGGAAAGTGCCAGTGAAGCCAGGAGGACGATACATCCAGATCTCCTTGTGCAGGTGGCCCTGGAGAAAGGTAATGGAGAAGTCTAGTGAGTGCAGCTCAAAGTCTTGCTGTGCTGCAACGTGTAGTAACACCCAAGAGTGGTAATATTCAGGGTGGTGGAGAAGTTCAGGAAGAAGTCAACTCCCTCACGCTTACTGAAGCCTTTAGCCACGTAGCACACCTTGGAGGTAGGTGATGAACCAAGCGGCCGCATCACCTAGAAGATCCTCATGCCATCGACTACGTTTGCCCAGTGAGGGAGGACCGCGTCGGCGTACGTGCCCGTGGATCTCTAAGATGCCATCTCCGCGTGCATGGCTGCTATCCACTGATTGGCCCATGGCCCCGACACTGCCTCGGTGTAAGTACAAGGAGTCGTGATGTCTGGAGCGTCAGGGTCTCCCTCAGGGGCTAGCAGCATGACACAAAGATTGGGAGAGGCGGCTGCAAGGAACTCCAGCTCAAACTGCCCGTCCGCTAGGACATCACAGCCAATGGTAGACTGACACCCGGTGAACAAAGGATGGGTAAGAGGAGCAGCCACCAAGCGGATGGCGTAGTCAAGGCGGCGGATGGCAGAAAAATCAATGAGAGTGGCAACAAGAGCTGCAACAGACGACAGCCATGCAATAGGGACTATCACGAGAGAGGAGAGAACGCGTGAGTGAGTCGAGCAACACAGTAGTAGTCAGTGAGAGGTAGTGAGGAACCAGTAAGAGCTGGCAAAGGAGGAAACGGGAGGATAGACGGAGGCGGAGAACGGGGAGGGGAAGGTCACCGAAGAACAGATTGGAGGTCCTGAACAGAAGACGAGTGATGAGCACCTGGGGAACAGGGAGAGGTCAAAGGGGACTGGACAACATTAGGAGACGGCCGTGATCGAGGAGGAGACCGAGCCCAATCAGTCGCACATGAAGCACCGTCCTAAGAACATAGTGACAACGGGATTCGCGACTACAGCGCGCCGCGTTGTGCTCGGTTGTCCTCTGAGTATGGTGTCCAAAATTGTTGTAGGACCCCGACCTCATTGAAGCGGATCCAACTTTTCTGCCATCGTGAGGATGTCAGTTGGGTTGGTGACACCTCGGATCATTATCTCTCTCGTGATTTTGGGCTCGAAGCCTCCAACATTGTGGTCTATTCACCTCGCCTCGAGCATAAAGCCTACTTCTTCGCATAGTGCTAGAAATTCGCTCGTATAGGCGTCGTCGACTGAACCGATGAACTACTACATTGACTCGTGTGGAAACATGCGGAAAATAAGCCAGAGTTGCTCCCCATAGGGCATGTCGTATCATGGATTTGTGCTTTGTGCGCGACGCAATGCTGGCTGCGGTCGAACGTTGTCCTACACTCTTGTGTTGATAATGGGTTGTTGTTTTATAATAGGCTAGGAGGAAGATTCGAGAGGATTGACTTGAGTGAGGAGGAGAAACGAGATACAAGTCTCGACCTAGAAAGTGTTGTACCCTTTAGAGGGCAACTCACTGTAGCCTAGAATAACTAACAATATCTAGATGATATAAACATTTGACACACCCCCATAGGCTAAGTGAGGGGCATCAAGGAAACAAACAAGTGGCAGCAAATGGTCACAAGACCAGCCAAGAGCAAGCAACAAAACAAAGCTCAGGGTGGCGCTCAGAGTCACCACACACTCCGAGCACAAACAAGAGGCCACAAGGCGAGTTCAAGAGTTCACTAGGATCTATAGAAACAAAGCAAGCAAAGCAAACAGCAAGCTACAGCAACCGAGGGCCTACCTCAACAAGCCCCAGCTGCACACAGAACCTGTGGTGGTCACCAGGCGCCAAGGCCTTGGTGAAGACGTCGGCAGTGTTGGCCTCTGAGGCCAACAAAGTCCAAGCGTGCCTGGACGCGTCGTTGCAACTCTCGTAGGAGGAAGTACCTCACTTCAATATGCTTCACTTTGCTCTCCAGTCAAGGCTCTCGACACAGGAGGATCATGGCCTTGTTGTCAGTGTACAAGGTCGGTGCAGAGCGAGGCTACTCATCAAGGTCGGCGAGCAAGAAGGTCAACCAGCGAAGCTCCTGTGCCACCATGGCACCAGCGTAGATCTCTGCCTCTGCACTGGACGAAGACACGGACGACGACTGTGTAGACCTCCACTACACAGAACCAGCACCCAGATTGAAGCAGTAACCCTGAGTCAAATGCTGAGTCTCCACGTCGTCAGCGTAGGAAGAGTCGTAGTGACCGGTCAACACAGCTGGCTGTGTCCCTCCAAGCACAAGCCCCATGCCTGATGTAGTCGCCAGGTACTTCGCCACCCTCACAGCAGCTGTCCAGTAAACAGGACGGTGTCTCCTAGTCGCAACAAAGCAAGAGAGGACGCTGAGGGGAAAGGCGAGGTCCAGCCAAGTACAAGTCATCAGGTACATGAGGCAGCCCACAAGCTCTATGTAGGGGCCACTAGACTCAAAGGGCTCGTCAGGAAAAGGGTCAGTGAGTCGGTGGTCAACGGCAAGAGGAGTGGGCTGTGTGGAGAACTGAAACCCGAACCGCCGAAGGACCTACTGCACCATGTGTGACTGAGTCAGTGTGATGGTGCGAGCGGCTCTGTCCCTAGTGATCTGCAGGCCAAGGTAGCGCTGCACTTCACCGAGGTCAGTGCATTTGTGTCTCTTCTGCAGTTCGTATTTCACCTCACTCAGAGCTGCCCTGACTGCTGTAGGAAACACCAAGTTGTCGACGTACACTAGTATAAAGAAAGGAGTGGAACCAGTGCGAACAAACAGCGACGGGTCGGCAGAGGAAGGACGAAACCCAAGGTCACGAAGCATGGAGCGAAGAGTGTCGTGCCACTCACGGGGCGAATGGCGGAGACCGTAGACTAGCCGCCTCAGGCTCCACTGGGTCCCAGGTGGGAAGGTGTCAGTGAAGCCAGGAGGACGGCGCAGCCAGATCTCCTTGTGTAGGCGGCCCTGGAGAAACGCAGTGGAGAAGTCAAGGGAGTGCAGCTCGTAGTCTCGCTGTGCTGCTACGTACAGTAACACCCCAAGAGTAATCATCTTCGGGGTTGGGGTGAAAGTCTGGAAGAAGTCAACTCCCTCACGCTGACTGAAACCCCTAGCCACGTAGCGTGCCTTGAAGATAGGCGGTGAACCAGGCGGCTGCTTCACCTTGAAGAGCCACATCCCATCGACAACGTTCGCCCTGGGAGGGGGAACTGCGTCGACATACGTGCTTGTGGATCTCCAAGATGCTAACTCTGCATCCATAGCCGCTTTCCACTGAGAGGCCCACTCCCCTGACACAGCCTCACGGTACATGCGAGGTGTCGGTATGTTAAGGGCGTCGGGGTATCCCTCAAGGGAAAGCAGCATGGCGCAGAGAGAGGGGGAAGCGGCTGCTAAGAACTCTATCTCAAACTGCCTGTCCTCTAGGACGTCACAGCTAGGGGCAGACTCACCCTCGACGGACAGAGGACGGGGAGGTGGAACAGCCACCACACACGTGGCGTAGTCAAGACGGCGGGTGGAAGCAAAGTCAGCGACAGTGGCAGTAAGAGCCGAGACAGACGACGGAGAGGCACGAGGGTCGGTGACAAGAGAAGCAAGAACACGAGAGAGAACAGGGCGTGTAGCACGGTAGTAGTTAGTGATAGGGTGAGAGGAAACGGTGAGAGACGACTCAGGAGGTGAGGGGAGAACAGACACAAGCGAAGAACGACGAGGAGGAGAACGAAACAAGACGGTGCGGAGGTCGGCAAGAGGAGACGAGGGCCGAGCACATGGAGGACAACGACTGGTCCAGTCGTGCCGGACAACAGAATGAGGCGACTGTGACTGAGGAGGAGAGAAAACAGCCAGAGTCGAGTCCGGAGGAGGAAACGTAGGACCGGACGCGGTTGGAGACTAAGTGAACAGGAGGAGAGGAAGGAAGACCAAGGGCCCGAAGGCCACTCACTGGGGGAGAACAGCTGCTGCAAAAGTGGCGGCTGCAGCGGCTGTTGCTGCTGCTGCTGTGGCTGCTGCTGCTGCTGCTACTGCTGGTCCAACCGCTGCAGCTCCTGCCTCTCCTGCTCCAACTGCTCCTACTCCTCGCGCTCAAGCCGGCGAAGGTCCTGGAAACGGGTGTTGTGGCGGTGGGGAGGCGCAATGGGCGACGCAGTAGGCGAGCCTCTAGCTCCCGTCTCCTCAGTACCAGCTCCTACAGCGCCAGCACCTCCTACTCCAGCACCCCCAGAACTAGCACCGCCAGTGCCAGCACCTCCAGCTCCAGCACCCCCAGAACTAGCACCTCCAGTGCCAATACATCCAGCACCAGCACCCCCAGAACTAGCACCTCCAGTGCCAGCACCTCCAGCTCCAGTACCCCCAGAACTAGCTCCTCCAATGCCAGGACCTCCAGCTCCAGCACCCCCAGGGCTAGCGCCACCTGCAGCTCCAGCTCCAACACCAACCGAGTCCATAGTAACCTGTCGCGGACGTGTCGAAGGCTGCTGAGGGGACTGTGAGGAGGACTGCGGGGAGGGAGACGCTACCTGACGCGCGACCAAGGGTAGAGGGGTAGCGTGAGACACACCTGACGGGGCAGGACCAGGGGGGGGTGGGGGTACCGGAGGAGCGGGAGCAGGGGGAAGAGAGGGTGCGAGGAAAAGGGGGGGAGGGGGAACCAAGAGACCTCGACAGGGGTACCGGGTGTACTAGGACACTGACTCGTCAAACCGGACGTCACGAGAGTCTAGAAACTGGTGGAGGGGCGCGTGGTAAAAGGAGTAGTCGGGAGAGCCCACCGGGAAACCAAGGAAGACACAGGGGATGGCGCAAGCCGAGAGCTTGTCCGTAGAGGTGTCGGGGACAAGGGCAAGGCAGCCCCAGACCCAACACCAAGGGACCCAGTCCAAAGACTGGTCGGTGAAACCTCTGGCCGCGAGACCCGCGGCTGGAGGTTCAGCTAGTGGGCGGCGTAGCGCAGCACGTAGGGCCACAGAAAATGGGGCGCATGGACATGGATCATGGACGTGCAAGCGATATCCATGACCGAGCCAATGCGGCACCTTGCAACCCCATTCTTCTGTGGGGACTCTGGCAGCGTCTAGGACTGTCTGATGCCCTACTCGCCGCATAACGCGACAAGGACGCCGGAGCGAAACTCACCCCCACGGTCCGGGTGGAGACAACGGACACGACTACCACGAGTGCCCTCAGTGGCCAGAAGCCACCGGATCAGCGTAGAAGTCACCTCGGACTTCTTCGCGAGAGGAAACACCGTGATGTACCTGGAGTAGTCGTCAATGACCACTAGAAAGTAGCGCTCCCTCTCAGGTCCCAGCGTTGGGGCAGGGCCCCAGACGTCGAGGTGGGGAGTCTGGAAGGGAGCAGTGGCCGAAGGAAGGGAGGAGGAGTGCCGAGTGTCGCGCAGGCAGCCGGCGATGCAAGGAGTGCAGGGTGGGACAAGCGAGGGAGGGAGCGACAGAAAGACGCGCGGGAGACCTGAGACAAGACTGTGACTGGCCATGTTGCGGAGGCGGGGGAGCGACAGGTGGCCAAGGCGGTGGTGCCACAAGACGGTCGGGTGGGCTAGGGACCGACAGGAGCAAGACGCAGCAACCTGACCAGACACCACTACCTGACCAGACACAGCAACCGGACTAGACACTGGGACTTGAGGGGACGCAGCGACCTGAGCGGAGGAAGTAACCGGGGAGCGCTCGGTGTGGAGAACTTAGAGACCAGAGCGGGACTCCTTGGTGAACGTGGCCTGAACAACACCTGTAGCAGCGTCTGTACAGACCGCAGTCCTCCCACCCCCCACAAAGGTAACGGTGATCCCCCTGCCCTAGAGGTATCCAACACCCACCAAGTTCCGAGTGAACGAGGGGATGTGGAGGCCGCGTAGGACACCAGAGGGGACCACAGGGCACGGGAGGGTGGTGGAGCTACGCGCAACGGCTGGTCCTGAAGAAGGATCAGCCAGAGCTACCAGAACCAGAGCAAGGAGTGGTGTGAGGGTCGTGTGGTCGCGGAAGAAACACTGCGACTCGCCAGAGTCCAGCGTGAACGACAGAGACGCCTCAGCCGGAGGCGTGTCAGGTCCGGAGGCTACACAAGCACTTAGAGCAGAAACACAAGCACCTAGACTAGAGAGGCATAGGTCTACACTAACAGGAGGCAAGCATCCTAGATTACGAACACGCGAGCACACAGATCCATCAACACTATAGTCAACATCAGCATACAAAGCATACTAACGAGCATCGTCCATAGACAGTTCAAATACAGGAATCTTACGGGCTAGCAGGCGAGCCCAGCGTGGGGTGGTCGCCTCAGAACCCCAGCGTGCACGGTAGAGGTCGTCCAGGCGGCGGAAGCACCGCGCTGCAGAGTGGTCATCGCGGCCGCAGACACAGGGACTGCCCAGTCCGGTGACGCACCAGTGGTCGCAGGGGTCGGTGTCGCGTCGCAGAGGGCGAGGGGCCCAACTGGTAGTGCTGCTGCTGCGGTCAGTGCTCCCGGGTCCTCCAGGTCCCCACTGTGGTGGAGGGCCCCATAGCAGTGGGTTCCCCACGACTGAAACTGCTGTGGTGCCTGCCACTGGAGCTGTCCCTGCTGCTGCTGTTGTCTCTGTTGTGGCTGCTGCTGCTGTGGCTACTGCTGCTGGGGCCCCGCACCACCGCTTGTCGAACCTCCTCCAGCAGGCGGGTCGGCACCTCCTCCAGAGCTCCCTCCGCCTGGGGCACCACCGCCACCGCCACCTCTGCCGCCCCCAGGGCCGCCTCCACCACCGCCACCTCCTCCACCGCCGCCACCCCCCTTCCCCCCTTTCTTGCCTCCCTTGCCCCGTTTCTGCCTGTCAGCGGCAGAAACAGCTGCAGTGTCCTCAGAGACTGACACAGCAGCAGAGGCATGAGTAGCAGTGAAGGTAGGAAGCCGGGAGACAGCACACCCCTCAAACAGACGAGGGGCAACTGCGTCAATGGTTGAGGCAACAGAGAGGAGGTTACTCTCGATCTTCCCGAGAGTGGTCTCGAGAAGATCAATCGTAAGCTCACTGGGGTGCTGCTGGAGAAGTGCGTCAAGGGTAGTGGAGAGGCGGTCAGGGAGACGAGTGACTACCTAGTGGACGGTGAGCCAGATAGGAGGAGGGGCAACAAGAAGCTGAGCCTCAGTGCAAGCTGCTCGGTAGCTAGCGACGAGGGAGCGCAAGTGTGTGGCTAGGTCAGAGACAGCCGCAAACGAGCCGAGGTCGGGAAACACGAACGGCATGAGGATGTGGCTGAGGGAGGCAGAGGAAAAGGTGGAATAGCGTGCAGAAATAGCATCATACACCTCCTTTGCGGTCTCTACCAGGTTGAAGTGAGCGGCCTCAGTCGGTGGAAGGAGCTCGGTCAGCGCGACTGCAGCCGCAGCGTCACGAGAGTCCCAAACGTCCCGTGCCAAGACGAGACGAGCGTAGTCCGGCTGCGCCTCCGGAGTCGGGGGGGGGGCGCAGCAAGGAGGGGCTCGGGACGCGGTGGTGCCTGGAGGGCGCCGGACGCGTGGGCGTACAAGGTGGCGCCGTCCTGGCACAAACTGTTGAGATAGCGCTGAGTCTGGCGGAGCCAGGTGCCGAACTCTATCGGGCGCCCCTCTGCATCGAAAGGCGGCGGGAGGAGTCCATATTGGACGCTAGGCTAGGAGCAACTGGAGTATGGAGCAAAAGGAGCTAGGAGTGAGGAGCGCCAGGTGGGACTAGGCGAGGTACTGCCGGAGCATGGAGGAAAACTGAGCTAGGAACGCAAGTTTAGTAACGAACGGAGATGGGAGCTAGCTGAGCTATGAGCAGACGGATGGAGGAGGACTAGCCTAATTAGCTAAGTGGAGCGGCCTCCAGCCACGACGGTGCAAAACACTGTGACTATGAGTGGCGCGAGTGTCGAACCAACGGAGGTCGGGTGGTCCTGGGTGGTGTGCGCACGTGATGAGGGGCTGTGAGCGGTTGGAAGGGGATGTGAGCGGCTGGAAGGGGCTGTGAGCGGTTGAAAGGGGCTGTGGGCGGGTGGGATGGGCTAGCTGGCGGCTAGCTTCTGGCGGCTAGCTGCTGCTGGCGGATAGTTGCTGGCAGCTAGCTGCTGTTGGCGGATAGATGCTGGCAGCTATTGCAGGCTACTCTCGACTACGCGGGCCCGCAGGGGGGGGGGTGGGGGGGGGGGGGTCCGGGGGTCCCTTCTGGAGCGCGACAAAACAAGGGGCCAGCGGTGTGAGAATTAACGAGAAGAATGAATGAAACTAGAAAGGAGATGGGTACAAGTAGGAAACACCAAGTGTTGTACCCTCTAAGAACTACCCCACTACAGCCTAAACAGACTATAACATATATAAGTTTGACGCACCCCCATAGGCAAAGTGGGGGAGAACAAGGGGTCACAAGACCACTCAAGAAGGTAAAGCAAGCTCAGGGTGGATCACAAAGTCACCACGCAGTCTGAGCACAAGCAAAGGGCCACAAGGCCAGTTCACATGCAGAGTTATATAAAGGAAAGCAAACAATACAGTGAACAAAACCTAGTAAGTGTAAGCATGCAGGTATAAGTATATAGAGTACAATACAAGCAGAGTCAAGAAGTCAACAAGTGAGGCACGGTGGGTACAAGGCCTAACACAGTACAGAAACGCTGATGATCACAAGGCTGAAGTGCCTTGGTGAAAACATCAGCAGTGTTGGCCTGAAAGGCCACGTAGGCAAGACGAAGCTGACCGCGCTGCTGCAACTCTCGAGCAAGGAAGTAGCGCAGAGCAATGTGCTTCGTTCTGTGCTCCAGTCTGTGCTCCTGACACAAGGCCAGCATGGCCTTGTTGTCGACGTACAGAACTGGAGGAGAACGAGGCGCCTCTCCCAAGTCGGTCAGCAGGTAGGTGAGCCAGCGTAGCTCCTGTGCAGCCATGGCCCCAGCGTAGATCTCAGCCTCACAACTGGAGCTGAGAACAGAAGAAGAACGGGTAGACCGCCAAGAGACAGAACCGGAGCCAAGACTGAAGGTGTAACCCTGTGACGACCGCTGCGTAGTCAAGTCGTCAACCCAGGAGGCGTCTGCGTGACCAGTGAGGACAACTCGAGCCCGTCCTCCAAGCACGAGCCCCATGCCCGATGTACTGCACAAGTATCACAACACCCTCTTCGCAGCATCCCAGTGCACCTTTCGGTGCCTGCCGGGAGCCACGTAGCGAGCCAGAAGGCTGAGAGGGTATAAAAGGTCAGGTCGTGTGCAAGTCATCAGGTACATGAGGCAGCCCACAAGCTCTGGATACGGGCCACTCGGCTCTACGGACTCGTCCGAAGGTGGAGCTGAGAGCGAGTGACTGGTAGGCAGAGGAGTGGACTGTGGCGAGGAGTACGTGAAGCCGAAGCGCTGAAGGACCTGCTGCACCATGTGTGACTGAGTCAAGGTAATGGTGCGCTGTGCTCTGTTCCGGGTGATCCGCAAGCCAAGATAGCTTGTCAGTTCACCCAGGTCAGTGCAGGTGTGTCTCTTCTGTAGCTCGGACTTTACGTGGGCGAGTGCCTCAGTGTCAGCAGTAGCAAAGACAAGGTCGTCTACGTACACGAGAACGTAGAACGGCGGCAGAGTAGTGTCAGTGCGTAAGAACAGAGAAGGGTCAGAAGTGGAAGGAGCAAAACCAAGAGCAGCAAGAGTCGTCCTGAGTGTGTCGTGCCACTCACGAGGTGCCTGGCGGAGACCGTAGACTGGCCGCCGGAGGCTCCACTGGGTACCAGCTGGAAACGACCCAGTGAAGCCAGGTGGGCGGCGCAGCCAGATCTCCTCGTGCAGGCTGCCCTGTAGAAAGGCTGTGCTGAAGTCAAGCGAGTGGAGCTCGTAGTCACGCTGAGCAGCTACGTGCAGCAGTACCCGAAGAGTGGTCATCTTCGGGGTAGGGGAGAAGGTCTGAAAGAAGGCAACTCCCTGTCGCTGACTGAAGCTACGAGCAACGTAACGCGCCTTGAAGACAGGCGGAGAACCCGGCGGCCACTTCACCCTGAAGATCCACATGCCACTGACGATGTTCGCCCCAGGTGGGGGAACCTCGTCGACGTAGGTGCCTGTG
This sequence comes from Closterium sp. Naga37s-1, assembly GCA_947471745.1. Lineage (NCBI taxonomy): Eukaryota > Viridiplantae > Streptophyta > Zygnematophyceae > Desmidiales > Closteriaceae > Closterium > Closterium sp. Naga37s-1. The sequence continues at coordinate 1,379,799 of CANJKZ010000170.1, read as the reverse complement.
GACTTCCAGGAAGCCATCTCGGCGTCCATGGCTGCCTGCCACTGAGAGGAGTAGGGACCCTCTATCGCCTCTGCGTAAGAGCGCGGGGTCGGGATGTCTGGTGCATCCGGGTCTCCCTCAGGGGCAAGCAGCATGGACACGAGATGAGGTACAGAAGCAGCAAAGCACTCAAACTCCTCCTGTCTGTCCTCAAGAACGTCCGTGCCAAGAGCACACTCACCCCCGACGGACGGAGGACAGACAGACACAGACGCAGACTCAGTAACAAGACGAGCGGCGTAGTCTAGGCGACAGGCTGCAGCAAAGTCAACAAGCTCAGCAACAAGAGCAGACGCAGCAGTGGACTCAAACAAAGGGTCAGTGACAGCAGTGGCCAGAAAACGCGTGACAGCTGGACTAGCAGCACGTAGGGAGTCAGACGCAGGGTCCGGACCGGCAGGAAGAGAGGACGCAGGAGGAGACGGCAGAGGGACACGCTGTGGAGCAGTGGAAGGACGCAGCGTCATAGACTGAGTGCCAGGGACAGGAGGAGGACGCGGACGCGAAATACGACCAGTGCGAACAGGACGGACAGGCGAGGCAGGACGAGACTCAGGCTCACGACGCTCCGTAAGACCACTAGTCGGTCCAGAGTAAGGAGAAAGACCAGGCAGTGGAGAGGCTGGCTGAAACCGCGAGTGGGACTGGACAGGCGGTGGACTCACTAAAGGAGGAGGAGGAGGAACAGGAGAAGGCGGGGAGCCAAGAACCTGCTGAAGAAGTGGAACGTAGTACGGCCGCGGCCGCACAACACCTCCAGAAACAGCAGAGACAGAACTGGTACCCTCAGCCCCAGGGTCTCCAGTCCCAGCAGCACCTCCAGCAGCTCCAGCACCAGCAGCACCTCCAGCAGCTCCAGCACCAGCACCACCTCCAGCAGCTCCAGCACCAGCAGCACCTCCAGCAGCTCCAGCACCAGCACCACCTCCAGCAGCTCCAGCACCAGCAGCACCTCCAGCACCAGTAGCACCTCCAGCAGCACCAGCACCAGCAGCACCTCCAGAAGCCCCAGCAGCACCCCCAGAACCAGCAGCACCTCCAGTAACACCAGCACCAGCAGCACCTCTAGAAACTCCAGCAGTACCTCCAGCTCCAGCAGCACCACCAGAAGCACCAGCAGTACCCCCAGCACCAGTAGCACCAACAGTACCACCAGCACCAGCAGCACCTCCAGAAGCTCCAGCAGCACCTCCAGTACCAGCAGCACCTCCAGAAGCCCCAGCAGGACCTCCAGTAGCTCCAGCAGCACCCCGACAGCGCCGAGAGTACCACTCACGAAGCTGCTGTGGAGAGAGAGGCTCCCGCCGCGGCGGGACACCGAGAGCACCTCCAGACGCAGCACGCGCAGGCTCAGCACCTCCAGACACAGCACCCTCAGGCTCCACACGCTCAGGCTCAGCACGCCCAGACTCAGCACCCCCAGACTCAGCACCCCCAGTCTCAGCACCCCCAGTCCCCGCACCCGCAGACTCAGCACCCCTAGCAGCACCTGAGTCGACAGCTACCTCGACCGACTCGGCAGGGTCTACCTGGGACACACCTGAGGGGGCAGGACCCTAGGGGGTGAGGGGGTCTACCTGGGGAGTACCTGGTGCGAGGAAGAGCGGCAGGGGGGGGGGAGAGGCAGAGCGGTAGGGAAAAAGACGGTAGTACGACACCGACTCGTCAAACGTGACGTCCTGAGAGGACAGAACACGACGCGAGGTGGGGTGGTAGAATTGCCACCCGGGTGCGTCAGGAGGGAAGCCAAGGAAGACACAGGGAACGGCACGGGAGGACAGCTTGTCCGCTGTAGTATCGCGGACAAAAGCTCGAGATCCCCAGACACGGAACGCGGACGCATCGCCAACCTTCCCCGTCCACCGCAGAGTAGGTGTGGTCTCCGGCAAGGAGACACGAGGCTGAAGGTTGATCTTATGCGCAGCGTACTGAACCGCGAACGGCCACAGAAAATGGGGAGCAGCCGCATGGATCATGGACGTACGAGCGACGTCCATGACCATGCCAATGCGGCGCTCAGCAATCCCATTTTGCTGCAGGGAGGCCGGAAGCGCGAACGTCTGGCGGATGCCCTCACAACGACAGAAGGCTCTCAGGAGGTCGGAGGAAAACTCCCCGCCTCTGTCTGAGTGCAGACGCAGAACAAGAAGGTCTGAGCCGAAACTCTCACTGAGCTGGCGACGAGCACCGCGGATCCAGTCGATCAACACCTCAGGGACCTCACCCTTGCTGCGCAAGGGGAAGACTGTGGTGTAACGCGAGTAGTCGTCAACGACCAGCAGGAAGTAACACTCGTGACCCTGTCCACGGACGCGGGCTGGGCCCCACACGTCCACGTGAAGAGTCTGCAGAGGGGCCTCAGTCGGAGGAAACGAGGAGGAGTGAGGAGCGGCGCGCTGCCGGCCCTCGACACAAGGTGGGGGCAGGCCCCGGAGGAAGGGGAGGGAGGGACCTGGGGAGTCGAGAGACAAGAGCACGGGAGGCCATACCTCGAAGACGAGGCAGGGAGGGGTGACCAAGGCGGTGGTGCCAAAGGAGAGTCTCGTGCGCCAGAGGACGACACGAGCAGGGGGCAGACGCAGGACTAGACCTGGACGCGGCAGCAAACACCTGACTGGACGCAGCTACCTGACCAAACGCAGGGACCGGAGGAGGCGCAGTAGTCAGTGTGTACAGACTCGACCCTGGCCGACGGGTAAACGTGGCCAGGTGGCGGCCCGTCCGAGAGCAAGTGCAGTGGGTCACACGCTGACCTCCAGGGGTGAACTGGTCAACCCACGCGTCCTGGAGGTCAGCTCCACTCACCAAGTTCGTAGAGAACGAGGGGAGGTGGAGTCCCGACAGCAAGCCCGACGGGGCCGCAGGACACGGTAGAACCGTGGAGGAGTGTGCAAGGACTGGGCCCCCGGAGGGGTCAGCAAGGGAGACCGCAACAGGCCGACGGAGCGGCGTGAGCGTGGTGCTGTCTCGAAAGAAAGAGCGCGAAGCACCAGAGTCAAGTGTGAAAGTGTGCAAGGACTCAGTAGGTGCAGTACCAGAGAGAGCAAACGCACCAGCACCTGGAGCAGCAGACGCACTAGCACCTAGAGCAGCAGCCGCAATGCCCAGGTCAGGCGGGACACTCATGTAACAATCACCCTCAGCACTATCAGCAAGAGCATACATGGCAGCAAGGATAGCATCAAAGTCTAGATCAAAGATAGGCACATTCTGCAGAAGCAGATCATGCCAACGAGGAAGCTCAACGGCGTCAGGAAACTGGGTACGCCAAGCGTCAGTCAAGCGACCGAAGCAGCGCTGCGTGGTGTGTGGGAGCCCACACACCTCCCCACTACGAGTGCCGGTGCGAAGAACGTATGTGCAGGGACCTGCACCCCCAGACCTCCCACGCCCAGCGTACCACTCACGAAGCTGCTGAACCGACGGGGTCTCACGGGTGCGCAGCTGCTGCTGGCGCTGGCTGCCACCAAAGCCTCCACGCTGCGCGGCTGCACCTCGACCAGCACCACCTCCTCCGCTACCTCCACCACCGCTGCCGCTGCCTCCACCTCCTCCGCCACCGCCGCCACGACCTCCACCGCCGCCACCGACGCCCCCACTCCCGGTACCACCCCCACCACCACCTCCACCTCCTCCGCCGCCTCCACCTCCTCCACTGCTTCCCCCGCCGCCCCCTCCACCACCCTTGCTCCCCTTGCCCTTGCTGGTGCGGCATCTCCCACTAGAGGCAGACGCAGCGCCGACCTCCTCAGTGCCAACGAGGTCGACAGCAGCAGCAGAAGCAACAGAGGGGAGAAGGGGGACAGGGGAGCACCCCTCAAAGAAGGGGGTGCGACGGTCGCCGCGAGAAGCACCTACAGCTAAGATACTCTTCTCAGCTGCAGCAAGGCGCTCCTCTAGCAGGTCGACAGTCAGCTCGGTGGGGCAAAGGGAGAGAAAGTGGTCCCTGACTGAAGAGAGAGAGTCAGGGAGACGGGTGACTAGGTAGTATAGGGTGATGTACATGGGGGGGGGGTTCTTGACACAGAACTCAGTGGGAAGGGCAGCGCGGTAGCGGACGTCACTAGTGCGAAGGTGAGCAACTAGGTCAGCGACAGTGGCAAAGGCAGCAAGGTCAGGGAAAAGGTACGGTAGCATGAGGCGGCTGAGGGCAGCAGTGGCAGGGGAGGAGTAGCGTGCAACTACAGCGTCGTACAAAGACTGAGCAGTCTTGTACTGGCCAAAGTGCGCGCGCTCAGCAGGCGGTAGGTGACTACGAACAGCAAGACGAGCAACAGCGTCACGAGTGGTCCACTGCGAGCGAACAGTACTGTCAACAGTGGCAGCAGGAGCAGTGGAAACACCGGACGTGTGATCGAAGAGGGACACCCCATCCCTAGAATCACACTGAAGGAAGAGCTGTAGGTCGTCAACCCACACGTCAAAATCAACTGCACGTCCCTCAGCATCAAAGGTGAGAACGGTAGGACTAGCCATAGCAGCAGTAGGAGCAGTAGCAAGAGGAGCAGCAGTAGCAGCAGTAGCTGCAGTAGAAGCAATAGCAGCAGGGCAGTGCAAGGCAGTGCTGCTCTGTGGGGCAGTGCGGTTCGGTGGGGGGCGGCGCGGCTCTGCTGAGCGGCGTGGCTCGGCTGGGCGGCGCGGCTCGGCTGGGCGACGCGGCTCGGCTGGGTGGCGCGGCTCGGCCGGGCGGCGCGGCTCGGCGGGGCGGCTCGGGTGCTTACCAGGAGCGGGTGCGGGGCCGGGCCTTGACAGCAGTGGCCGCAGCAGCAGGTGTCGCGCCAGCAGGAGAGGGGCCGCGACTGCAGGTGCCGCATCAGCAGGGGCTGCGGCAGCAGGGGAGAGGCCGCAGGCAGGGGCGACGCCGCGAGCAGGGGCGACGCCGCGAGCAGGGGCGACGCCGTGGGCAGGGGCGACGCCGCGGGCTGGGGCGACGCCGCGTGCAGGGGCGACGCCGCGGGCAGGGGCGACGCCGCTAGCAGGGGCGACGCCGCGTAGGGGCCACTGAGGGGCCGCGAAGGGGCCGAAAAGGGGCCGTTAAGGGGCCGCGAAGGGGCCGATAAGGGGCCGCGAAGGGGCCGTAGGGGGCTGCGAAGGGGCCGTTAGGGGGCCGCGAAAGGGCCGTGAAGGGGCCGCTAGGGGGGGCCGCGAAGGGGCCGATAAGGGGCCGATAGGGGGCCGCGAAGGGGCCGCTAAGGGGCCGTGAAGGGGCCGATAAGGGGCCGATAGGGGGCCGCGAAGGGGCCGCTAAGGGGCCGTGAAGGGGCCGCGAAGGGGCCGCTAGGGGGGCCGCGAAGGGGCCGATAAGGGGCCGCGAAGGGGCCGTAGGGGGCCGCGAAGGGGCCGTTAGGGGGCCGCGAAGGGGCCGCTAAGGGGCCGCGAAAGGGGCCGCTAAGGGGCCGCGTAGGGGCCGCGAAGGCGTAGGTCAGGGCAGTGCGCGAAGCGCGCTTCGGGCAGGTAAAAAAACATTTAAACGTGGTGGGCCCTTAGGAAGAAACAGTCCCACTAGGGAACCTTCTCTATACCATGTGAGAATTAACGAGAAGAATGAATGAAACTAGAAAAGAGATGGGTACAAGTAGGAAACACAAAGTGTTGTACCCTCTAAGAACTACCCCACTACAGCCTAAACAGACTATAACATATATAAGTTTGACAAGCGGGGCCCTTTAAACGCGACGAAAAACGAAGCCTGCGGGGGCCTTTGAACGCAACGAAAACAAGGCCAGCGGGGGCCGTCCTACCCGCGACGAAACGGAGCCTAATGGACGGGCGCCTCGGGACCGTTTAAGGGAGGGAGCGGAAGCGTGGGAGGGAGGAAAATTACCTACTCAAATACCATCTTATAATAGGCTAGGAAGAAGTGTCGAGAGGATTGTCTTGAGTTAGGAGGAGAAACGAGATACAAGTTTCGACCTAGAAAGTGTTGTACCCTTTAGAGGGCAACTCACTGTAGCCTAGAAAAACTAACAATATCTAGATGAAATAAACATTTGATATGTTGCTGCTGATGCTCATGCATGTAAATTGTTTAACTCGTGATAGCCTCGTTTCGTGAAAACTCCACACCATTTTTTTTTCCACCCACAAGTACCTACCTTCCGTCATCTATGAAGGTAACTTACCGTATCGCCCCGGATATAAGCGCAGGCCTATTAAAAGCGCACGCCCTTATATCTGGAGCAATGCACTTATGGCCGATCCTCAATTATAAGCGCACCCCCTGTAAAACTCTGTTTTATTATAAACGCATGCATGATTTTGATTAAAAACCTGCTAAACACAGTAACGAGTTTCATAATTGAAGCGAGCCTAATTTCTTAATCGCTTCGTATGACTCGCGAAGACCTCAGTGTCAAAATAACGAACGAGAATGAATGAACTAGCAAACAGTTGGATAGCCTACACAAATGTAAAAGCTATAATGTTCTGACACACCCCCATAGGCAAAGTGGGGGAGAACAAGTGGTCACAAGACCAGTCAAGAAAAGCAAAGCAAGCTCAGGGTGGATCACAAAGTCACCACACAGTCCGAGCACAAGCAAAGGGCCACAAGGCCAGTTCACCTGCAGTGTTATATATAAAAGAGAAACAAACGATACAGTGATCATACCCTAGCAAGTGCAAGCATGCAGGTATATATATAGATCATAGTACAAGCAAAGTCACGCAGTAAGCAAGTGAGGCAAAGTAGGCACAAGGCCTAACATAGTAACAAAGCGCTGATGATCACCAGGCAGAAGTGCCTTGGTGAAGACATCAGCAGTGTTGGCCCGAGTGGCCACATACGCAAGACGAAGCTGGCCACGCTGCTGCAACTCTCGAGCAAGGAAGTATCGCAGAGCGATGTGCTTCGTTCTGTGCTCCAGTCTGTGCTCTTGACACAAGGCAATCATGACCTTGTTGTCTACGTACAGAACTGGAGGCGAACAAGGCGGCTCTCCCAAGTCAGTCAGCAGGTAGGTGAGCCAGCGTAGCTCCTGTGCAGCCATGGCCCCAGCGTAGATCTCAGCCTCACAACTGGAGCTGAGAACCGAAGACGAGCGGGTAGACCGCCAGGAGACAGAGCCAGAGCCAAGGCTGAAGGTGTAACCCTGTGACGACCGCTGGGTAGCTGAGTCGTCAACCCAGGAAGCGTCTGCGTGTCCGGTGAGGACAACTGGACCCCGTCCTCCAAGCACGAGCCCCATGCCCGACGTACTGCACAAGTAACGCAGTACCCTCTTCGCAGCATCCCAGTGCACCTTTCGGTGCCTGCCGGGAGCCATGTAGCAAGCCAGAAGGCTGAGAGGGTACGCGAGGTCGGGTCAAGTGCACGTCATCAGGTACATGAGGCAACCCACAAGCTCTGTGTACAGACCACTCGGCTCTACGGACTCGTCCGAAGGTGGAGCTGAGAGCGAGTGGCTGGTAGACAGAGGAGTGGGCTGTGGCGAGGAGAACTGGAAGCCGAAGCGCTGAAGGACCTGGTGCACCATGTGTGACTGAGTCAGGGTAATGGTGCACCTAGCTCTGTCCCGGGTGATATGCAAGCCAAGATAGCTGCGTTGTTCACCCAGGTCAGTGCAGGTGTGTCTCTTCTGCAGCTCTGACTTCACAAGGGTCGGTGCCTCAGTGTCAGCAGTGGCAAAGACGAGGTCGTTGACGTAGACAAGGACGTAGAAAGGCGGCAGCGAGGTGTCGGTGCGTAAAAACAGCGACGGGTCAGCAGTAGCAGGAGCAAACCCAAGAGCCGCAAGTGTAGTCCTCAGTGTGTCGTGCTACTCGCGAGGCGCCTGATGGAGACCGTAGACTAGCCGCCGAAGACTCCACTGAGTACCTGCAGGAAAAGACTCAATGAAACCAGGTGGGCGGCGCAGCCAGATCTCCTCGTGCAGGCTGCCCTGCAGGAAAGCTGTGCTGAAGTCCAGAGAGTGCAACTCGTTGTCACGCTGAGCAGCGACGTGCAGCAACACCTGAAGAGTAGTCATCTTCGGGGTGGGGGAGAAGGTCTGGAAGTAGTCAACTCCCTGTCGCTGACTGAAGCCTCTAGCAACGTAACGTGCCTTGAAGGCAGGCGGAGAACCCGGCGGCCGCTTCACCCTGAAGATCCACATGCCATCGTCTATGTTCGCCCCAGGTGGGGGAACCTCGTCGACGTAGGTGCCTGTGGACTTCCAGGATGCCATCTCTGTTAGAATACTAGCGAAAATGGATGACTAGGAAAGGGGGAGGGGTACAAGTACAATGTCGAGAGAAATTGTGTACCCCCTAAGGCTAAACCCACTATAGCCTAGACAACTGTAAACACATAAACTAAGCCTAGATACAACTAAGCATATATGTTTGACACACCCCCATAGGCGAAGTGGGGGATAGCCAGAGCAAGCAATGGTCATAAGACCACTCAAGAGAAGAAGAAAAGTAAAGCAAGCTCAAGGTGGATCACAAAGTCACCACACAGTCCGAGCACAAGCAAAGGGCCACAAGGCCAGTTCACATGCAGCGTTATATAAAGAGAACAAACAATACAGTGATCATACCCTAGCAAGTGCAAGCATGCAGATATATAGATAGATCACAGTATAGGCAGAGTCAGGCAATAAGTAAGTGAGGTAAAGTAGGCACAAGGCCTAACACAGTAACAAAGCGCTGATGATCACCAGGCGGAAGTGCCTTGGTGAAGACATCAGCAGTGTTGGCCCGAGTGGCCACGTACGCTAGACGAAGCTGACCACGCTGCAGCAACTCTCCAGCAAGGAAGTATCGCAGAGCAATGTGCTTCGTTCTGTGCTCCAATCTGTGCTCCTGACACAAGGCTATCATGTCCTTGTTGTCTACGTACAGGACTGGAGGCGAACGAGGCTGCTCTCCCAAGTTGGTCAGCAAGAAGGTGAGCCAGCGTAGCTCCTGAGCAGCCATGGCTCTGGCATAGATCTCAGCCTCACAGCTGGAGCTGAGAACTGAGGACGAGCGGGTAGACCGCCAAGAAACCGAGCCGGACCCAAGGCTGAAGGTGTAACCCTACGACGACCGCTGCGTAGCTGAGTCGTCAACCCAGGAAGCGTCTGCGTGACAAGTGAGGACAACTGGACCCCGTCCTCCAAGCACAAGCCCCATGCCCGACGTACTGCACAGGTATCGAAGTACCCTCTTCGCAGCATCCCAGTGCACCTTTCGGTGCCTACCGGGAGCCACGTAGCGAGCCAGGAGGCTGAGAGGGTACGCGAGGTCAGGTCGTGTGCAGGTCATCAGGTACATGAGGCAACCCACAAGCTCTGGGTACAGACCACTCGGCTCTACGGACTCGTCCGAAGGTGGGGCTGAGAGCGAGTGGCTGGTAGACAGAGGAGTGAGCTGTGGCGAGGAGTACTGGAAGCCGAAGCGCTGAAGGACCTGGTACACCATGTGTGACTGAGTCAGTGTGATGGTGCGCCGTGCTCTGTCCCGGGTGATCTGCAGGCCAAGATAGCTGCGCAGTTCACCAAGGTCAGTGCAGGTATGTGTCTTCTGCAGCTCGGACTTCACAAGGGTCAGTGCCTCAGTGTCAGCCGTGGCAAAGACAAGGTCCTCGACGTACACTAGTACATAGAAGGGGGGCAGCGAGGTCTCGGTGCGTAGAAACAGCGACGGGTCTGCTGTAGAAGGAACAAACCCAAGAGCCGCAAGTGTAGTCCTGAGTGTGTCGTGCCACTCGCGAGGCGCCTGGCAGAGACCGTAGACTGGCCGGCGGAGGCTCCACTGGGTACCTGCAGGAAACGACTCTGTGAAACCAGGTGGTCGGCGCAGCCAGATCTCCTCGTGCAGGCTGCCCTGCAGGAAGGCTGTACTGAAGTCCAGGGAGTGTAACTCGTAGTCACGCTGAGCAGCTACGTGCAGCAACACCCAAAGAGTAGTCATCTTCGGGGTGGGGGAGAAGGTCTGGAAGTAGTCAACTCCCTGTCGCTGACTAAAACCTCGAGCAACGTAGCGCGCCTTGAAGGCAGGCGGAGAACCCGGCGGCCGCTTCACCCTGAAGATCCACATGCCATCGACTACATTCACCCCAGGTGGGGGAACCTCGTCGACATAAGTGCCTGTGGAATTCCAGGATGCCATCTCGGCATCCATAGCTGCCTGCCATTGAGAGGAGTAAGGACCCGTAATCGCCTCTGCGTAAGAGCACGGGGTCGGGATGTCTGGGGCATCCGGGTCTCCCTCAGGGGCAAGCAGCAAGGAAGCGAAACGAGGTACAGCAGCTGCAAGACACTCAAAGTCCTCCTGCCTGTCCTCAAGGACGTCCGTGCCAAGAGCACACTCTCCCGCGACGGACGGAGGACTGGCAGACACAGACTCAGCATCTAGAGCTGTAGTGTAGTCGAGACGGCAGGCAGCAGCAAAGTCAAGCAGCTCAGCAACGAGAGCAGAAGCAGCAGCAGACTCAAAGGACGGGTCAGTGACAGTGGCAAGAAGACGAGCGACAGTGGGACTGGCAGCACGTGCTCGGTCAGACTCAGGGTCTGGTACCTTAGGAAGAGAGGACTCAGGAGGAGCAGGCAGAGGAACACGCAGTGGAACAGAGGAAGGACGGAGTGCCATGGTGTGCGTGCCTGGGACAGGAGGAGCACGCAAACGAGGAGCGCGACGAGCAGTGCGAACAGGCGAGACAGGACGAGACGCAGGCTCACGGCGCTCTGTAAGACCTCCAGACTGCTCAATGTAAGGAGAGGGAACAGGCGGTGGGGAGGCTGGCTGTAACGGCGGCTGCGACTGGTCAGGCGGTGGACACAGGAAGGGAGGAGGAAGACCAGTAGAAGACGGGACACCAAGAACCTGCTGAAGCAGGGGAACGAAGTACGGGCGCGGCCGCACAGTGCCTCCAGCACCTCCAGCTCCAGGGTCAACAGCTCCAGCTCCTGCAGCTCCAGCGCCTCCTGCGCCAGGGCCTCCAACTCCAAGTACACCAGCTCCAGCACCTCCGGCGCCAGCTGCTCCAGGCTCCGTAGGGTCTCCAGCTCCAATAGTAACAGCAGCACCTCCAACTCCAGCGTCTCCAGGCTCGCCAGCCCTAGGGGCTCCACTCCGACGGTGTGGGCGCTGAACAAGCCACTCACGCAGCTGCTGCGAGGACAGTCGCGGTGAAGCACCAGCAGGACCTCCAGACGAAGCAGCACCCCGAGGCTCAGCACCCCCAGACTCCGCACCCTCCGACTCAGCACCCCCAAGCTCCGCACCCCCCGACTCAGCACCCCCAGGCTCAACATCCTCAAGCTCAGCACCCCCGGACCCAGCACCCTCAGACCTCGCACCTCCCGGCTCTGCACCCCCAGACGCAGCACCTCGAGCAGCAGCTGGGACGACAGCTACCTGAACAGGCGCAGTACCAGGGAGAGGGTCTACCTGAGACACTCCCGAGGGAGCAGGACCCTGGGGCGGAAGGGGGTCTACCGGAGGTGGACCGGGAGCAAGGATGAGCGCTGGGGGAGGGGCAGAGCGGTAGGGGAAGAGACGGTAGAAGGGAACCGACTCGTTGAACGTGACGTCCTGAGAAGGGAGGACACGGCGCGAGGTGGGGTGGTAAAACTGCCAGCCAGGCGCGTCAGGGACAAAGCCAAGGAAGACGCAGGGAATGGCGCGGGCGGAGAGCTTGTCCGCAGACGTATCGCGAACAAAGGCACAAGAACCCCAGACCCGGAACACCGTCGCATCGCCAACCTTCCCCGTCCAACGCAGTGTGGGCGAGGTCTCCGGCAAGGAGACACGGGGCCAAAGGTTGAGCTGATGCGCAGCGTACCGGACCGCAAACGGCCACAGAAAATGGGGAGCGGCCGCATGGATCATGGAGGTACGAGCGACCTCCATGACTAAGCCAATGCAGCGCTCAGCAATCCCATTTTGCTGAGGGGAGTCCAGAAGCGTGAACGACTGGAGAATGCCCTCCCCACGACAAAATTCCCGCAAGAGGTCGGAGGAGAACTCACCACCTCTGTCAGAGTGCAGACGCAGGACAGGAAGGTCCTGGGCGAACCGCTCGCGCAGCTGGAGACGGACTGTGCGGATCCAAGGGATCAAGACAGCAGAGACTTCACCCTTGCTGCGCAAGGGGAAGACTGTGGTGTACCGCGTGTAGTCGTCAACTACCAGCAGAAAGTAGGGAGGAGGAGTGAGGAGCGGCGCGCTGCCGCCCCTCGACGCAAGGAAGACAGGGCGGGGCAGGTGAGGGCGGCAGGGGAGGCAGAGACCTGGGGAGACCAGAGACAAGGAGACGGGAGTGCATGCCACGAAGGCGTGGCAGGGAGGGGTGACCCAGGCGGTGGTGCCAAAGGAGAGTCTGGTGCGACAGGAGGCGACACGAGCAAGAGGCGGCTACCTGACCTGACGCGGACACCTGAGCAGATGCAGTGACCTGAGGAGGCTCGGTAGCCAGTGTGTACAGACTCGACCCTGGCCGACAAGTGAACGTAGCCAGGTGACGCCCCGTCCGTGTGCATGTGCAGATCGACACACGCTGACCCCCAGGAGTGGTGGTAGTGACCATCGCATCCTGAAGGGCAGTGGAGGAACTGGCAACGACTGGGCCCCCAGAGGGGTCAGCCAGTCTGACAGGAACAGGTGCAGGAAGAGGAGTGAGAGTGGTGCTGTCACGAAAGAAACAGCGCGAGGCGCCGGAGTCCAACGTGAAGGTGTGCAGGGCCTCAGCAGGCGCAGTACCAGGGGGAGTACCAGACGCACTAGCACCTAGAGCAGCAGCAGCTATATCTGGGTCAGGCGGCACACACCAGTAACAGTCACCCTCAGCACTAAAAGACAAAGCATACATGGCAGAGATAATAACATCAAAGTCTAGGTCAAAGTTAGCAACTCCCGACCAAAGCAACTCCGCCCAGCAAGGGCGCTCGACGTCATCACCAAACTCAGTACGCCAGGCGTCGTGAAGGCGGGCAAAGCAGCGGCGCTCAGTGTGAAACTTCCCGCATGTCCGGCCCGCACGGGCACCCGTGCGAATGACATACGGGCAGGTCTCACTACCCTCACCCGCCCCACGCTGAACCAACCACTCACGGAGCTGCTGGGGCGTCTGAGTCTCGCTCCGACGCTGCTGCTGTTGGCCCTGACCACCACCAGGGCCTCCACGCTGAGGTCCAGACCGACCACCACTGGTCCCACCGCCTCTACTGCCGCCACTCCCTCCGCTGCCTCCACCGCCGCCACCAGAGCCTCCACCTCCGCCACCGGTCCCACCGCCACCACCACCTCCACCGCCTCCACCTCCTCTACCGCTGCCCCCACTACCACTCCCACTGCCACCTCCACCACCACCGCTGCCTCCTCCACTACCCCGGCCACCCTTGCCCTTGCTGTTGCGGCGCTTCGTACTAGTCGAAGCAGCACCGACGTCCTCAGGAACAGAGACGTCTGCAGCAGCAGCAGAGGCGAAGGAGGAGGAAAGTGGGGAGGGGGAGCACCCCTCAAAGAAGGGTGAGCGCGGAGTGCCACGAGCAGCACCTACAGCAACTGCACTAGTCTCAGCTGCGAGGAGATGCTGCTCGAGGAGGTCAACAGTGAGGGAAGTGGGGTCGAGGGTGAGAAAGTGGTCCCTGACAGAGCGAAGGGAGTCAGGGAGGCGAGTGACTATGAAGTAGAGGGTGATCAACATGGGGGGCTGGTTCGTGGGAAGGAACTCAGCAGGGACGGTAGCGCGGTAGCGTGCGTCGCTAGTGCGCAGGTGGGTAACCAGGTCGGCTACTGTGGCAAAAGCCGACAGCTCAGGGAACAGGTAGGGCAGTAGCAGCCTGCCAATAGCAGCAGTGGCAGGGGAGGAGTAGCGAGCAACGACAGCATCGTACAAGGCCTGTGCTGTCCTGTGCTCGCCAAAGTGAGCACATTCGGTTGTGGGCAGGTGGTTGCGAATGGCCAAGCGGGCAGTAGCGTCACGAGACAGCCACTGGGAACGAGTCGAAACGTCAGCTGTGGCGGGAGGGGCTGGAGCGGCACCGGACACGTGGTCAAACAGTGAGACACTGTCCCGACTATCGCTCAGTAGGTACAGTTGCAGATCGTCGTGCCACGCGTCAAATGCTACAGGTCTGCCTTCCGGGTCGAACGGGAGAACTCGAAGCGACGCCATAGGGGCCGAGGGGCCGAACAGGGGGCCGGGCGCATGGCTCTGAGGTGGGGCCGAGGGGCCAAACAAGGGGCCGGGGGGCTGGGCGCCAGGCTCTGAGGTGGGGCCGAGGGGCCTAGGGGCCGCGGGGCCAAACAAGGGGCCGGGGGGGCCTAGGGGGGCCGAGGGGCCTAGGGGGCCGAGGGGCCAAACAAGGGGCCGGGGGGCCGGGCAAAGGGCTCTGAGTTTTGCCGAGGGGCCTAGGGGCCGCGGGGCCAAACAAGGGCCGGGGGGCCTAGGGGGGGCCGAGGGGCTAATCACACGGGGCCGAGGGGCGGGGCCGAGGGGCCAAACAAGGGGCCGGGGGGCCGGGCGCCGGGCTCTGAGGTGGGGCCGAGGGGCCTAGGGGCCGGGGGCCAAACAAGGGGCCGGGGGGGCTAGGGGGGGCCGAGGGGCCTAGGGGGCCGAGGGGCCAAACAAGGGCCCGGGGGGGGGGGGGGGGGGGGGCGGGCGCCGGGCTTTGAGGTGGGGCCGAGGGGCCTAGGGGCCGCGGGGCCAAACAAGGGGCCGAGGGGGGCCTAGGGGGGCCGAGGGGCCTAGGGGGCCGAGGGGCCAAAAAAGGGGCCGGGGGGGCGGGCTCCGGGCTTTGAGGTGGGGCCGAGGGGCCTAGGGGCCGCGGGGCCAAACAAGGGGCCGGAGGGGCCTAGGGGGGCCGAGGGGCCTAGGGGGCCGAGGGGCCAAACAAGGGGCCGAGGGGGGGCCGGGCGCCGGGCTTTGAGGTGGGGCCGAGGGACCTAGGGGCCGCGGGGCCAAACAAGGGGCCGAGGGGGCCTAGGGGGGACCGAGGGGCCTAGGGGGCCGAGGGGCCAAACAAGGGGCCGGGGGGCCGGGCTCCGGGCTTTGAGGTGGGGCCGAGGGGCCTAGGGGCCGCGGGGCCAAACAAGGGGCCGGGGGGGGGCCTAGGGGGGGCCGAGGGGCCTAGGGGGCCGAGGGGCCAAACAAGGGGCCGGGCGCCGGGCTGTGAGGTGGGGCCGAGGGGCCTAGGGGCCGCGGGGCCAAACAAGGGGCCGGGCGCAGGTGTTGTCGGGCCGGGGCTAGGTGCGGGGCCTGGCGCTGGGCGAGGGACTGAGCCGGGCGCGGGCGTAAGGTACGGGGCCGGGCGCTGGGCAAGGAACGGGGCCTAGCACGGGCTAGGTACGGGGCCGGGCACTGGCAGGAACGGGGCCGGGCGCTGGGCAGGTACGGGGCCGGGCGCTGGGCAGGTACAGGGCCGCGCGATAGGCAGGTACGGGTCCGGGGCGCGGGCTAAGTACGGGGCCGGGCGCGGGCGTTATATGGGCCTGGCGCGGGCTAGGTACGGGGCCAGGCGCTGGCGACAGACGGGGCCAGGCGCGAGCTAGGTACGGGGCCGGGCGCTGGCTAGGGTCGGGGCCGTGCGCTGGGCTAGGTACGGGGCGGGCGCGGGGCTAGGTACGAGCCGAGCGCGGGCGAGAGACGGGGCCGGGCACGGGCAGGGTACGGGCCGGTCGCAAGGCTAGGTACAGGCCGGGCGCGGGGCTAGGAACGGGGCCGAGCGCGAGGCTAGGTACGGGCCGAGCGCGAGGCTAGGTATGGGCCGGTCGCGGGCGTCGACGGGGCGCGGGCTAGGTACGGGGCCAGGCGCGGGTGTCGACGTGGCGATCGCGGGCTAGGTACAGGCCGGGCACGGGCGTGAGAAGGCACGGGCCGAGGGGCCAAACACAAGGGCCGCCGAGCGCGGGCTAGGTACGGGCCAGGCGCGGGCAGGAGACTGGGCCGGGCGCAGGCTAGGTACGGGCCTATCGCGGGCGCGGTACGGGTGGGGTGCGGGGCTAGGAACGAAATAGTAGGTGGTGGGCCCAAGAGTAGCCTACTCTAATACCATGTTAGAATACTAGCGAGAATGGATGACTAGGAAAGGGGGAGGGGTACAAGTACAATGTCGAGAGAAATTGTGTACCCCCTAAGGCTAAACCCACTATAGCCTAGACAACTGTAAACACATAAACTAAGCCTAGATACAACTAAGCATATATGTTTGACAATCTCGGCATCCATGGCTGCCTGCCACTGAGAGGAGTAAGGACCCGTAATCGCCTCTGCGTAAGAGCGCGGGGTCGGGATGTCTGGAGCATCCGGGTCTCCCTTAGGGGCAAGCAGCATGGAAGCGAAACGAGGTACAGCAGCTGCAAGAGACTCAAAGTCCTCCTGCGTGTCCTCAAGGACGTCCGTGCCAAGAGCACACTCACCCCCGACGGACGGAGGACTGGCAGACGCAGACTCAGCAACAAGAGCAGTGGCGTAGTCTAGACGACAGGCAGCAGCAACGTCAAGCAGCTCAGCAACGAGAGCAGACGCAGCAGCAGACTCAAACAAAGGGTCAGTGTCAACAGTGGCGAGGAGACGAGAGACAGTGGGACTGGCAGCACGAGCGCGGTCAGACTCAGGGTCAGGGACCTCAGGAAGAGAGGACATAGGAGGAGCAGGCAGAGGAAGGCGCAGAGGAACAGAGGAAGGACGAAGGGTCATAGCGTGCGTGCCAGGGACAGGAGGCATGATAATGGCCGTTGCGGTACCATTCAGCGGGACCTTCCTCTGATCCGTGATCCGATGGTGTCGCAGGATGTTGTTTCTACTTCACAAGGCTCGTCGCCCGCTCGGCGACCATCAGTACGCTGCAAAGGCCTTGAAGGACGCCGAGCGCATAGTCATTCAGGTATGGTCCGCGCGGCGATCATACCGTTTCACTGCTGTGATTGCGGACCGAGTATGCGGGGCTCGTCGACTGAAGCATTGGTGCAATCGTCTGTATGTATTGCAGAAGGAGGTGATCCCGCAACAGGGTAACGATACCGACTGCGGCGTGTTCATTTGTATGTACCTGAAGGGGCTAGTCAACACTGGATTCAAGACGGTCTTTACTTGGGTGTCATGCAACGGCGTCACATCGCGCACGTACAGGAGAGGCATGCGCGGGGATGTGTGCAGTCATGCCGTGGGGGAGCTGGACTGCTCAGTGTAAGGAGAAGGAGCAGGCAAAGGAGAGGCCGGCTGCAACGGCGGTTGCGACTGGTCAGGCGGGGGACACAGGAGGGGAGGAGTAAGGGCAGCAGAAGGTGGGGAACCAAGAACCTGCTGGAGCAGGGGAACGAAGTACGGTCGCGGCCGCACAGCGCCACCAGGGTCAACAGCTCCAGCTCCTCCAGCTCCAGCACCTCCAACACCAGGGCCTCCAACTCCGGCACCTCTTGCGCCAGGGCCACCAACTCCAGCTCCTCCAGCTCCAGCGCCTGTAGTACCAGACTCCGTAAGGTCTCCAGCTCCAGTACCCTCAACACCACCAGACCCGGCAGTTCCAGTACCCCGGGTACGAGCACCTCCAGGACCAGTGGTCGCAGCACCTCCAATAACACCAGCTCCAGCAGCAATAGCTCCAAAAGCTCTACTCCGAAGGTGCGTACGCCGAACAAACCACTCACGCAACTGCTGCGGAGACAGGCTCGGCGAAGCACCAGCAGAACCTCCAGACGAAGCAGCACCCTGAGGCTCCGCACCACCAGACTCCGCACCCTCCGACGCAGCATCCCCAGGCTCAACACCCTCAGGCTAAGCACCCCCAGGCTCAGTCCACTCCAAGTCGCAACACCCCCAGGCGCAGCACCCCCAGTCTCAACACCCCCAGGCTCAGCACCCCCAGTCTCAGCAACTCCGCACCCCCAGGCTCCGCACCCCCAGACGCAGCACCCCCAGACGCAGCACCTCGAGCAGCACCTGAATCGACAGCTACCTGAACCGGCGCATGACCAAGGAGAGGGTCTACCTGTGACACACCTGAGGGAGCAGGACCCTGGGGCAGGAGGGGGTCTACCGGAGGGGGACCGGGAGCAAGAAAGAGCGGCGGGGGTGGGTGAGGGGCAGAGCGGTAGGGGAAGAGACGGTAAAAGGGAACCGACTCGTCAAACGTGACGTCCTGAGAAGGGAAGACACGGCGCCAGGTGGGGTGGTAAAACTGCCAGCCAGGCGCGTCGGGGACAAAGCCAAGGAAGACGCTGGGGAGAGCTTGTCCGCTGACGTATCGCGAACAAAGGCACGAGATCCCCAGACCCGGAACACCGACGCATCGCCAACCTCCCCCGTCCAACGCAGTGTGGGCGAGGTCTCCGGCAAGGAGACACGGGGCCAGAGGTTGAGCTGATGCGCAGCGTACTGGACCGCAAACGGCCACAGAAAATGGGGAGCAGCTGCATGGATCATGGAGGTACGAGCGACCTCCATGACTAAGCCAATGCGGCGCTCAGCAATCCCATTTTGCTGAGGGGAGTCCGGAAGCGTGAACGACTGGAGAATGCCCTCCCCACGACAAAAGTCCCGCAAGAGGTTGGAGGAGAACTCACCACTTCTGTCAGAGTGCAGACGCAGGACAGGAAGGTCCTGGCCGAACCGCTCGCGGAGCTGGAGACGGACCGTGCGGATCCAAGGGATCAAGACATCAACGACCTGACCCTTGCTGCGCAAGGGGAAGACCGTGGTGTACCGCGTGTAGTCGTCAACTACCAGCAGAAAGTAGTGCTCGCGGCTCTGTCCACTGACGCGGGCTGGGCCCTACACGTCCATCTGGAGAGTCTGCAGGGGAGCAGTCGTCGGGGGAAACAAGGAGGAGTGAGGAGCGGCGCGCTGCTGCCCCTCGACGCAAGGGAGGCAGGGCGGGGCAGGTGAGGGCGGAAGGGGAGGCAGAGACCTGGGTAGACCAGAGATAAGAAGACGAGAGTGCATGCCACAAAGGCGAGGCAGGGAGGGGTGACCCAGGCGGTGGTGCCACAGAAGATTCTGGTGCGACAGGAAGCGACACGAGCAAGAGGCGGCTACTTGACCTGACGCGGACACCTGAGCAGACGCAGCTACCTGAGAGGGCTCGGTAGCGAGTGTGTACAGACTCGACCCTGTCCGACGAGTGAACGTGACCAGGTGACGGCCCGTCCGTGTGCACGTGCAGATCGACACACGCTGACCCCCAGGAGTGGTGGTAGTGACCATCGCATCCTGGAGGGCAGCGGTACTCACCAAGTTCGTAGAGAACGAGGGGAGGTGAAGACCTGACAGTGAGCCGGACGGAACCGCCGGACACGGGAGGACAGTGGAGGAACGGGCCACGACCGGTCCCTCGGAGGGGTCAGCCAGTCTGACCGGGACAGGTGCAGGAAGAGGAGTGAGGGTGGTGCTGTCACGAAAGAAACAGCGCGAGGCGCCTGAGTCCAACGTGAAGGTGTGCAAGGCCTCAGAAGGCGCAGTACCAGGGAGAGTACCAGACTCACTAGCACCTAGAGCAGCAGCGGCTATACCTGGGTCAGGCGGTACACACCGGTAACAGTCACCCTCAGCACTAACAGACAAAGCATACATAGCAGAGAGAATAGCATCAAAGTCTAGGTCAAAGATAGCAATCCTAGACTTAAGCAGATCTGCCCAGCGAGGGAGCTCGACGTCGTCACCAAACTCAGCACGCCAAGCGTTGTCGAGGCGGGAGAAGCATCGGTGCTGAGTGTGGAGCCTCCCGCAAGTCTGACCAGCACGGTCACCCGTGCGAATTACATACGGGCAACTATCCCCAGACGCCCCACACAGAAACCACTCACGAAGCTGCTGGGGAGACGGGGTCTCGCCCCGACGCTGCTGCTGCAGACGCTGGCCACCCCCAGAACCGACACGCCGAGCTCCAGTCCCACCGCCACCAGTCCCACCGCCTCCACTGCCGCCACTCCCACCACTGCCTCCACCACCGCCACCAGAGCCCCCACTGTTAGAATGTTGAAGGAATGAATGATTGAACTAGGAAGAAGGTGGGTACAAGTAGCAAACCTAAAAGTGTTATACCCTATAAGAACTACCCCACTACAGCCTAAACAGACTATAGCATATGAGTTTGACACACCCCCATAGGCAAAGTGGGGGAGAACAAGAGGTCACAAGACCAGTCAAGAAAGGCAAAGCAAGCTCAGGGTGGATCACAAAGTCACCACGAAGTCTGAGCACAAGCAAATGGCCACAAGACCAATTCACATGCAGAGTTATATAAAGGAAAACAAATAATACAGTGAACTCAACCTAGCAAGTGTAAGCATGCAGGTATATGTATAAAGAGTACAGTACAAGCAGAGTCAAGAAGTAAGCAAGTGAGGCACAGTAGGTACAAGGCCTAGAACAGTACAAAAACGCTGATGATCACAAGGCTGAAGTGCCTTGGTGAAAACATCAGCAGTGTTGGCCTGTGAGGCCACGTAAGCGAGACGAAGCTGGCCACGCTGCTGCAACTCTCGAGCAAGGAAGTAGCGCAGAGCGATGTGCTTCGTTCTGTGCTCCAGTCTGTGCTCCTGACACAAGGCAAGCATGGCCTTGTTGTCGACGTACATAACTGGAGGAGAACGAGGCGCCTCTCCCAAGTCGGTCAGCAGGTAGGTGAGCCAGCGTAACTCCTGTGCAGCCATGGCCCCAGCGTAGATCTCAGCCTCACAACTGGAGCTGAGAACCGAAGACGAGCGGGTAGACCGCCAAGAGACAGAACCGAAGCCAAGGCTGAAGGTGTAACCCTCTGACGACCGCTGCATAGCCAAGTCGTCAACCCAGGAAGCGTCTACGTGACCAGTGAGGACAACTCGAGCCCGTCCTCCAAGCACGAGCCCCATGCCCGACGTACTGCACAAGTAGCGCAACACCCTCTTCGCAGCATCCCAGTGCACCTTTCGGTGCCTACCGGGAGCCACGTAGTGAGCCAGAAGGCTGAGAGGGTATGCAAGTCATCAGGTACATGAGGCAGCCCACAAGCTCTGGATACGGGCCACTCGGCTCTACGGACTCGTCCGAAGGTGGAGCTGAGAGCGAGTGACCGGTAGGCAGAGGAATGGACTGTGGCGAGGAGTACGTGAAGCCGAAGCGCTGAAGGACCTGCTGCACCATGTGTGACTGAGTCAAGGTAATGGTGCGCTGTGCTCTGTCCCGGGTGATCCGCAAGCCAAGATAGCTTGTCACCTCACCCAGGTCTGTGCACGTGTGTCTCTTCTACAGCTCGGACTTCACGTGGGCGAGTGCCTCAGTGTCAGCAGTAGCAAAGACCAAGTGGTCTACGTACACAAGAACGTAGAACGGCGGCAGAGTGGTGTCAGTGCGTAAAAGCAGCGACGGGTCAGCAGTGGAAGGAGCAAAACCAAGAGCAGCAAGAGTCGTCCTCAGTGTGTCGTGCCACTCACGAGGTGCCTGGCGGAGACCGTAGACTTGCCACCGGAGGCTCCACTAGGTACCAGCAGGAAACGACCCAGTGAAGCGAGGTGGGCGGCGCAGCCAGATCTCCTCGTGCAGGCTGCCCTGTAGGAAGGCTGTGCTGAAGTCAAGCGAGTGGAGCTCGTAGTCACGGTGAGCGGCGACGTGCAGTAGTACCCAAAGAGTGGTCATCTTCGGGGTAGGGGAGAAGGTCTGGAAGAAGTCAACTCCCTGTCGCTGACTGAAGCCACGTGCAACGTAACGCGCCTTGAAGACAGGCGGGGAACCCGGCGGCCGCTTCACCCTTAAGATCCACATGCCACTGACGATGTTCGCCCCAGGTGGGGGAACCTCGTCGATGTAGGTGCCTGTGGACTTCCAGGAAGCCATCTCGGCGTCCATGGTTGCCTGCCACTGAGAGGAGTAGGGACCCTCTATCGCCTCTGCGTAAGAGCGCGGGGTCGGGATGTCTGGTGCATCCGGGTCTCCCTCAGGGGCAAGCAGCATGGACACGAGATGAGGTACAGCAGCGGCAAAGCACTCAAACTCCTCCAGTCTGTCCTCAAGAACGTCCGTGCCAAGAGCACACTCACCCCCGACGGACGGAGGACAGACAAACGTAGACGCAGACTCAGCAACAAGACTAGTGGCGTAGTCTAGGCAACAGGCAGCAGCAAAGTCAACAAGCTCAGCAACGAGAGCAGACGCAGCAGTGGACTCAAACAAAGGGTCAGTGACAGCAGTGGCCAGAAAGCGCGTGACAGTAGGACTAATAGCACGAAGGGAGTCAGACTCCGGGTCCGGACCGTCAGGAAGAGAGGACGCAGGAGGAGACGGCAGAGGGACACGCTGTGGAGCAGTGGAAGGACTTAGAGTCATAGAGTGAGTGCCAGGGACAGGAGGAGGACGCGGACGCGAAACACGACCAGCGCGAACAGTACGGACAGGCAACGCAGAACGAGACTCAGGCGACACAGGACGAGACTCAGGCTCACGACGCTCCGTAAGACCTCTAGTCGGTCCAGAGTAAGGAGAAGGACCAGGCAATGGAGAGGTCGGCTGGAACTGCGACTGTGACTGGACAGGCGGTGGACTCAGTAAAGGAGGAGTAGGACTAGGAGAAGGCTGTAGACCAAGAACCTGCTGAAGGAGCGGAACGTAGTACGGCCGCGGCCGCGCAGCGCCTCCAGAAACTGTAGAGACAGCACCAGTAACCTCAGCTCCAGGGTCTCTAGAAACAACTCCCGCAGCACCACCAGCTCCAGTACCTGCTGTGCCAACGCCTGCAGCACCACCAGCCCCAGCAGCTCCAGTACCTCCAGTACGAGCACCTCCAGGACCAGCGGCTCCAGCAGCTCCAGCACCAACAGCACCTCGTGCAGCACCAGCACCAGCAGAGCCTCCAGCAGCTCCTGCACCAGCAACACCTCCAGCAGCTCCAGCACCAGCAGCACCCCCAGCAGCTCCAGCACCAGCAGCACCTCGAGCAGCTACAGCACCAGCAGCACCTCCAGCAGCTCCAGCACCAGCAGCACCTCCAGCAGCACCTCCAGCAGCTCCAGCACCAGCAGCACCTCCAGCAGCTCCGGCACCAGCAGCACCAGTAGCACGGCGACAGCGCCGAGCGTACCACTCATGAAGCCGCTGCGGAGAGAGGGGCTCCCGCCGCAATGGGACACCCAGAGAACCTCTAGACTCAGCACGCGCAGGCTCAGCACCCCAAGACGCTGTACCCCCAGGCTCAGCACCTCCAGGCTCCACACGCTCAGGCTCAGCACCCACAGGCTCCGCACCCCCAGTCCCCGCACCCGCAGGCTCAGCACCCCTAGCAGCACCTGAGTCGACAGCTACCTTGACCGGCTCGGCAGGGTGTACCTGAGACACACCTGAGGGGGCAGGACCCTGAGGGGGGAGGGGGTCTACCGGAGGAGTACCTGGTGCTAGGAAGAGTGGTGGGGGGGGGGAGAGGGGCAGTGCGGTCTGGGTGGAGGGTGTGTGGCATCCCCTGCTCCTCCTCCTACTCCGTCTCCCACTACTGCAGCTGCCGCTGAGGGGGGTGGGTGTGTGTGAGTCGACGGAGTGGTGCTAGGGGGTGGAGTGTGAGTGAACCTAGGGGTGCAGCAGGGGGTGTGTGAAAGGGGGGTGAGACAGTTAGAGGGAGGTTGGGCGGAGGCAGCTGTCGTGTCGCCAGCAGCGCCAGTAGTCCGGAGGCTACAATCTCCGGTAGCCCAGCGAGCCTGCTGCGCCAGTCGCCCGTGGGTCCGTTGCTCCTGCCGCTCAGAGTTAGCCGCAGAGCCAGTTACTCCAGTAGTCCGGAGGCTACAATCTCCGGTAGCCACAGTGTGCGCCGCTCCTGTTGCCCGTGTTTCTGCAGCTTCACCTGTCGTCTCCTATCTCTTCTCCTCTCACAGTCCCTCCTCCTCCTCACTTACCGTCTGTGACTGCCTCTAGCTTTGCTTATATTTGTGAACTATAAACTGCTGCTTCTTGTACTTGTGCTCAGAATGTGTGGTGACATTGTGATCCACCCTGAGCTTGTTTTGCTTTGCTTGTTGTGCTGATTACACCCCACTTTGGCTATGGGGGTGTGTCAGAATGTTATGTTTTGTCTAGCCTGCAGTGGGGTACTCAATAGTGAGTACAGCCCAATTTAGGGTTTGCTATATGTACTCAACTGCTTGCTAGTGAAACCCCTCTTTCTTGTTTCTAACTTTCAACTGTTGTTTCCAACAAGAAGCACCTCAGCTAAGATACTCGTGTCAGCTGCAGCGAGGCGCTCCTCTAGCAGGTCGACAGTCAGCTCGGTGGGGCAAGGGGAGAGAAAGTGGTCCCTGACTGAAGCAAGGGAGTCAGGGAGGCGGGTGACTAGGTAGTAAAGGGTGATGTACATGGGGGGGGGGTTCTTGGCACAGAACTCAGTGGGAAGGGCAGCGCGGTAGCAGGCGTCACTAGTGCGGAGGTGAGTAATGAGGTCAGTAACTGTGGCAAAGGCGGCAAGGTCAGGGAAAAGGTACGGCAGCATGAGGCGGCTGAGGGCAGCAGTGGCAGGGGAGGAGTAGTGCGCAACTACAGCGTCGTAAAAAGACTGAGCAGTCTTGTACTGGCCAAAATGCGCGCGCTCAGCAGGCGGCAGGTGACTACGAACAGCAAGACGAGCAACAGCGTCACGAGCGGTCCACTCCGAGCAAACCGTACTGTCAGCAGTGGCCGCAGGAGCAGTAGAGACACCGGAAGTGTGATCGAAAAGGGATACCCCATCCCTAGAATCACACTGAAGAAAGAGCTGCAGGTCGTCAACCCACACGTCAAATTCAACTGCACGCCCCTCAGCATCAAACGTGAGAACAGTAGGGCTAGCCATAGCAGTAGTAGCAGCAGTAGCAGCAGTGGTAGTAGAAGCAGCAGTGGCAGCAGGAGCAGTGCAGGCAGGGCAGTGCGGCTCGGTAGGGCGGCGCGGCTCGGCAGGGCAGTGCGGCTCGGTAGAGCGGCGCGGCTCGGTGGGCGGCGCGGCTCGGCTGGGCGGCGCGGCTCGGCTGGGCGGCGCGGCTCAGTTCCTGGCGGCGCGGCGCAGCAGGGCGGCGCGGGTGCTTACCATGGGCGGGTGCAGGGCAGGGCCGCGATGGCAGGGGCCGCGGCAGCAAAGGGGCCGCGACGGCTGGGGCCGTGGCTGCAGGTGCGGCGACAGCAGGGGCCGCGACAGCAGGGGCCTCGACGGCAGGGGCCGCGGCAGCAAAGGGGCCGCTACGGCTGGGGCCGCGACTGCAGGTGCGGCGACAGCAGGGGCCGCGACAGCAGGGGCCTCGACGGCAGGGGCCGCGGCAGCAAAGGGGCCGCGACGGCTGGGGCCGCGACTGCAGGTGCGGCGACAGCAGGGGCCGCGACGGCAGGGGCCGCGACAGCAGGGGCTGCGACGGCAGTAGGGGCCAAGACGGCAGCAGGGGCCTCGACGGCAACAGGGGCCGCGACGGCAGCAGGGGCCGCGACAGCAGCATGGGCCGCGACGGCAGCAGGGGCCGCGACAGCAGCAAGGGCCGCGACGGCAGTAGGAGCCACGACGGCAGCAGGGGCCGCGTCGGCAGCAGGGGCCGCGACGGCAGTAGGGGCCGCGACGGCAGTAGGGGCCGCGACAGCAGCAGGTGCCGCGACATCAGTAGGGGCCGCAACGGCAGCAGGGGCCGCGTCGGCAGTAGGGGCCGCGACGGGCCGGCTAAAGAAGGGTGCGCGACGGCGCAGGTAAGGCGAGCGCGAGGCGCGCTTCGGGCAGGGCAGGAAAAAATAAAATCTCGTGGTGGGCCCTAAAAAAAAAAACGTTCCCACGAGGGAACCTGCTCAGAATACCATGTTAGAATGTTGAAGGAATGAATGATTGAACTAGGAAGCAAGTGGGTACAAGTAGCAAACCTAAAAGTGTTGTACCCTATAAGAACTACCCCACTACAGCCTAAACAGACTATAGCATATGAGTTTGACACCCACTCCCACCAACAATCCCACCGCCGCCACCACCTCCACTGCTGCCCCCACCACCACTCCCGCTGCCACCTCCACCACCGCCGCTGCCACCACCACCGCCCCAGCCACCCTTGCCCTTGCTTCTGCGGCGCTTCGCACTAGCAGAAGCAGCCCCGACGTCCTCAGGAACAGAGACGTCTGCAGCAGCAGCAGAGGCGTAGGAGGGGGCAAGGGGGGAGGGGGAACACCCCTCAAAGAAGGGCGGGCGCGGAGTGCCACGAGCAGCACCTACAGCAACTGCACTAGTCTCAGCTGCGAGGAGATGCTGCTCGAGGAGGTCAACAGTGAGTGAGGTGGGGTCAAGAGAGAGGAAGTGGTCCCTGACAGAGAGAAGAGAGTCAGGGAGGCGGGTGACTATAAAGTAGAGAGTGATGTACATCGGGGGCGGGTTCCTGTCAAGGAACTCAGCAGGAACGGCAGCGCGGTAGCGAGCGTCACTAGCGCGAAGGTGGGAAACTAGGTCCTCGACTGTGGCAAAGGCGGACAGCCCGGGGAACAGGTAGGGCAGAAGGAGGCGGCCTAGAGCAGCAGTGGCAGGGGAGGAGTAGCGGGCGACTACAGCGTCGTACAGTGCCTGCGCTGTCCTGTGCTGTCCGAAGTGAGCGCACTCAGCTAATGACAGGTGGTTGCGAATGGCTAAGCGGGCAGCAGCGTCACGAGTAAGCCACTGTGAGCGAGTCGAATTGTCAGCTGTGGCGGGAGGGGCAGTAGCAGCGCCTGACGCTAGATCAAACAGCGAGACACTGTCCTTAGAATCGCTCAGTAGGTACAGTTGCAGGTCATCTAGCCACGTGTCAAACTGAACCAGTCTGCCCTCATGATCAAACGCGAGAACCCGAAGTGAAGCCATAGCTGTGCAGCACGCAGATAGCAGTAGCAGCAGCAGCAGCAGCAGCTGTAGCAGTAGCAGCAGTGACCGGGCCGGGCGCGGGCTAGGGACGGGGCCAGGCGCTGGGCTAGGGACGGGGCCGGGCGCTGGGCAGATACGGGGCCGGGCGCTGGGCTAGGGACGGGGCCGGGCGCTGGGCAGGTACGGGGCCGGGCGCTGGGCGCGGAACGGGGCTGGGCGCGGGCTAGGGACGGGGCCGGGCGCGGGCTAGGTACGGGGCCGAGCGCTGGGCTAGGGACGGGGCCGGGCGCTGGGCGCGGAACAGGGCCGGGCGCGGGGCTAGTTACGGGGCCGGGCGCGGGCTAGGTACGGGGCCGGGCATTGGGCTAGGGACGGGGCCGGGCGCTGGGCAGGTACGGGGCCGGTTGCTGGGTGCGGAACGGGGCCGGGCGCGGGGCTAGGTACAGGACCGGGCGCGGGCTAGGTACTGGGCCGGGCGCGGGCTAGGTACGGGGCCGTGCGCAGGCTAGGGACGGGGCCGGGCGCTGGGGTCAACGGGCCGCGGGCTAGGTACGGGGCCGAGCGCGGGCTAGGTACGGGGCCGGGCGCGGGCTAGGTACGGGGCCGGGCGCGGGCTAGGGACGGGGCCGGGCGCGGGCTAGGTACGGGGCCGTGCGTGGGCTAGGGACGGGGCCGGGTGCTGGGGTCGACGGGCCGCGGGCTAGGTACGGGGCCGGGCGCGGGCTAGGTACGGGGCCGGGCGCGGGGCTAAGGGGCCGTGCGCGGGGCCGTGCGCGGGGCTAGGGACGGGGCCGGGCGCTGGTACGGGGCCGGGCTAGGTACGGGGCCGTGCACGGGGCTAGGGACGGGGCCGGGCGCGAGCTAGGTACGAGGCCGGGCGCGGGGCAGGGACGGGGCCGGGCGCGGGCTAGAAATGGGGCCGGGCGCGGGCTAGGGACGGGGTCGGGCGCTGGTGTCGACGGGTCGCGTAGGCTAGGAGCGACGGGCCTAAGGGGGGGGTACTAGCAGCGTAGCAGGTGGTGGGCCCAAGGAACCTGCTCTGATTCCATGTCGAAATAACGAACGAGAATTAATGAACTAGCAAACTGTTGGGTACAAGTACTAACCCTAAGGGCGCGTGTGATTTTTGATTTTGCCATAAGTTTATGTTTTTGACTCGATTTAAGCATTTGAACATGACTCGACTTTGAGCATTGGCAATGTTCGAACCGCAGGTGACAATGCTTGTAGATTCACAATCACACACAAAAG
The DNA here is from genome assembly GCA_947471745.1 of Closterium sp. Naga37s-1. Lineage (NCBI taxonomy): Eukaryota > Viridiplantae > Streptophyta > Zygnematophyceae > Desmidiales > Closteriaceae > Closterium > Closterium sp. Naga37s-1. Next base: position 1,351,819 of record CANJKZ010000170.1, on the reverse strand, counting down.
TGCGAATTTGCAGGTTCGAGCTTACAGGGGGGTACCGAGCCGCCTATAGGGTGCGTAGGTTACCCGGTATTCTTCTATTGACAGCGCGACACGTCAACGAATCGCCCCTAAACAAAATTAACGCTAGACCTCCACCTCGACATTGCTCAAGGGACAGTTGTTCACGATACAAATATCGGAGTGCTCGGCCAGGTCTCCAACTCAGCATCACACAATGACTCTGATTCAACTTGTGCGCTTTCTCGGAATTGTGCTTCAAGGTTACATGCGATGTTTCCTGCTACCTGCTCTCTCCGCCATTGGTGCAGCCATCCCTTCGCTCGTTGCCGCATTCAGTCTGCGACAGACCCGTGTGTTCGTCCGTGGGGATCGCCTCGATGCCTGCGTGCGGTGGTTCAACCTGATTACCCTGCTGCCCGAGTCTACATTTTACGAGTACATGCTCGTGGACAGGCGTGTATTCATTTACCTTGTGCGTCAGCACCAGCTCCGCAGCTCCTCAACGCGAAAGCATCCCGTCCACGATTTCATATTTGTGGCGTTGGGACATAACCGACTTGGACATGGACTTTCATTTCGTCATCTCGGTCTGCAGTTCGGGTATTCCTACTCTCACGCCCAGAAACTGTTCACGCACTTTGTTGACTTCGTCAACAGAGTCTTACTGGAGAAGTGGGTCATCTGGCCTGACTTTGAAATGTGTCAAGTCTTTGAGCGTGAGTTTTGTAATGAGGCGGGTATTCCTGGTGTCGTAGGTGCCATGGATGGCACATATGTTCACTGCCGTGGTCAGGGGCCACATTGCGAGGATTTTAGGAATAGGAAGGGTGCATTCAGCATAATTGCACAACTCGTCTGTGACTGCAGTGGCTACATCTACGACTTCTACGTCGGATGGCCGGGAAGCGTCAACGACGCTCGGGTCTTCCAGCACAGCCCGGCAAGACACAAGATTGAACTGGGCGGTATCTACGACTATGTCATCGTCTCCGATGCGGCCTATGGTCTACGGGATTACATCCTTACCCCCTACAGGGCGCTGCCCGGGCGCGGACTCCCGGACGAGCAGCGCGTGTGGAACTTGCAGCAATCCCACGCCAGGATGATTGTCGAACAGGTTAACGGGAGGCTGAAGACGCGCTGGCGGATGCTGGACGGGCGCTTGGAGTGCGACATTTTCCGCGCCCCGCAGTACGTCTCTGCCTACATCGTTCTACATAATATCGACCTGCTTCTCGGCCCCCGTCCTCGCCTTCTCCCTCCGCGTGAGCGCAACACCTGGTGGCAGCACGGCCCCGCCGCCGAAATGCCGCACTTCTCGCCGCGGGACGAAGGCTTCACTCCGACACGTCGTCGCGCTCGGATGGCGGCGTGCCTCTACGCTTCCTGGAGGCTCGGACATCCTGAGCAGACTCAACCAACTCTTGGGTACGATCCATGAATGCGGCAAATTGCTCCTGCATGGCACCTGTCACTGATTGAGCAATTATTCCTGCTATTTCCCTGCACAATGTCGAATCACTAGCATTCATCATACTTCCCAAGGCATGTTCACCCGGGTCATTGCCTGTGTTCACTTCGCTTCCAGTCGCAGGCCCAGGCCGACGGTTGACACCACGCCCACGGAGCGAAGCTCCCGTGCGCGCACCGAGGACGTGTGAGCGGACGGGAGAGGCCGTTGTGGCGGCATCGGTGGGCTCGTCATCCGACACCCAGGACGTTGGCAGCTGAGTTAGCGGCGGGTTCGACGGGGATCCACTCGGCGATGATGCCGTGCGCTGGCGCAAAGGGGTGCGAAGCCTTGCCCTCGGCCGAATTGGCGCTGCAGATGCAGCGTCTTGAATCGCTGTTGCCGTTGGAGTAGGCACGGCACGATCTATGACGAATGTGAAGGGGTGGGGGTGTAGCGGGAAGGGTTAATGCGGCTCAGCAGTGTTGTTAGGGGTTAAAGTTTTTTGCTGTGAATCGATGATTGTTAAGCAGCAACTACTTTATTGACATTCAAACATTCGGCAAACTCATACTTACTTGCACTGGTGCTGGTAGACGGCAAGTTCACGACATTAGCGCCAGGCAGGCTACCGGCAAGCGCGGGCGGACGAGCATTTGCGCGATCGCCCAAAATTCTGTCGAAGATATCGTAGAAGATGGGCAGCTTCGGGGGGCGGCCCTTGCCTGATGCATTGAGCAGTAGATCCCCCACACGCCTATATTGCGCCTCCATGCGGAATACCTTTGCCTTCACGGCGGCCAGATTGTGGCGGAATTCAGGGTGGCGCTCCCGCAGCTTCTCGAATAACATCACGTCCCGGTTTTGCCCTTGCAGGCGGGTCTGGCCGCGATACTGCGCGTCGTAGTCGTGGCGAATCCACGCCAGCTGCATAACCTCGTGCGCCTCCCAGCGGGACCTGTCTGTCGCCATTGCAGGGTCGGTATCTTCGTCGGCAGTGTCTTCTACGTCACAGTCAACTTCTCCGGCGTCAAAATACGCCAGCGGGTCGTCGTTGGCGTTGAGCGGGGTGTTGTGTGCGGGAACACGGGCAATCACTTGGTCGAGATCTATCACGTCTAAGCGACGAGCAGTGGTATTGTCGACCGTTGCACGACGACGACGCACCGCAGCGTTTGCAGAAACGGGAGCAGCGGTAGGTGCGGTGGTTCCATGGGCATCGTCCTGTGAAGCGGACATTGTGAAAAAAGCAATGCATACGGGACTACGAGAGGGTGGAATGTGGATACTTTGAATCGTGGGAGTGGCTTCACGTTGGGGGTGTTGATAGTTGAGGCTGTTTCAAGATTGGTAGGCGGGAATTTCACAGCCAAATCACCTGCGCCGGATGATACGCACTCACGAACCGTCATTGTGCCACGACGCATGCCACGTGGTGGGCTTTGCGCGGTGGACTCTGCTACGGGTGTCGTAAGTGCCTCCATTGGTGCACGAAAGAGTCGCGAGCTTCGCTGGTTCCTCGTACGTGCCTGAAACCACACACGTTCGGTTCAGTGTGCTACACAAAGTTTGTGCATATATTCGAATCTTGTTCACATTTGTATGTTCGCACCTGGTACTCTTGAAATTGGAGTCACCATTGGCGAAATCTCCTGCGAACATTGGCGACACCTAAAGTTCGACCTTAAATACGAACCCCAAAAAAAATCACACACGCCCTAATTGGGTTGTACCCCTTATGGGCTACCCCACTATAGCCTACACAAATGTAAAAGCTATAATGTTCCGACACTCAGAAGCTGCGCGTCAGGTCAAGATGTGCTGGCATAGGGGCAAACTGATGTGTCTTTGCCCCTGTGTGTTGGAAAAAAATCGGTAGCGCGCAATTCTGATTTTTGGAGCTATAAAATTTTGCCTCGATTGGAATGGTACGACTGAGATGTACATTTTGATGCTATAAATGTATAAGTCAGTATGTCATTATATAAGCGCATGCGCTTATAAAAATGACTCAATTTGAAGCGCACCCCCCTAAAAAACTCCGCTTTATTATAAGCGCAGGTGCGCTTCTATCCGGGGTAATACGGTAAGATGTGTTCAACTGAAAGTAGAGCAACGCACTCCGAATGTGAGGGTACTGATTGTGATTTTATAGCAGAACAGGTGTAAAAGGCCATTGATTTTGACTAATCCAAAGGGGGCTATTCCGCCTTTGTGCCCCACTGAAACCCATCAGTGCAACGAACTACCCTCCTGTTGGGGTCACCGCCACCAACCCCACTGCTGTACAGACTTCGTTATTGCGACACAACCGTCTAATTTCAGGTAAAACCGCCCTTTTGAATCACTCTGGGGCATCCACCTTCCCGCCAGATATTCGACAAACATCTGCGATGGGATGGATTCATGAAATGGGATGGGAATGGGATGCTGGAGGGAATCTGCTTCTGCTCACACTTCCCTACCCTCCCCTCTCCCCTCGACTCCACCCAAGCCTGCACACCAGAGGTTGCTCTGTTCTGTCTCTCCCTGCTCCTTCCCTGTTCTGAACCATCCCACGGTCCCACCCAACTGGATTTCACCAACCACACCAACCACACTGAAATCAAGGTGGTTTTGTCGCTTGACGCAGAAGCAACGTGTGTTGTGTGTGGTGCTCCGTTCCGCAAGCACGCGCAGGCAGCCGCTGCACGTCCTTGTGACCGAACTCCTAGAGCTAGCTATCCTAATTGATACGAATCACCGTTGCGGATCGATCTTGAGGATACCATTAATTAGATTGTCCATCTGTCTGTCCTTGGTGGATCCCGACTGCCACCATGTCGATGACGGATCTCTACAAAGTCTTTGACCAGACGGTCAGGGACATGTACGTCACATTGAGCATTTAGCCTCCAAGTCATCAGCGTTTCAGATTTGCGGCAATCTTCTCTATTTTACTAGTCGTCCATGCCACAATGTGTTCACCATCAGCTTTGACACGTGATGACATTCGCAAGCAGTTTGTCACGAAGCTATTTAATTCTTGGGTTGCGTGCCTAATTAATCGCATGGTCTTCACACTGCTCTTTTGAATGCTGTTTGCAGCACGAGGGAGGTGAATCGCAGTATTCTGAAGGTTCCTGAGATCGAACAGAAGGTATGTCTCGCTTTTGTTAATTTCCGTTTTTTGTTTTTTTACTAAAACTCTTCAATCTGTATATCCCTTGTGTATACATTTCGGTACGCTACAATCCTACTTCGCCTGATCATTTTCGATGCAGAGAGACGTGACGACGTGAAGTAGTACCTTCCACTATCACCCCCTTAATATTGTAATGTACAGACGTTGGACGCGACGAGCAACGAGCCATGGGGTCCTCACGGCCAGGCCATGAACGAGATTGCCAGCTCCACCCGCAACTAGTGAGATCTCTTATTCCCTTCTTCTTGGATCATCCTTCGTGTGTGTTGATGCCGTTGAATGATCTCCGTTGTGTAAAATCTGCAAATATGTTTTTTTTGTAAATCCGGTATCATATGTTGCTTCATGCAAGGCAATGTCAGCTGCTCAGAGCCTGCCTGTTAAGCTGTGTCGTGCCGTTTCAATTAATTGTTTACAGTTGCTAACATTGTTTTTTGCTCAAATTATCCATATCAGAAGCACGGAGTAATCCTTAATGTATGTTGCGTTTGTCTCGTTATCTCCCAGCCCGGACTTCCAAATGATAATGGCGATTTTGTGGAAGCGAGTTCAGGACTCTGGAGCCAACTGGAGACACGTGTACAAGGTGAGCTTTCTCGAAGCGGTTTCTGTTCTCGTCAGGTTTTGCGGTGAGTCTCCCTTGTGCAGTCACGCCCTTGTTTTCGTATCCCAATCGGCCACCGATCGCCTGCACTTTTTGCACGCGGCGCCGTACCCGCAGCACATTCCGATCCTTCAGTCAGCCATTCCTCGCCTTCCACCTACCTATCTGCTTTCTGGTCTTGCGTTACGGTGCCGTCTGACCAGGCATTGACGCTGATGGAGTTTCTGGTGGCGAACGGCGCGGAGCGTTGCATTGACGAGTTCAGAGACCATATGTACCAGCTGCAGGTGCGCTGTCCATTCGCGATCGTTCTGTGCGAAAGCAGAATAGGTCGGGGGGGAGAGGAAGAGAAAAGAGAAGGATAGAGGGAGGGACCAACGTTTCGACCAAGAAGGGACAAAATGAGTGAGCGAGCAAGGAAGGGAGGTACGGACAACGGGGTGGACGGAATGTCGAGGTGAGAGCAGGCGATATAGGTGAAGATGAGGCGCCGAAGGTTCTGCATTCAAGCAAGTCATGTAAAAGGCAGTGAGGTGCCGTTTGGGTCATGCGTCCATTCCACATTTGTTTCCTGATCCGTCCTCTCTTCCTGTTGATTTGCTTATTCCCCTGTGCTGGTTGCCTTCCGTGGCTGCGATGCGAACGTGTTACAGAGACTGACGGATTTCCAATACGTGGATCCGGATGGCAAGGACCAGGGCATCAACGTGCGCAAGAAGGCTCAGACTCTCGTCGCTCTGCTCAGGGACACGGACAAGATTCGGGAAGTCCGGGAGAAGGCAGCGGCTAATCGCAACAAGTACGTGGGGGCCTGGCAGCGATTCGTTGTTTAAAGGGAGAAGTGTGGTTGGTACAAAAGGGAGACCAGATCCCAGTTTTTACCACCGCTTCTCATCTGTTCCATTCTGTCTCTCCGCGATTTCAATTGGTTTACATGCAAAATTATTTCTTTTTGCTTCTTCCCGTAACCTTAACTCCCCTCTCGCATTCCGTTCCTGCTTTCCTCTCTCCCTCTTCCCTTGTCCATTCCAACATCGACGCCCGCTGCGTCATGCCAAGTAAGCAATCGCTTGTCAGCATATCGCTTTTCCTCCCCCCACAATCCCCCACCCCCCCTCCCCCCTCCACCCCACCCCACCCCCTTCAACCCTTTTTTTGGTTTCGTCAGGTACGGTGGCATTTCCTCTGCCGCCTACCGTGCTGGCGGTGCCGGTGGCTTCGGCAGCAACTCTGGTGGTTTTGGCAATACCGGCAGGAGCGGGGGAGGCGGCGGCTATGACAGCTACGGCGGGGGCGGTGGTGGTGGTGGTGGCAGCCGTTACGACAGTTACGGCTCCAGGGACGAATTCGGCCCTCCCCGTCGGGCTGGTGGTTACTCGGAGGACAGGGACAGGGGTGACCATTACAGCTCGCGTGGGCGGGATGATAGGGGCGAAGGGGGCAAGAGCCGCTACTCCTCTCGCTATGGGGAGGAGGGAGGCCGTGGAGGGGGTGGTTACTCGGACTCCAAGTATGATGAGGGCAGAGGGGGGCGAGGTGGGGCGAGGGACGACGAGGAGCGCGAGTATGGGCGCCCTGGATACTCTGCGGCTGCTGAAGGATCGCAGCCTGCGTCCCTGGACGATGATGACTTTGAACCCCGGTATGAGCAGCTTTCCTTCCCTTCCAAAACGCACTCGCCCCATTGCCCTTGCGTTTCTTCTACGACCTTTTGCTCCACTGCTGTCTCTCTTCCCTCTCTCTCGTCTAGCCTCTGCCTATGTTCCCGTTTCACAACCCCCACACATCCCGACCCCTTCCTTTTCCCGCCTGCTCTCTTTCTGCTTCCACCCCATGTATCTCTCGCTCGTGCATTCACACATTCTTATTTACATTTCTGTGCCATACGCCAACCCCTACGCATCTCCCAATGTGACCTTGGCCCCCCTGTCCCCACTTCCCAACAACGCCCTGTGATGCAGCGGCTCGTCCAAGCCCGCTCAGCCTGCTGCTGCTGCTGCCGATGATGATTTCGATGACTTTGATCCCCGGGGCGCACCACCCGCAGCTGGTAGGTGTCAATGTGTCATGCACCCACTCGTTTAGGGCTTTAGCTGACAGTTTATGAAGAGCACCGAGTGGAAATCGATTTGAATGAGTAGTCAAATGAACCAATGCAGGGCACCTTTTGTCTATTAGCCTACACTTGCTCGTTCCATTTTTGTGACCCTCCTTTCCTCCTCGCATGCCAATGCCTGCCCTCACCCTCCATATCTTCGCCTCTTCCTCTGTTCCTCTGTTCTCCCACATTCGCCCTCCCACCCTCGCCTCCCCACAGCAAAGCCGTCCGCCCCTCCTCCTGTGGCAGCGCCTGCAGCTGCACCTCCTGCTGCCAACCTGCTGGACGATCTCTTTTCTGCCCCCGCGCCAGCTGCTCCTGCTGCCGCCGCGGCACCTGCAGCTGACCTTTTCTCTGGCGCTGATTTCCAGTCTGCTCCTCCTGCTGCTGCCGCTCCTCTTGGGGTATGTTGATTGCTGGCTAATGAATTTGGCTCCTCGTAGTTGTTTTTGCTGCTGCATTCATGTGTTCACTTGTTGTCCCTGCTTGGTAGTTGCTTCAAAGACGTTCCTTTGCCCCTCCTCCTCTGCTAACCCTTCTCCTGTTTCCCTCCTTCCCGTACTTCCCGTCCCCTTCTTTATAGTTTCTTGCTTGCTTCATTCTTACGGTCTCCATCATTTTGCCTTTCTGATGTTTCTCTAAATTGCTACCTTTCGTCCCAATTTGAGTGGGTTCAGGCTGGAGTCGACCTCTTCTCCACGCCAGCACCAGTGGCCGCACCTGCTCCTGCTGCTGCCGCAAGTGCCATGGATCCGTTTGCTGCGTTTTCTGTTCCCATGTCCGCACCTGCACCTGCCTTCTCCGCTCCTGCTGCCGATGACTTTGGCGACTTCTCAGCAGCAGCTCCTGCTCCTCCTGCGCCTGCAGCCTCTGCCTACCCCTTTGCTGCAATGCTTGGTGTCTCTGCTACTCCTGCTGCGCCCCCTGCCTTCTCCACTCCTGGTTCCAGCTTTGTCATGGGTGCTAGCCCGGCTGCTGCTTCGGCTGCCCGTCCATCTGCCTCTGCTGCATCGCAGGGAGGCAAGTCGCCTGGGCTGTGGGCGGATGCTCTCAGCTCTGGACTCATTGACCTCGCCATCACCTCATGTGAGTGTTGCACAATACAGTAACCTGGTGGTTTTGTTTATGTAGTAGTGATGCTCTCCAATAATTTGTGACTATGCTTGAATGAAATTTGAGGAGGGAGTGTGAGAGGCAGAAGGGGGCTTGAGATCCAGAAAATGTGCCTCATGATGAACGTTTACGAGCATGTTTGTTTTGTACAAGGTGCTTCATGTAGTCTTTGTCGTTTTCTCTGTACTTGCTTTTCAATCTGAGCCTTTTTCTCCCCTGTGTGTCCTTATTCTGCTGCTTGTCCTCTTGCCCTGTGTGCCCTTTCTTCATGATCCCCTGCTCTTGTCATGCCATTCTGTCCACGATTCCCGTTCCCAGCCAAGGATGAGAACCTCGCAGCCTTGGGCATCATGACAGACTCAGCCTCACTCAAGTCTGATCCTAAGTCAGTGGTCTCTCCAACTTCCTCCGCTGCAGCCCCCACTGCCTGCCCCAGCCCCTTTAACATGGGAGGCATGTCCATGGGTAAGGCCATGGGCCAGGGTTCAGGCAAGGGAATGGCAGGAGCAAGCACCCTCACTACGCCTGTGCCTGCTCCTGCAGCAGCTGCTGGTTTCGGAATGGGTGGTCTAGGGGTGATGCCTGGCGCCGCTGGTGTGGGGGCAGTGCCTACCATGCCCATGGGTTTCGGTGCTGCTCCGGTCGCGGGTGGTGCTGCTGGCTTGGGAGGCTTTGCTGCGTTCCCCATACCTGGTGCTGCGGCTGTGCCTGGAGTAGGGGTTGCTGGGATGGGTGGTGTGCCAGGTGGAGTGGGCATGGGAGCAGCAGGAGTGGGAGCAGCAGGAGTGGGATCACTTGCAGGCATGTATGGTGGAGTCGGTGGCACTCCTGGAGCCTCAGGAGGTGCGGCTGGTAATGCTCCGCTTTTCAATGCGTTTGGTTAATTGTAAGGTGACTTGAAACAGACAGGGAGGGTGGACAAGAGCCACTGGGATGGATTGGGATTTGGAATTGTCTTCTCACATCGTATGGTGTGGTTGCGTTGAGGATATGTAAGCCGTTGGCACACGGGTTATCGGAGTAGATGCAACCGTATGGTGTGACTCAGATAGTGTTTCTGGACATGACCAGGTGACGGATGAGCATGGTTGCTGGACAGATCCCTATTTTGTAATCAACAGATTGAGAACTACATGTGGTTGATGCGCGCAATTACTGGTACGCGTCCAGTGAATTCCCCCCCGAGTTCCTGGCTCCAGCAGAAGATGTTTGGGGCATGCTTGCATTCACAGCTCCAAACCGAACCTCATTCACGAGCCAATCACTAGGGTCAATTTGCCTCACCGAATTCAGACCGGCGCGGTTCGGTTGTGGGAGCTTGGCTTGGTCACCGCACCCGCACCCCTCTTGGGAGATGTCAGGCACGCGCCGCGTTGTGTGTCTTTGCAAGATGTTCAGAACGGGATGTTCAAACCATTCGTTTGGTTGCGTGATTCTGGGCCTTGCTCGGCACGCAATAGGGTTCCATCAGGGAAATGCAGTGCAGTCCTGCTAGGCTGTACGGTTCACTCCTCAGTTCCTTCCGACTGAGTGTGGTGGAACTTGCGATCGACTCGTTCACCCATCACATGTAGCAGCACAGCGCCCTCTGTTCCATGATGTGGCGGATAGTGCACCGGATGAACGAGTGACTATTTTCGCTTTCACCGCTCGAGTGTCGACATGCGATGCGATCATAGTGACTAACTGGATTTGCTAGATTCGCGTGCTTTCACTCCAGGCCTCTTTGGGAAGGACTGTATGAAACGCGACACACATTCGTTTCCTTTCAGAGTCTCCCGTACGACTTTGTTCCTCGTCGACGATACGGTGGATTTGGCGCATTCCTTATCTGTTTTTTTGCCGTGTAGCTCTTAGCTGACTCGAAGAGCATCCTGATCATTCGTGCCGACAATGCGAGTAACGCACTAACCCGTCGTTGCGGAATTCCAGGTCTTATTGTACGTGGTTTGGACGTTGTGACGTGACACGAAAGATTAGTTACATTCTTAGAGACGGCCTGGGGGCCGCTCTGTGACGACTCCAAGAGGTGGAGCGAGCAAACCGTTCTCAATCGCGAAGCATTGCGCCGCGATCAGCGCCTCATTACGAGCAAAAGGTGAACTCTCATGACGCGCCGATAGGCTAGCAAGCCCAGAGAGACGCTTCGAGAGAGCAACGCTGTTAGTTGGAGGCTCAGTGTGAACTGGCTCAAGGGAACTGTTTGGCATGATCTGGTTCTGGAATGGAATGGAAAGGAATGTAGGCCATTGATAATGCCCCTCTCATGTCTCACCGCTCACTGCATGAACAACAAACCACATTGCCATGGCCACGTGTAAATTCAGCATCCGGATCACTGTTCCTTCGCGCCTTCCTCTCCTCGCTTCTCACTTTCCTGCGCTGCTTCCTCTCCTCTCTCTCCCGTCTCTCTCGGCTCTCGCTTCCCCCTCTTCCTCGGTGAAAACAGACGGCCATAGCACGGAGCGGGCTCAGTTCGTCCAACTCACAATACCACCTCGACGCTACACATGGCGGTCTCCTTACGCTGATACTCTGAGCAATCCGTGCGGTGAATCCCTCATAGCCCGCGTGGAGTTCTCATCGTTCGTGTGCGGCCATGGCTACTCGTTCGGCAATCCCAGGATGCGCAGCGGGTTGGAAGCTGCTTGCAGGCTCTGCAGCGCACCTCATGGCCCTCCTCGCGTTCCTCCATGTCTGCTCCTCGCAGTTTCTCCCACACCAGGAGGTAAGTGTAGGCGGCTCGAGGGTGGGAGGCCCGAGGGTGGGAGGCCCGAGGGTAGCTGCTCTTAGATGTCAAATGTTCAGAGAAATCAGGGTGTTCTCCAGGCCATACCCCGAGAGGTACAAAATCCAGGAATGCCCCCAGGACCTTTTTTTTTTTTGGAATGCTGCACTACGCAGTGGTGATGCCTCGATTAGGCCCCTTGGCCTAAGCTTGCGCAGTGGTAACGGATTGGATGTGGGAGGTTCAGTATGGGAGGTGAGTGTGGTGGGAGGTGAGGTGTGGGGAGGATACTGTTCACAGCCGCATTCAGGTAGCTGCTATTCGCGTTGTGGGTAGCAGGGCAAGCCCCCCGCACCTTGATGTGTCATTGTGTGGTCCCTGATTTGGCACTCGGCACCTTGATGTGGCACCACAACGGCACAGTTTCCTGATTTGGCAATAGGAACCGTTGACCTGGCATTAGGGCGCTTCATAGCAGCATCCGGTGTGAGCGGGAGTGTGCTCTCTAGCACACCCTCTGTGAGATTCATACTCTGGCAGAAGCCACAGGTCGGACTGGAATGTCTGCTGCTGCTGCTGCAGTGTGTATGTGTATGTGTATGTGTATGTGTATGTGTATGTGTCTGTATGTCTGTCTCTCTCTCTGTCTGTCTGTCAGTCTATCAGGAACCATTCCAGTGGTAATTCTGCATGTTGCCACTCCGCCCATGTTCTCCCTCCCTTCATCCCATCAGGGACCTCTTGAGTCCGACTTGCTCCTCACTGCAGCTGCTGCTCGAACAAGCCTGCCAGAATGGGCCACCAACATGCAGCAGCAGCGGCAGCAGCGACAGCACGAGCAGCAGGAAGAGGCGGCTGTCATGGGGTCTCCACCGCTCTTTCACTCGAGCAGCAGCCACAGCAATGTTATAAGCAGCAATGCTAACTCCAGTTACCAGGTAACGTAATGTCAGCAGACGATGCACGCACAGTGCCTCGAAGCGTTGATGCATTGGGACCAGTACCTAGCCAGGTACGCCCGGCCATGCCATGCCTACCATGGCCGCTCAAAGTGGCCACGGATCCATAGGGTGTGTGTGGCCTTGGATGCATGTGTGAGGGCATGTAGCCAACTTTCTAGAGACTCTGATGATAGCAGCTTTCAACTTTCTCCAAGACTGCAGACAATTTGCGTGTGTGGCAAGTCTAAGAAACGCATCCTGCAGCCCTCCCAGCCTCGATGGTCTCTCATGCAAGCTTCTGCACACCCACCTGCACTGCACTGCACTGCACACAAACAGAGAGACATGCGGGACGTTCTCCTGACGTTTGCCATTGCCCTACGTGATTATCTCCCGACGATTTCCTGCCCATGCGTGTTTGTGACTGGCAGCGTCGAGTGCTGCAGCAGACGGGCGATACATCCTTTGCAGAGAAGAATCAAGGCATGGTGGTGCTCCAACTCCTGTCAGCAGGCGCTTTTCAATATGGGTGAGCCCTCTCTTTTATTCTCTTTTCTTTTTCTTCTTCTTCGTCGCGACTTACCTCTCAGCTCTGCGCTTCTCTTGCAGTACGCCCTATCCATCCATCCATCCATCCATCCACGATATCCACTTGATTTACCTAACCACTCATGTTGCCCATGCCAGTCCCATTTGTTCAGTTTCCGACCACTCCCACCAACCACTGTTTCGGCATTGGAGTCTCAAAGTGACCTCCAAAATCACCATACCCATAAACTACAGCAACACCCATTCTTCCCTTCCGTCCGATCCCGCCCATTTCTTCCCACCCGTTCTTCCGATCCCTTCTATTTCTTCCGTTCCTTCCATCCGTTCCACACCCGCCACTCTGCTCTTCCATTTTCGGAGATCAATCTGTAATTATCTTCCTTCTCTCCCTCCCCTCCCTCCTCTCCGTCCCCTCTCTCCTCCCCTTCATCTTCCTTTCCCTCCCCCTCCCCATCCCCCTCCCCTTCCCCTTCCCCTCCCCCCAGGCGCTTCTACTCGCCACTGCTCATAGGCGCGCCGCCCAGGATGTATGTGGCACTGGTGGACACGGCACTGAGCCTCTCCTGGCTCTACTGCGACTGCATCAAGTGCCCACAGGACTCGCCCGTCATCAAGGTCCGGGTCTGCTCACCATTCTCATTCTCATTTCCATGCTTGCTTGACGCCCCTCTTTCCAAGGTGCCTCAGAATCAAGTGAGCACAAGCAACACTCTGAGACGCCTCAAATAGAGGGTCTACTCTTCGACTGCATCGAGTGCACTGGCGGGTTGGGTTGCACGAGGCTTCCTGCCTGCCTGCCTGCCTGCCTCGCTCACATGCTCGCACAAACGAGCCCCAGGATGAAACGTAGAGTCCTGAGACATGGCGTTGCCTTTTGAGGCGCCTCAGGAGCCTCAGCACGAGCTGCAGAGACTTGAGACATGGCTTTGTCTTTTGAGGCGCAAGGCTTTCTGTGTGGAGAGATGAGAACGTGCATGCCTGCTCGGCTTGCCTGTCGCGCTGAGGTAGTAAGGTTGGGAGCAGGAAGGGAGGCGACTTGGGAGGGAGTGTGAGATGGAGAGGAGGAAAGATGGAACAGATGGAAGCAAGCGAGGAAGCACGTGAGAGAGGACGAGAAGGGGAGAAGGAACGGGGGTAGATTGACCAGGACCAGGTGGTGATGCACACACAGTTGGGGAAAAACATTCATCTTAATCCCGTCTCACACTTCCCTTTCCTCCCTCCCTCCATCCCTCCCTCACCCCTGCTCCCTCCCTCCATCCCTCCCTCCCGCCCGCCCTCCCTCCTTCCCCTCCTCCCTCCACCCTCCCAGCAACGCACCTTCTACACGACTCTCAACTCCACGTCAGCAGTGCTGCTCAACTGAACGTCCCCAGCATGGCTGCAGCTGCAGTCAGCAGGCTTTTGAGTTGACTAAAAAGCTCTCCCTCGCTCCCTCCCATCCGCCCCCCTCCCTCCACCCCCGCAGCAACGCACCTTCTACACAACGCTCAACTCCACGTCAGCAGTGCTGCTCAACTGCACGTCCCCAGCATGCCTGCAGCTGCCCGCAGCAGGGTGTTCTGCTCTGCCGCGCAACCTCTCGCGCTCCAACTCCTCCTGCGACCTGCGCTATGCACCGGCAGGGGACCTCGTGCAGGACGGCATGCTGC